>BJKM01000912.1:0-80000 GCA_015082035.1 Chaenogobius annularis
TACTGGCCTAAAGGAGACTTATTATGCTAAATTGATGAGCTTTTAACCATATTATGATTGTTCCCCCTTCTCATTAAACTACTGGAAAGTTGTATTCAGAGTGACTCATGCCAGTAGTATGCAGGGGCTTTTGTGGATGGGCAAGCAGACCTGTGGTGTTCATCAGTATGAAGTGGATAACATTATCACGCAAAAGTGAAAAACATGCAACCTCTCAGCCTCCCGCATGAAGGGCCAACGCCTATCTTACTGAGCTGAACTCCCATACCTGTTACAACTGCCGAATGGAGTAAATAGGCTCACTTCAACGATCAATTAATTTACAAATTAGCACTCTATATTATTAAAATACTGGCTGTATCTCTAGCAAACGCCTAATCATTATAAAAAGTGCCCTATAGGGAGTGAGACTCATGGACATGAATATGACAGTTCTGAACCCCCACTGCCCCCCCACTGAGCCCAGGACACAGCCCCGGATGGAGCTGGACTTCTTCATGCCCATCTCCAGCTTCTTCCTCTCCCTCTCCGTGATGCTGCTGCTCAGGCAGACCACACCGTACAGGAGGGCTGATGCCGCCACAGACTCGTAGAAGATCCTCAAGAGTGGGCCTCTCACTCCAGACTTTTTTCCTGCATTCTTTAACCTGACAATGTGCCCTGCTTTGTATCCTGAGTTTGAGATGCCTTTACATCATTCTGTTACCACCCAAATTCATTCATCCTGGATTTAATTTGGCACAGAAAGGCAGTGAGTCTGCCCCAGGGCAGCTGAAGAGATGTGCTCACACACCCACAGATGAGCTATTATATACAAAAATACAAATAGTTTTGAATGCAAGGATAAGTGTTTATTTGCACAATTGAATGTGCTGAATAAAATGCTCTCTAGGAGTGAGCAGTCTGCCAGGTGACAGGTCCATAGTGTGCTTGTGCTTGTGCTTGTGCTTGTGCTTGTGCTTGTGCAGGTACAGGCTGAGGCAGGTATGACGGGGCCAGATGGAAGTGACCAGGTGCATCGGGCCACATCTTCATGGTGTTGCCATAAATAGGCTCAGCTGAGTTCCTCTTCCTCCTCTTGACTGTTTTTCCCAAAGTCTTCACTGGCTAACCATCCGGGGTGCATGGCCTTGTGTTCCTTTTGTAGTTTGTGTGCTTTTTCAAAGTCCGGGGTCTGCTTCTCAGCAGACGGAGATCTCCAGCTCTCTCCCACTACTTTGTTGACTGCAGCCGAGTCAATGATGCTGAGTTCTTCTACTATTTGCTGCATCTGCTCAGCCCTGAACAGCATGGAGGCATTTAGAGGCTTTTTGATATAAGGCTTTGGAGCAAAGTCATTGGAGCTGCGCGATCGCTTCCTACTTACAGAAGAAATCAGAGAGTAGACTTATACCAAGAAACTGACTTAGGCCTATAACATCTCCAAAGGGACAAAGCCATGTGACCTAGAAGGTCCTCTTGAGAACATGTACAAGATGTGTCCCTTGCTACAAGCGGGAACAGAAATACATTATCCAAAGTCTAACAATCAAACATAACTATATTCAGACTATTTGGTTGGTAAGCACTTACGTTTCACCAATTGGACGTAGTATGGATGTGTTGTTTGGGATAGGGTAAAAGGGCGAGCAGATGGTTGAGTCTCTTTCTGAGACTCTTGCATCGGTAGGGCATCTGGCTCTGGGGTTGGTGCCTTGTAATGCACTCCAGGAGAAGCATGTGCTGGATTGTCTTTGTTGGCCAGGACTCTCACTCACAGGAGAAGATGGAAGACCAGTGCTTAACATGTGTAGCCCAAAAAGTCGTCCAGTGAACCAAAACCATTCAGGACAACCTCCAGAAATGAGTCTGGTGCATTTTCTGACTCCATGTTGACATTGTATGAGATCTGTAAAGACATAAAAGGTTTAGTATCAAATCATGGGAAATACATTTCGTGTGATGCTATGAATGTTACAAGTTCTATGGTCAGTTATTTTCAGAACTCCTCTTCTTTTCAGTGTATTTAAGTACAACAGAAATAAAGTGACACTAACTTCAAAATTAGCAAATTTGAAGAAGAAATGACTAATCAACCCAGAGGGGATTTTGGCAACTTCCTCTGGTTTATCGAGGACTGGACTAAGAAATGTGCACTCACCAGTCGTACTCGAGTAGTTCTGACAGAACAAAGTACTGTTAGCCGAGCGTTCGGGCGTGAAGACGAAATATGCAGGAGTGTCACTAAATGCTTGAAGAAGAGAAATGAACACATGAACGTTCTCTGACCGTGCTGCCCGGTGGCCCAGTGGTCAGGCATCAGCACACGTATGCCAGGCTCCAAGTGCAGTCGGCCGCAGTGTCGTGAGTTTGAATCCGGACTCCGACAATGTACTGCATGTCCTTCCGTCTCTCTTATCCCCCATTTCACACTTACCTTTCCTGTTAAATGAAGCCTTCGGGCCAAAAAAAAAAACAGCATTCTCTGACCAGTCACAATTCTAGAATACGACATCACATGCAGACTTGGATACGGACCTGATTAAGAGCTATACTTTCAGCTAATTGATTGATCAAAACGTTTATATATTTTACTTGTAATAATAAGTCAATATAGTATTTGTCGGGCCAAGTAACTCTAAAGAGTTCTGCTTTATTTGGTGAATAAAAACCCAAAGCATACGTTCATTTTTGTGTGGAGGCTGGAGAAATGTAGTATTATGTTCTGTTCATTTGATTGAGTTTATTAGATGATTTGAATGAATATTTTGAAAACCTCTGAAACTTGAAAGAGTTTTAATGTATTTGTAAAGTCTTTGTATATCTAAAGACACAGTATTCAGAACAAACATTTATAATAGTATAATATTATATGGTTTAAGTTATAGTAGTTCATATGTTAAAGTGAAAGAAAGGATGAACACAAACCCAGTCACAATACAGTAGATTATCTCTCATTCACATTATGGTTTCAGTTGTAGCTTTACACAGGATGCCCTTACTCACGTGTAAATCCCTCACTATTGATTTTTACAGTATCAGTTTTTCTTTTCACAAATTCCAAGTTGGCAGTGGTTGTGGAGGGCCGTGTCCCCTCTGCGCATCAGGCGTTGAGGGTCCCCTTGTATTTGAGGTGTTCACCTGAGCCTGAGCAGCACGAGCCCCAGGGAGAACAGCCCTATCATGACTCAGAGATGTGACTGCAGTTAACAACAACTGTGTGTCCCTAATGTGCCCTGAATGTGGCCAACGCCACACATCACCTGGAAATAGTATTCTGTCTCTCACATACACCAGTACAACTACTATTGTGAGCGACCGCTGCAGACGGGGAACACTCCACAGTTTAGGAGATGTTGGGACCCTGTTAAGCTGTAGCAAATAACAAAAACTGTGCAATATATCAACTATTAAATCACATGCTCATGTATTGTGGTTTGATTTGAATATTTTACACTTAATAGTGATAGTCACATGCCTCTGATCATCCTACTGATCTAAACTCCCATACCGGTTTCAACTGCTGAATGGGGTAAATAGGCTCACTTCACAGATAGTCATTACACAAACTAGTGCTCGGATTAAAATACTGCCTGTATTTCTAAAATCTAATCATTAGAAACGTGAACAGAGCCTTAGCTACAAACTAAGATTGTTGGTTGAAACTTGGATGTTGCTTCGCTTCTCCTCTGCACATGCTCAGTTGGGGCAGAACCTGCAAACATCCAAGATTCCCACACCGGTTTATTCAGCGTGGTTTGAGGCTGTGTTGTCCTCAGAGCACATGTGCAGACCTCTAAAACAAGCTGCTGTGTGCTCTGGTTCTAAAAGCTCATGTTAGAGAGCGGAGCATGAACAGGCCTCTGAACACGGTCACAGAATGCTCAGTGGCCTGCAATGGCCACTAAAAGACACCATGACTTCCAGCCAAGCTTCAGCAGCAGAAGTCAGGGGGAAACGGGCTTATTTGGATATATTTCGGACCAATTTAAATATAGTTGTGACACATGGTAATTCTAGATTTTATTGGTCAATCGCTGCTTGCCTTGATTGCCCTGACTGCACACCACTGATTTATGCATGTTTGAGTCATCTTTATACTGCTGCGGTCAAGACACCAGTGGTCCGTCCGGGTCTTCACCACTCCCCGGCTCACGCTCTTATCTCTTTACTTACTTCGCTCATCAATTTTATTTTCTCAAAGGATTTGGCAGTGTCACCAAGCCATTTTTGCACAAATGAAAAAATGCAGTCGTTATCGCGGACTGCAGCTCTCCAAAGGTGACGTAATGTACAGGAGCTGTCACAAAACAGCAGTGGTTTACAAGACCGAAGTAAGCGGACTTGTTTTAGATCAATATTGCGATTTACAATGTCCAAAATACAACGATCCACGGGCATCGTAGATTAGAACTATATTGAAGAGAAAAGCATAATGAAAAACTTTGCAGCGGCCCATATGTATTCCTCACTTACCTAATGTCTTCTGAGCATCCGAATTATTCACCATGATGACTTTATAAGCACATTTCACAACTCTCAGGCCAGTCATGGTGACACTAACAACAACGAGCATGCTAACGACACACTTCCTGCTTTTCTGAGAATAAAACACACAACACACAATTATGTCATTTTCACCCGACTAGATGCTTTCACAATATATCTGTAGGCAGAAGAAATTTTGCTTTGGGTGCAGCCCCTTGAATGAAAACGCGCATTATTACTGAGAAGGCTCGTCTCTCCACAGATCTGATTTGGCCTGATTGAGTCACCTGCTTGTCTCCATGGAGTTAATGCCATACGGTGGAGCAATCCAGACAAAGCAATAACATCTCCATGGAGACAAGCAAGTGACAGAAACTCCACCAGAAAAAAAAAGATATTTAGCGTCTTTAAACATCTGCATTTTGAATCTTCAACAGTCGATTCTTCCACAGAATCCTGACTCGTGCTCGTGCGTGTAATATAAATAGTTGCTCTATCCAGTTTGGCATTTGCAATTTCTTGTGGCGTGGCTGTGGAAGATAAATAATAAATGTCCCGTTCTCTGTGTGGGTCATTAAACGCCTCAGTCTTAAGCACAGCAGGATGCTTGCTTTTTCAGACGACAGTGAAGGGGTCCAAAGATAATTAAAGACCAGCTGACACTTTCCCACCAATTCACACATTTTCACTATTATTTCAGTTATCAATTATCAATGCAGCATATTTATATTTGCTCATTTATATTTTTACTAAACATAATTACGGTAGTACTTTAAACAATTGGTTGGAAGGATATTGGGGGCAATGCATTTCACCATTCAGGTTAAATCCAGGAAGCTATCAAAGACCAGGACTTCCTCAGACTGGGACCAACCCCAGACCAGCCGGTCCAGGGCCAGTCTAAGACCGGTCTGAACTCCTCAAAGTGGTGACAGGACTCTATTGTGTCAAACAGGAGGAAATGAGAAGTGCTTCCTCTGTACCGGGGCTGATGCCGTGTGGTGTGGTGTGGAACTGCGAATATTGGCGGCTAGAGTTCGTGTTCAGAGATCATTTCAGAACATTAAAAGCCAAATATTTTTCTGTAGGACTGATATGGTGCTGTGGGTTAAACATTTGCCAAACAATCAGGGGTCAGCGGCCGTTCTATTTCCGCTAAAGGCCCTTAGGCAAGACACTTCGCCCACAATGACTAATCAAGTCTCTGTGTGGGGCTGGTTGCGGAAGGGTCAAATCACCATGAGACGGATCCATTTTTTGGGCCTTGAAAACATCTTAACTATTCTTTCCTCATTCCTTTTTTATTGTTCCAACACTGCAGCGAATGTTCCGTTTATCACGATTTAACGATTGTTCACGATTATTATTGAGACTGTGTGAAAGCTCGTCTATCACATTACTATTTCTCAAGTTTGTCTGAATGACAAAAGAAAGTACATGTGACAAAAACAGCCAAATAAAAAAGTACTTTGGTGGATTTTTTAACCATAGATTGAGTTGAAACCACTTAATTTTGCTTCCTAAAAAAAAATCACGATTATTATTTTTTTAAGTTCTTACTATTATATTGTAATAATAATCATGATTGTCATTTAACCATTTAACTATGATTTGAGGCCAATATGTAGGGCAGATTTTGCTTATTTTCTTGCCTAAATTATTCTAACTTAAATAACTATAAACTCAGTGGCTGTCAGTAAAATACACAACATTAGAAAAGTATAATAAGGAATTATAGTGGGGATATTCAGATGATATTATGTCAATCCAAGAAATGTGTTAAAACATGTCTTTAAACGTGTTAGTTGAGGTTTAATTATTCAAATAAATGTGAAATGTCTGTCAAATGTATCACAAAAGTGCAGAAACAGTACCTTTTATACCATTATTTGAAAGACAATATACTGGATGTTTAAACTTTGCATATAATAAAAAAAAACATTCACAATATTATCTAAATTTTGATTTATTGCCCATCTATAAATGATAGTTTTTATAATATCCACTATTCTTTAAGTGTTGCTGTTACATTAGTGCAGGGCAGGCTGCTCCTCGTATTATGTAACATTATTCTTCACCGGTTCATTAATGATTTCCCCCAGTGCTGAAAAGTGAAATTTACAGATGCAACATTCAAATCCACTCAAGGGGTATAGACGTATGCCCTCGTGAAGGTAAGGCAAGTGGCCCCTATGCCACTCCGGCGGCACGACGCAGAAGTCCACGCACAATCTCATGAGCGTAAACGGGAGAAGAGCAGTTATTTAACCGCAGCAGTTGAGTTCAAGTGAGAGAGGAATAGTTTTCGTAATGAGTTTAGTGAAAGAACAGCTCCAGTCTAATGAGTGAGTGACAGAAGAGTTAGACCTGATTAGCACCCAACAGGAAACAGGAGCCGGACCAGCACATGCGGAGCTCTCGGCGGGGGAACGGGGGAGAGGGGTCAATGTGTCTCTGAATGAGTGAGGGCCCCGGTGCAGCTGGACCCCGGACTGTAGTCTCCTCAGATCATACTCGTTGAATACAGCTGTGTGTTTTCTAACGGCGAGTGCAAAAAGGTCACGTCCAGCTGGTGTGAGAGCGCATCGGTCACATCATACTTGTCTTCTGTAATGTTAAGGGTAAAAAGAAGCACATAATGGTAGAACTGTATGGATTGTGGGAAATTCATTCATCCAAAGCAGCTCTTAATGAATGAACCACAGGAAGTAAAAGCACATAAGCAACTTGAGATATTTATAGAAATGTCAATAAAGATGGTGTTAGGGCGGCGTATGTATTCCTCATGTTCTTTGAGGTTCGAGTCACGAGTGCCGGCTTTACAGTTACTATACCAGTGTGTTCTGTATCCGAGGAGTGCATGTCTTTTTGAATTGAGTGGATTGATGGATAAAGACGAGGAGTTGAGCGGATTCTCCCGAGGCTCTGGACAGTAATAGATTTAAAGAGATCTGATCAGCTCATTCCAATTGGCTTCTTACTTCATGTTTTTTATTGCAATTGAGATATTTAGGGACTAAACTAAAAAAGGTGCTACATGTCATTCCTCACTCTCGTCCCCATTTTGAGCTGCACCGTCTACAGTTAAGGCAGCTAAATCTAGCTTGAGGCTTTAATCTTATTTGAGAGAAACTCGTTTAACAGCACAAACTCTGCTCATCCCCCACATATTCATGGTCAAATCTTGTTTAAAGGAATAAACTACAACTTGAGTAACAATGCGTCAGACAGAGCCGTCCCACCTGCCCAAAGGAATGTTGATTACCTTAAATGTAGAAATTCAAAACTAATCAGATCTGCCCTGGTGTATCACGACACTGCCTAATAACTCACAACAACGTAGTAATTTTAGACTGAAATGTGGTATTGGACAGTACAAATATTCATCCATTCGTAACCATTTTCTCCAATTTCCTGTCTCCAATTTAATATTTATTGAATTACACATCTCCAAACCGAGTGCCACAGTTTTGTCCCACACTATATACTGTGGTCTCATCAGATCCGCTGTATCTCCTCCGTGTCTTGTGCGAGTGAGTGTGTGAATGAGAGCGCCTCAGTAACTCCTCACAAAGCTCCATTGTACTGCTTCCTGTTTCACACACGGTTTACACTGAGGAAGGGGGGGGGGGTCTGAGGAGTGGGTGCAGTAATGGGATGAGATGGGGCGATGGGCAGTGCCGTATGTATTCGGAGGGCTCTGGTTTAGCAGCCGGCTGACAGATGGGGTAAAGGACCGGTCGATCCCTGCGTCCCCCGTGGGGCTTAAATCGTGACCACCAATCACATAGTCAGTCGCCTTACACATTACAGGTAAGGTGGGTGATGTGACGTAGTGGGGCTTGAACCGGCAGCCTTGGGGTAAATGTGGATGTCTCTCCTCCAACTGAGCTGCTTTTAACGTGTGCGAGCATGAGCGATGTAGTAGTAGTTCGTCGAGTGATATTCGCACGTGGGTATCGGGTTGTCAGAAGTATCGAAAATTAGACACCAATCGATTCTAAAACTAGTATTGAAGCTAGATACAAATTCAAGCATGTATTGATATGGAGTCGTTTTTGAATGGACTTGACCTATTTTAGAATTAGTAAAAACTATATGGTAAAATTAAGGAAACTATTGCGGTATTTTGTGTTGAAAATTGTATTAAAAATTGTTGGGTTTTTTTAAAGGAGCATTTTTATTATAATTGCGTAATCAAATTGAATGTTGAGCCTTATCATTCGTACCGAAATTGAGTTTAACATTTTTGTATTGTAACTACATCAGTACCGATCAGATGGTGAAAACGAATTCCTGATATTTAGTCCTTCCCAGTTTATGTGAATCAAAATGGAAACAGGAAAGCATCAGAAACAACACAAGAACATTATATCATGAAAGTATTTTGTAATTATATGTCTGTTTTATTTTTTACAAAGACAAAAAGTGAATCTGTTGTTTATTGCTAAAGGCATTGATATCTGCATCGCAAGAAGTGGAAGTTGTGTCAAAAAATGGATAATATCACAACTGACCAGCAATATCTACTGTAAACTTTCAAACAAGGATATAAAGTTATATTTCTGCACACGTTTTGAGACATTTCCAGGCACATTTTAGCACGTTCCTGATGCACTGTTAAAATAACGCCTGCAACCCTTTTTTTTGGATCAATATCACCCACTCCTAAGGCCAAATATCAGTTATAGGCCACGACTGCAAGACAAATATCAGATAATGGAAGAATAGATACCGAAAAATATATATATCGGCCCATCGGTGAATGAATGTAGCCTGGTCTGTTCTCACACTCATTACCCCCTGAATTCCCTGAACCCCCTGAACTCACATCCAGCCCCACCCCCATGTGTGGACCGGTCTGACCCAGTTTCAGATCCAGTTTCTTTATTGAAAATGACAGAACAAAGAGAATGCAACCTCCTGTCAAAAAGGGTATGCTTTCAAATGACTACATTGACCCGTTCTTGTCTGCTGTTTGCTCATAAATCATAAACATTGACCCTAAGATGTGAGTAGGTGTGATTGCAGACAGTGAATCCCCGTAGACGGCTTTAGTCCAGCTCTGATCGTTCGAGGCTTTTAGATTCAGAACCATCATCCCATTTGAGAGTCTGAGTGCGTCGTTCTGTCGTTCTTTATCTTTCCATACGGCATCGCCTGTCCAAAATACATCGGAGCACACGAGTCCCGCTATCGGCCCACAGTAGCGGTATCGGGTGGAATCCTTGTTAATGTCCGGGCCGACGGCGTGTCAGACAGGAGAGATCTGGAACATCGATCGGTTTGGTCTCACGTCTGACACCGCAGTTCGATGGAGCTGTTTTTGGCCGAGGCTCCTGCTCCTCTCTTCTGTCCAAACACACTTTATTTACAGGATACAATTAGCCAAAACATTCACATAAAAACATTATGACCACTTTCTCTTTTTACTTTTTAGCACATCACCATTACTGGTTCTGTTGTGATCAGCGCTACAATTTATTTTTGCTGTTAGGAGCTCTAATGTTGCTAGTGTTTGTGTTAGTGTGTCGGGGGAATGTGTTGATTGTATCGGTTAAACTACCCAATATTTGAGATTGAGAGATTTCTAATGGGAATGGAAGCGAAAAGGAGCCAGAAACGGTACAACAAGAAATTACGTTCTATCCAGAAATGCATTTGATTGTTTGTACAAAGCTGAAAAGTTAATTAGTAAGTGAACTTAAAGGCGCTGTACCTGTGTCTTAAAAACGGTCGAAAAATGACGAGTTCAGTTTAAACTCTTTGCAGTGGTCCACATGTATTTCTCACTTCCCCCATGCATTCTGAGCATCCTAATTATACTGCGATGAGTTTAAAAGTGTCTTTCACAAGCGTGTTTGGCTGTCGCAGTAACGCTACAAACAGCTAGCATGCTAACAGTGCACGTTCTGCTTCACGGAGAATCAAATGCTCTGAATTAGATGAAGATGGCGCATAATGAACTCATTTTCACCCAAATAGATGCTTGTACAATAAATCTGTGCTGGGGAAAAGCAGATTTTACTTTACTAAATGTAAAAAAAAATGTGGGTACAGCCCCTTTAACTACAAGATTACTTCAAGAAGAGCAAATGTCGATTATTACAGCTTGTCATCTGTATCGGCCAAAGAAATGTATACAAATCATTCAGCTCAGATCACAGTGTACATTTATGTCCTCAAGCTCAAAGCCTTGCATCTCCACAAACCTGACTCTGGAAATTGTTGTTGTTTTGGCGATACTATTCCACAGTATGACCGAAAACGTATATCTCCATTGAGAATGTTCCAAAGTATCGTTTTAACTTTCTATTTCCATGGAATCATGCAGGGGCTGGGACACCTCCAGGAAGTCACATGCGGTCACTTTAACATATGAGAGAGACTGAAATATGAACTGCTGAACTCACACAAGAATCACATGCATTTCAGAGAACTAACTTTTGAGACGTTCAAATAATGACCATTGAAATCGCATTAGCACATCAATGCTGAGGGCAGAATCAGAAAAAGTTTTATAGCAACTGTCAGCTAAGCGTATTCATAAACTAGGATGTCCATACGGTGCAACATAAAACATTTACGCTATGAGAAAATAAGGCATGCAAAAAGGAAATGTAAAATATTCTTGAATTCTTGAATTCTAGGACGTTCTAATCCATTTCACCACCAAATAAATCTAACATTTCAAGATGATTTGGCGTTCTAACTCGTGTCTCCTCTCTCTCGTTACAGAAATGTTTTCCTGAATCTCTTGTGCCGCTCCTCCTCTCTCCCTCGGCTCCTCCTCTGCTCCACCATGCCCCCCCAGCCTGCCCTCCGCTCTCCCCCCATCCCGCTGCTCTCCCTGCCCCTGGTACTTCTGCTCCTTCCATGCACCTCCTCGGTCCCTCTCTCCTCCTCCGCGGCGGGCCCTGGTGGCAGAACGGTGTACCGCGCCTCGGACACCTCCTTCACTCACCTCACGGTCCACTCCAGAACCGGGGAAGTGTACGTCGGCGCGGTAAATCGGGTTCTCAAGCTCTCCACCAATCTGACACTGCAGAGAAGTCACATGACCGGCCCGGTGGAGGACAACAACAAGTGCTACCCGCCTCCCAGCGTCCGAGCTTGTGCACACAGGTTACATTTCCTCTTCTCCTCTTCTTCTCATCATATGTAGAAGTCTTCCACTCCAGCTTCTCTAGTTTCCCTTGGGACCCTCGGCTCTCCTCATTTTTTAATATGATTTTTTTTAGACAGTTAGAAAAACCACTATTTTGTTTTTAAGAATAAACCCAAAAGTTCTTCGAGCATACGTCCCCCTGTGTATGGTAAAATAATCAACAGTTCATCCGAAATGTATTTTTCCTCATTTTGTTATGTTACAGCCTTATTCCAGAAATGATTAATTGTATTATTTGCCTTAAGATTCTACAAACAATACTCCATAATGTCAAAGTGAAGGATGGTCGTTTGAAATCTTTGCAAATTTATTAAAAAATAAAATAACAAATACTTTCCGGACGCGCTGTTCTTGTGCTTTAGATTTTCAATTTGACTGTATTTGATTTAAACTGGGATTGCGTGTGCATCTTTTACATGCTTGTAGAGACCTAAATATGTACAACAAAATTACTTCCAAAATTGCTGAAATTATGCACTTACTCAATTCTTTTCATTTCAGTGCCATTTTTCCATCGTGACACAAAAATATTCATACTCAACCATCCAGTTACTTCACTGCGACAGCATGAAAGTTGCAGTTAAGTAAAGTGCAATGTGCTTTATTCTGACCCGTTTTTCTCAGGTTGGACTGGTCCGATAACGTGAACAAACTCCTGTTGGTGGACTACAGCGGGGACCGGCTGGTGGCGTGCGGCTCCATATGGCAGGGTGTTTGCCAGTTCCTTCGCTTGGACGATCTTTTCAAACTGGGAGAACCACACCACCGTAAAGAGCACTATCTCTCCGGAGCCCGCGAGGCCGATGGGATGGCAGGTACGAGAGGCACTTCTGCTCGTTTAAAGTGCGCGGTGGTTCAGATGACGTCACAGCGTTTCGTGATCCTGCAGCGTGACATTTAAATGACGAGGAGGTTTTTAGAAGCATTTAAAAAGTATTGCATTTGATAGTGCCAAGTGTACTGCAAGGCTTCCAAAGCATTCAATTCTACAGAAAAAGTATTACATTTCAAATATGATGGTGGTTGAATATTCTTGCTTCTTGTATTTGTTGTAGTATTGTCTGAATATGTTTTGATTTTAATTTCACTTTATCAAACACATATTATAATACTGCAATCTATAATACTACTATCTAGAAAGTTTTTTATGTCATTTCTTTTCAGTATCTCCTCAAATGACTTCCTAGTTTTGATACTCGTTTAAGCATCGATTAGTGTCTGGGTATACATTTTGTTGGGGGCCTAGTGGTCACACACAGAACAATGTCGGCAGTGCAGTGATGGCCGATGTTTAAACGTGACCGCTAAGTGACGACGTGGTGATGAAGGTGCAAGAATCCTGTGGCCTACACGGCATATCTCGATTCAAAAGGACGTTCTTGCTTCTCTCCTCACTTAAAAGCTTCATTTTGCCAACCCAGCATTCTCCCCGCAGACGGAGTAGATTAAACCACCAGATTTTTTCTGCTCGCGTCAGTTTGACAAAGCTCTTTGTAGTCCTCGATCCAATCGTCACTCTCGCGTCTAAATATTTACGCCGTTCGGAGAGAAAAGGGCGTTTTGGCAGATTTTGGATCAGAATGACAACTCGCGAAGAAGACGGACAAGACTGACAGAAGTGGGCCTAACTCTCACTGTCAGATGGGATAATGTTTTCACTTTGCAGAGGGATGGGGATGAAGCTGGTCTCTATCTTACAAGAACAGTTCATTCAAGTTCTAATTAAAGTGCAGAGAGTTAGACTACTCACTTCACTAAAATATAATTAACAATATTATATTCCCTTGTCTGACCATTTTTGTGATGTTTCTAATTTAACTTTCAGTTTTGACATGGGTAGCAGATGGGGCGGGACCTAACCCTAACCTGGCCATAACTGTGGAATAATATATTGTCAAAAATAAACATTTGCTTAGAAAATATTTTAATATTATTAAAATTAGAACGCTAAGCAAAATGCCGAACTCTTAGGGAATCCTTTCATGCATCAACTGCCAAAGTGTGGCTAATTTACCCAAAATAGCCATTTGACAAGTAATAATAATAATACATTTTATTTAAAAGCGCCTTTCAGAACACCCAAGGACACTGTACAAGAGAATAAAACAACAGAATAAATCAACAGAATAAAACCCACAGTACAGAACTGGATGATGGTGTTGGAGTGACTGAGTTATGTGGTGTAGGAGTGACTGAGTTATGTGGTGTTGGAGTGACTGAGTTATGTGGTGTAGGATTTGTCTGAACAGGTGAGTTTTGAGTCTGGATTTGAAAAGTGGAAGGGTGTCTATGTTGCGGAGGTCAGGAGGGAGAGAGTTCCAGAGCTGCGGAGCAGAGCGGCTGAAGGCTCTGCCCCCGCATTGAAATAAGACGGAAAGAGGGGACAGAGAGCTGGAGAGAGGAGGAGGACCTGAGGGAGCGAGAGGGATGTGGAGATGTGGAGGAGGTCAGAGATGTACGGTGGAGCCAGGTTATGGATAGCTTTGAAAGTATTTAGGATAATTTTGAAGTGAATCCGTTGTTTTATGGGGAGCCAGTGAAGTTGTTGAAGGATGGGGGTGATGTGATGGCGGGAGGGCGTCCTGGTGATAATGCGGGCTGCAGAGTTTTGGAGAAGCTGCAGTTTCTGGAGGGATTTATTGGGGAGACCAAAGAGGAGAGAGTTACAATAATCGATTCCGGGAGGTGACTAGACTGTGGACAAGTAATGGCTGTGGTGTGAGGAGTGAGAGAAGGACGGAGACGAGAGATGTTGCGAAGGTGGAAGTAGGCGGAACGAGTGATGTTGTTGATGTGGGAGTGAAAGAAAGGGTGCTGTCGAGGATGACACCCCAGACTCTTGACTTGAGGGGAGGGGAGGACAGTGGAGTCATTGATAGAAATTGTGGAAACTGTTTGATTTTGAGAGAGTGGAAGGGGTGCCTACCAGTAGGACTTCGGTTTTAGAGCTGTTGAGTTTGAGGAGATTTGAAGAGAACCAGGAATTGATTTCCTGCAGACAGAGGGTAAGAGAGGCTGGTGGAAGTGATGCAGTGGGTTTAGAGGAGAGGTAGAGCTGGGTGTCATCCGCGTAGCAATGGAAATGAATGTTGTGTTTACGGAAGATGGAACCAAGAGGGAGAATGTAGATGATGAAAAGAAGGGGACCCAGGACAGAGCCTGGGGCACACCAGCTGGGACAGGGAAGGGGTTGGATTGGTGGGATTTCAGTTGTATGAATTGACTGCGATCGGAGAGATAGGAAATGAACCAAGAGAGGAGGAATGTGGGAGATGCAATAGATTTAAGCCTATGGATGAGAGTGCGTGTGAGATGGTGTCAAATGCTGCTGTTAGATCGAGGAGGATGAGAATAGATAGTAAATTAGAGTCAGAAGCTATGAGGAGATCATTTGTGATTTTAAGAAGTGCAGTTTCAGTGCTGTGAAGTGGACGGAAACCAGATTGAAAATGTTCATAGAGACTGTTTGAAATGAGATGGGTGTGAAGTTGAGAGGCGACTACTTTTTCAAGAAGTATACAAAGGCATGTCTATTTGGTTAAAGTAAGTAATTTTAAAATGTGTTACTTGCTCCTACATTTTCCCTGCATTTGGGATGGATTTGTTTGTGTTCTCATGACATACTGTAGATGGAATATTTTCCAACTTTTTTCCCAACATGAATGATGTAAACTATGATACACATTTATGACGGGTACTATTCCCTCAAAACAAACTTTGAATACCTGTATTTTAAATTGAACAGGTTCAGATATTTGCACACACTATTTTTACTTGCTTTAACCAATCAACGGTCAGATCTGATAAAGAGTTTATCTCTCCAGTCCTGTGTTTGGTGGTTACTGGACATGGTTATAGAGCGTAGTGCAAGAGTGAGGATTTAAACCAGGGCCAAATCTATTAAAATTCTCTGCAGAAATCTCCGCAGGCCATCTCTCCAGGTTCATGTTTTCTCCGTGGGGCCAATCTGCTCCTCTGCAGAAGGAACAGAAGAGGCCAAATCCCCTGTACACGTCCCTTTGTTAGCCTCAATCGCATGATTAGCAACTCTGCACCCAAACCTGAACCTTTTCTTTCCCTTAAACATGCCATTGTTTCATTATCTACTTTCCCTTACTTCTAATTACAAAACGTGGAAGAGCATCTGGCTTAAACCCTACAAACTGAATTATCAAAAGTGTTTAAGCCAATAAAGTTGTACAGCTTTGTGTTTTACGTAAGTTTGTTTGCAAGGAAAAGCACTGGAAAAAGCACAAAACCTCACATTTTCGACATTGCATTTCCGTAAAGACCTGCCTGTTGTTCGTGGGTTTCAGCGTGATAAAACATTTGCACCGGTTGCCGTAGCAATCAAAATTCAAAATATTATCTTTTGAATAATGAAAAGTGCTAAAAAAAAAAATGGCACTATGAAGAGAAAAAAAAGCTAACACCCATGACTAAAACTCTTCCGTCTGTGCAGGTGTAGTTAACCTCTCTTTTTATTGCCTGCCAGGTGTTGTTGTGGGCGACGAGGACCTGACCCCTGACCCCCGCCGGAAGAAGATGGTCAAAGGCGGGAGCCGACTGTTCATTGGAGCCGCGATCGACGGGAAGTCCGAATATTTCCCCACGCTATCGAGCCGCAAGCTAGTGTCCGACGAGGAGAGCGTCAACATGTTCTCGCTGGTCTATCAGGACGAGTTTGTCTCCTCTCAGATCAAAATCCCGTCCGACACCCTGTCCCTCTACCCCGCCTTCGATATCTACTACGTCTACGGCTTTTCCAGTCGCTCCTACGTGTACTTCCTCACGCTGCAGCTCGACACGCAGCTCACACAGATGGACGCGGGAGGCGAGAAGTTCTTCACCTCCAAGATCGTCCGGATGTGCTCCAACGACACCGAGTTCTATTCCTACGTGGAGTTCCCGCTGGGCTGCACCAAGGACGGGGTGGAGTACCGACTGGTGCAGGCGGCGTTCAAGCAGAAACCAGGGAAGAAGCTGGCCCAGGCGCTGGGGCTGAGGGAGGACGATGATGTGCTGTTTGTGGTCTTTTCACAGGTCAGAGCGAGATTTCAAATGGATTTATTATCGACCCTTTTTTAAACATTCTAAATTCTGGAGTGGAGGAAAAACTGGAACATGTGATCTCAATGGGGACATTAGCAGATGTATTATACGTTAATTGTTTTTTTAATATGCAGTTATTACACATTTAGCTAGTTTGACAAAGGTAAAATACAGATTTTTAGATTTTGCTCAACAAATACTACTAATACAACTAGAGATTTTGTAAAACAATAGGTTTTCATTTTATTGACTGATATATGACATACTTTACCACAAATTATACTTTTTGTGAAGCTCAAAGCTCAAAATACAAGGGGGGCTAGAACATTTAAAAAAAATAACCTTTTTTCAATTCTTTTCACCATTTCAAACCTGTAAATGCAAGTTTATTACAATTTTTTTGTTTAAAATGCTTGCAATTCTTACCGTTTTGATTTGATGACAGTGAATCACTTCTTTTTTTTGCCTTCAGTCACCTCCATGATTTAAGGGCACTCAATTGTGGTAGGGCTTTTCAATTGGTTACATTTGAATTATGATTACTATTACATTATTCACGATTACATGATTGCTCCATTAATTAAAAAACTGGTATAATTAAAAAAAACTCGTAAACGTAAATCATGAATCACAAAACATGACTAATGGATGATAATGAGCAGCACTAACCAGTGGTCAATAGGGATGTAATTGAGTTTATATCACATAAATATCAAACGTAAATAGGGGTGGGTGGTGTTTACAACAAATTAATATCTCTATTTTTATAGAGAGTATTCCGAGAATGTCAATCAGGCATTATGTAAATCCAATGGAAATATATCAAAACATGGCTTCAGATGCATGAGTTGAGGTTTAATTATCAGACAAATGTGAAATGTTTTTAAATTGAATCTCAAAAGTGCAGATATATCACCTTATACCCTTTACAGCAGACTTATTTTTGGTTTTTAATCAGCCCTTTTTGTAGCTTTTTTTTTTTTCCGTTTGCGATTTTCAAAATGTTGCGTATCCTCAAACAACATTCACAATAATATAAACATTTTGATAAATTGCCCACCCCAAAAATTACATCAGATTGCAAGCTCCGAGGCAAAAATGCAAAGAGAACAACATTATCCACGGCCCTTTCAGTGCAGACAGCGTGACGTAACTATCAACTGTGGTCTGTTTAGTCCTAGTTTGTTTATGTTTGTTTATTCTGGTCCTAACCCGGGTCTCGGTCTGGTCTTCAGGGTCAGAAGAACCGGTCTAACCCGCCCAGGGAGACAGTCCTGTGCCTCTTCACGCTCCACGACATAAACCTGGCCATGAGGGAGAGGATCCGCTCCTGTTACCGAGGGGAGGGCCGCCTCTCTCTGCCCTGGCTGCTCAACAAGGAGTTACCATGTATACACACGGTTAGTGCGCTACGCAGTACTACTTAAAACTGCACTGTGCTCTTTAAAGTACCTCACCCTGCGGTCACTTTGGATTCAAGTTTATTCAGGTGTTTTTTTTTTGTTTGGTTTTTTTTTACATCTTTGCAAACCTTGCGCTAACTTTTTTCTTTTTACAAAATGCTCCTGGCAGATTTGAACAAACGCAGTGGCATTCTAACATCTTCAAAAAAGACAGATAAAAGCCGTCTTAGTGTCATAATGTTCTTTCTGGACGCTGATCTAAGGAGAGTGTCGCAGTCGTTCCAGCTCCTGTTTTTTGTCACTTTTCTCCGCTCCTGTTTTGGCTATAGTTTGTTTCTGCTGCTTGGACTCACCCCAGTGAGCGTGTGCAGTATGTGATCTTGTGTAGTGTTTGTGAGTGTGTGTGCTTGCTTGTGTGTGTGTGTGTGTGCATGCATGAGGGACTTTCCCCTTGAGCTCAGTAATAACAGACTGGTTCCACTGCAGCACGTGCTCTACTCTGTCATTAAACTAACTCCACTAAGGGCAAACCAAAACAGACCCAAACTAGAGAAACACTCGAGACTCGAACGCCAGCGAATGTGTTTAAAAAAAGAAAAGAAAAAAATAAATGCTGACGATATAATATTTCAATCTGTACAGACTCAAAAGGAGATAAAGGAATGATCTGGGGCAAAAGTTAGGAAGATGATGACATTGCTCTGGCACGTAGACCCTTAGATCCAGTGCTATGCTCATGCTCATGTGGTGAATGTGGACTTTCAGAAGAAGCGGTGACAATGTAATACACAGTGTAATGTGTGTTTAATAGAGATAAAAATCAAAATGGTTATCATTATTTTATTTTTATTTTGTGTATTCATTTGCCTTCTTTACTGCCCGCCCTTAATCACGCATTAAACAAAACAGTTGGGCTTGTACTGGACTGAAACACAGTGGAACTATAGGTTTGAGCCCGGGAGCTGACACTGCAGATTGTGTTGTCATAAAATTAAAGCTCATTGCCAACTGCAGCAGAAATATACAGAATCAGCCACTGCAGCACATCTTGTATTTATTTAATTGTAAATGTAAAATCGTTACGTTACCCAATACTGCTCTAACTAAAATGTAAAACTATACATTTTAGGTTGAGTTTACTGCAGTTATATTTAGTGTAATAACAGCCTGTATTTTGCCCTCAGCAGAGCCGCAGAGCCGCAGAGCCGCACTGCTGCTGCCAGACTTCAGACTCGCATCTTTTTTTCCCCTGCCCAAACTTTTATCTGTAACGTTAGCTCTTTTTGGTTTGGGAAAAATGTGGAAACTCTGCCTAATCCAAAACACAGAGGATTGTGGGAGTTGTATTGCCTGGACTGTTCACTAGTAGAGTGACCATGCAATTTCAGTTTTGTATCTAGGCCATTGGTGACAAAATGTTAAATGACAATCATGAATAATTCTATCTTATTAAAGAGACCGAAGAACAGTGTTTTCCTGCTGACTTATACCCCACTGCAAAGCATAACTGCTTATCTAAACCTATTGTGCTTTTTGGATGTATTGTGTGTGTTTGATTTAAAAAAAAAAAAAACGTTGGCCTTTTTATGTTATTTTTGTGCCTGCAATGAGCATGTCACGAACCCCAGTACAAGAACAATTCATATTCTATTATCACACCAATATTTGCTTACCCTGTTCTGTTTTATTTCAGCCGAAGCAGATTGGAGACGACTTCTGTGGCCTGGTGCTGAACCAGCCCCTGGGAGGCCTGCGTGTGATCGAGGGACACCCCCTGTACGAGGACCGCACCCAGGGCATGGGGGCTGTGGCCGGGTACATCTACGGAGACGACACTGTGGTCTTTGTGGGGACAAGGACTGGACAGTTAAAGAAGGTAAGAGATTAACTGAGGTAGAACCAAGGATATGCCTGTGTTTATAGTTTCTGATTAAGAAGCTGTTATTGTGCCAGTTTGACTGATTGAAAAGCAGTCGGTGGCACAGTGGTTGATGATCAGCATTCATTTCCAAGTAAGAAGGTTCTGGGTTTTGAGTTTGCATATCCTTACAGTTTTTTGTTGGGTTTCCTGAGTTTCCCCCCCATCAACCTAAAAATGCCCAATCAATTTGAAATATTCCTCCGAAAATTCTGCTTTTCCCAATCCAACTTTCAGCTATAGCCACCCCAGATTAGTTCTACACCGATCAATCTGGAGTGACAAGTTATGCCTGAGCAGGGTCTGGAGAATGTGGTCCAAATGGTAGAAAGGACTGTCTTATTGGTCCATTTTCATTTAGACTATAATCTACAATTGTTTACAGTCAGCGCAAGTTCGGTTGTTGTACGCCACTGCTTCATGCGTTTACACGGGACGGAGCAAGAGACCGCACCGCTGACGGCTTGTTAGAGCGAAGCGGCGGCTCAGCGTGAGCTCATCGCTGATATACTACTTAAAAGAGCTACAATCAGGGGCCAATAAGATTATTTAATCCATTTGTGACTATTTTTTAAAATGATCTGTATTAAATGGTTGGCAGGTTAATTGTTATAGAAAGAAATGTTCCTCTCACAGGAATATTTGCAAGTTTAAACATGAAAAAATACAAGATAAATGTTTCCTTAATTTGGCTGTGATTAATCTTAAAATATTTTCTTTTACGCAATGTTTGTCTTCACAATAATCGGGATTCTAAAAGTGTATACCGTGACATCCCTAGTGCATGCATAAGACAATGTTTGGCTTTCATATGTAAAATTAAATCAGGCTGTCCTCAACTCTACTTAATAGTGATTTCAAATTCAATCCAGATCAAAATGGTTATCTTTGAGATGGATGGAATGTTTTATTTTGCTTGTGTGTGTGTGTGTGTGTGTGTGTGTTGACTGTAACCTGTTTACAGCCTGTCAGCTCAGCCTCATGTGAGTTTGAATACATTAGATTTACATTTAAACTTTGAGATGCAGCCTCTACTTAACACAAGACAGTAACTAACACAGACTAACCCAATCTGACAGGAATGGGACAAACATCTTCTGCCCTTACATTTGAGCAGTTCTAAATGGGGTTATTTTTTTTACATAAACCTTTGACTTTTAAATTGTCTTTTTACACATTATTTTGGAGTTAATCTAAGTTTATTACTGAGTGTGTGATTGACAGCTATTTTGGCAATCACAGTGGTTCTGTTGCACTCAAAGGAACAAACCAGCAGCGTAAAATGTGAACACCTAGCGCACACCAACTTTTCACTCTACATTTTGTGATGAAAAGAAAGAAAAAGAAAGAAGCTGTACATTTGGTCTAATTTCAACTCGCGGGGGGATGTGTTGTGCTGCCATGTGTGATTTACAGCTGTGTTGACACTTGATGACACCTAATAACTGCATATTTTTGCATTTCAATCATGAACTCTGGATGCTAAACAATCAATGCAACAGGTGTCTCCTTCAAACTCATTTATTTCATGAAATATAATCCACTCTTCTTCCATTCTCCTACTCTGGCCTCCCTCTGTCGCCGATATTTTGCCTCAGTTTTCTCTCAAGTCTCATTCTGCTGCAGCTGTGGAGCATTCTGCCTCAGATTTTGACGAAGAAAGGCGCTGATTGTTCGGCGTTTCCTGAAGTCGTTAAACTCTTTGTGTCTTAACGAAGGCTGCGGGCTCTGGGCCAATCAGAATGCTCGTTTTTTATCATCCGTAATAACAGCGAATATTACGGCACCTGCTGCTTCTTCATCTGCATTTGATACAATTAGGATTATCATTACACACCTGTCGTCTTTTTATCAGCAATATTCGCAAATGTCTCTATTGAGCAGAGTATCGGATGTATATACTTTAAGATGAAATGACTATTTGCCAAGATTATCATTTGGGCTCAAATTTTACCAAAACCAGCCCCATGAACTGACAAAAACAACTTATATAAATGTATTAAATGTGCGTCTATAGTATAATATGAAAATATATTTAAAAAACACTTTCAGTTTAAATTGTTATGATTGTTATTATTATTTTTTAGTCTTTAAGATTATATTGTGACCTGGATAATCAGTTATCAATGAACCAAATAATATTGACGTCCTGAGTTTTAAACATATTCAGAAGCCTCAGTAGTTTTTTTGTAGTGTGGTAAAGATCCTGTCCTTAAAATAAAGTAAAAAACAGCTGAAAGGAGTCGACCATTTTTGGACCTTTGACTTCTGTTTCGTTTTGATGAATAGCTACAGAAACAATCCATATTTTGGTCACATTTTTTATGATTAAAATGTTTTTCAAAGTTTATTTTTGAAAAGGAAATTAGACTCCCAGGATAGAAACATTTATGGTGTTTTTTGTCCTGGTTTGGCCTTTTTCTTTTTTATATTAGCCATGGTTTTAGTCCTTGTTCTAGCTCTAATCCTGTTATTATTAGTTTTTGGCTTTAGTCCTGGTTTAGACCTGGTTCCGTTCTTTTTTTGGTTCTTGTTGCTGTTGTGTTCTTGGCCACACTTCTCCGCTCTGATCCAAACCACATTTGTAGTTCTTTTGACACTCACACCCTTCCCCATGAGGCTACAACTTCCTGTTTACCCCATGGGAGATTAACTTCCTGTTTTCCCCCGGTGACATCACGCTCCTGAGCCAATCAGCTGTCAGATCACAGCTCCGGGCCAATCCGATCACAGAGATATGTGAAGTGACAACAGCTGGAGGCAGTTTGAGAGATAAACAATCGCTTCTGGGCAGATACAGCAGATACAGTTTGCACTCGGAACACAATATTATGTAGTACGATAACTCAGTATATATATGTTATGCTGTACCTGATTTTTACTTTCTTAAAAAAATAAAAATAATAATAATTTAAATATATTCTGTGTTCCTGTGAAGCACTTTGTGACTTCTGTCCGTGAAAGCTGCTATACAAATAAAATGTACTTTCTTACTTACTTACTTACTAAAAATGGGAAAAACTGAACAAGTTAATCTTGTTTGTTTCAGTTTGCGGCAGTTCTTATATCGCTCGCTTATGCATATAATGCATTCTGACCATCCTAATTATTCACAATAAGTTTTTTAAGTGCTTTTCACAACTTTCAAAGACCAGAGCAACGTTTGCCTTCATGGTAAAGCTTACAACAACCTGCACCATGCTAACGGCACACTTAACATGCTCTATAATTTGATGCCAGAGGTCTCAATTTCACCCCAATTGTAGCTTTTACAATGCATCTGTGCTGGGGCCAAACAGATTGTTTTATCTTACATGAAAACCACTCTAACTCCACTTCTCCTCACTTTTGTCGTGTTGACATCTAGTACCGGCATTCAGAAGGATTTAGCAATTCTTATTTTACCAATATTTTGTGAGGATATCTATGCTCATAATTGGATTGTATGAGGACCACGTGGGATGTCAAGTGGAAGACTACAAATAAAATGGAGATGGAGATGGAGCAGAGGATCCACCGTGCACTGGTCGCTACATGAGCTGCAGTCTCGGTGTGGGCTGAGAGAGAGGATGACAAAGCCCCTCAGGGAAATGACTTCATCTCTTTATGACCGGAGTCAAATCCATAAAGTTTGACCCTCACTGCTCCCTGTAGTCTCCAGTCTCACTATGACACACCCAGCGACAGTGCAGACTGGATTAGACAAATGCAGAGACATCTAACCTCCAGGCTATTTTTTATTCAAACATTTGTAACCTCTGAGCATTTGTGAAAGAACAGGTTTGTTTTGTTTGTAGAAATGCTTTATTCTTCATAACACCTTTTTGGCCCTTGTTTAGTACGGATAGTGTTCTAATTTACGTTTTCTTTCACTGCGAAGTCCTGGTGTAGTCCGTTTGGTCTAGTCCTGTTTTAGTCTGGTGTAGTCTTGTTCAAGTTTAGGCACCAGGCTTAGTCCTGGTGTAGTCTTGTCCTGGTTTAGTCCTGTGTGGTTTAGTCTAGTGTAGGCACCAGGCTAGTCCTGGTTAGTCTTGTTGGTTTAGTCCTGGTTGTATCTGGAGTTCTTGTCCTGGTTTAGTCCTGATGTGGTTAAGTCCTAGTGTAGCACCAGGCTTAGTCCTGGTGTAGTCTTGTCTGGTTTAGTCCTGGTGTAGTCTTGTGTAGTCTTGTCCTGGTTTAGTCCTGGTGTAGTCTTGTCCTGGTTAGTCCTGGTGTTAGTCTTGTTCAGTTTAGGCACCAGTCTTAGTCCTGGTGTAGTCTTGTCCTGGTTTAGTCCTGTGTGGTTTAGTCCTAGTGTAGGCACCAGGCTTAGTCCTGGTGTATCTTCTGCGTTTAGTCCTGGTTAGCTTGTCCTTTTAGTCCTGGTGTGGTTTAGTCCTAGTGTAGGCACCAGGCTTAGTCCTGGTGTAGTCTTGTCCTGGTTTAGTCCTGGTGTAGTCTTGGTGTAGTCTTGTCCTGGTTTAGTCCTGATGTGGTTTAGTCCTAGTGTAGGCACCAGGCTTAGTCCTAGTGTAGGCCACCAGGCTTAGTCCTGGTGTAGTCTTGTCCTGGTTTAGTCCTGGTGTAGTCTTGGTGTAGTCTTGTCCTGGTTTAGTCCTGGTGTAGTCCTGGTGTAGTCTTGTCCTGGTTTAGTCCTGGTTTAGTCCTGGTAGTCTTGTCCTGTTTAGTCCTGGTGTAGGCACCAGGCTAGTCCTGGTGTAGTCTTGTCCTGGTTTAGTCCTGGTGTAGGCACCAGGCTTAGTCCTGGTGTAGTCTTGTCCTGGTTTAGTCCGCCTGGTGTGGTTTAGTTCTAGTGTAAGCACCAGGCTTAGTCCTGATGTAGTCTTGTCCTGGTTTAGTCCTAGTGTAGGCACCAGGTTTAGTCCGTGTAGTCTTGTCCTGTTTAGTCCTGGTGTAGCCTAGTCCTAGTGAGTCTAGTTCTAGTTTAGGCACCCAGGCTTATCCTGGTTTAGTCTAGTCCTGGTTTAGTCCTGGTGTAGTCCTGGTGTAGTCCTGTGTAGTCTAGTCCTAGTAGGCTCCAAGCTTAGTCCTGGTGTAGTCGAGTCCTGGTTTAGTCCTGGCTTAGTCCTGGCTTAGTGCTGCGGTTTAGTCCTGGTGTATGTAGTCTAGTCCTGGCGTAGTCCTGGCTTAGTCTAGTCCCTGGCTTTGTCCTTGTTTAGACCTGGTTTGGACCTGGTTTAGATCTGAATAAAGTGCCTCACTTGTATCTTGAGTACTCCTGTTCTGTTTATTTCTTGTACACTTACAATACATTCCTGTGGGCTCTGCTTCATCTCACTGTCTGTAACATGCTGCTCCAACCTGTGCACACCGGCCAAAGGTCATCAATAACACATGAAAGGCTCATCACAGAAATACACCCTGATTTGTTGTTTCGAAGTACTGTTACTTTTGAAAATGTCAGTAAATATAGTTAACTGGTTTGTTTTATTGTATGTGTCTAGTACTCTGCGTTACATCGATTTTTTTCACATGTTTTTTTGGGGGGGGATATTTGTATAGTTCTCTAAATATATTAAATAGTTGCAAATTCTGGATAACGGTTTCATGCTTCCATTTGACAAGACAAATAAAGTCTGTCAAAATTCCCTGGCACGTTTTGCAATGTTGAAAGTGTTCATTTGGTCCTGTTTGGCTCGTTGCATTTGAGCTGTGGCAGTAGTTTTCCTCATTCAGATCTGGAGCAGAAAGTGCAGATTTAGTGGAAAATGGAGGATGGTTCCAGAAGTATTCCCTCAGAGATGGCCTACTTCTCCTCCATGAGTCACTCACATGCCAATTCAGAAACTCACAGCTGCATGATGTTACCCAGGGAGTTGATCAACTTACGTTTAGTTCCAATTTAAGGACCAAACCCTTAGCAGGAACCAAAATAGGCTGAAGACAGGACTAAATACAGGACTAAATACAGGACTAACCATGGACTAAATATAGGAATAACCATGGACTAGATACAGGACTATAGACAATGACACGGACTGAATCAGAGTTAGCTCAAAAGTAAAACCCGACTAAGCCAGAACAAAAGCAGGTCTGAAACATGACTAACCCAGGTCCTTCCCAGCTGCTGTGTGTTAGTGATGCTGGATGCGGGTCGGTGCTGATGCTGATGCTGAGCTCATTGTGATGCAGTTTCCATAGTGACGGAGGGATGTGGTCCACAGAGATCGAACCGTGTCTGTTCTATCCCTCAAACGTTCATCCATCCCAACACTCACCTTTACCGTTTCCTTGACGATGCTGGTTTTACTGTAAATGAGGAGATGTTCAACACTACTGTTCCCATTTTGTCAGATACATATATTTATAAAACGGTGGCTAATAATAACTATACAAGTCTGTCATGCAGTGAACCGAGTGTCCTGAAAGCTGGAGATTAAATGATTTCTACAGCACAATGCAAAACCAAAGTGCCAAATGCTCTAATCTTCTTTTTTACAGAAAACCCAGATTACTTAAATGAACCAATATTTCCGTACATACCATTTTGACTAACGTCGCTATTAACCATTCCCCTACCTACAAGATTTTATTGGATTCTGTTGGGACTTTTACCCCATAAGGTGGACCCATTTTCCAGTTCACAGTCCTGGAGAGAAATGTCTTATTCCGTGAGCCCATTGTATCCGGGCCATAACTGCAAGCTATGAAATTGTCACAGTAGAAGAGGTTTTCGATTTTAGACTTTGAAATGATGTGTTATTGTATGGTGTGTTTTCGTTTGTGCAGTGACGTGTACAACGCTTATTGCTCATCCCAAAGCTGCATCGTTCCCCTGTCTCACTGCCTAACCCAGTCCTGAGTCTTCTGTCGTGGCTCCTGTTGGTTTTGGGGGGAAGGGCATTAATAGGATTAACTACACCCCCTCTGTCTCCTCTTTCCTAAGCATTCTCCCTTTCTCCTGTCTCCTCTCCTCAACACTGTCTTCTATCATCCTTTTTCTTATCTCCTATCGTTCTTCTTTCTTTAGATGACAACCAAAAACAGTTTTTCATCCAGGTTACTTTACCACCTTTGACCTTTTCTTTCCACCACTGCAGCGGCTCTTTTACAGAGTTAAAGTAGTTAGAATTCTCTCGTTAGCATGATCTTGTTAGCTGTATCCTGTTAGCAGTTAAATGCCTTTGCTAAACATCTGTGTGGCGTTCCACGTTTGTTCTTGTTTGCCCACATTTGAAACAGTTTCCTCCGGTGCTCCTCCTCCGGACTTTCTCTTTCTTGTTAAAACTCCTTGTTACCACCACCCTGTCAGCCTGACTGAGTTTCTTAACAATGACTGGGTCTGTTCTCATGTTTCCCCAGCTGTTTTTACACCTTTTCAGCTGCTGTTTTTCAGTGAGGAGGCCTATTAACATTGACCTCCTTAAACTTGTTAACTTTTTAAAAGCAAAACGTGGAAATTCTTCTTGTTTCTTATTGCCTCCATTCAACCCCCCACATTTGGGTATAAAGCTGTCCTAAATAATCTAAGGTCCCTTTGATCTCCAGTTTGTTGTATGTCTAACCACAATCTTATCAATTTCTTCTAACCCAATGTATTTTTGGTCCTAGAAATGTCATGAGAAGATGCAGGACATCTTATTCATCCCACAGAAACTCATTTAACTGTCACGCAGACTCCCAACCAGTTAATTGAGAAATAGAATAGAAATATGGCACTCACCATTTACGCGTTAACAACAATAATGAGTTCGCTAACAGACAGTGATTGGATCTTTCTGGTCTTGTCCACACTCAGTCTAAACCTCGTAGTTCTCCGGTTTCTGCAGCTGCCACTGTTCCTCTGTCACTGTCTTCAGATGCTGGGTTAGTTCATCTCTGAGCCTGGTTCAGTCTGGAAGCTCAGCTTAGTTTGAGCCAGGTTTAGTTTGTGTGCGAATTGTTTGTTGGGGAATTTGAGGTTAATGTTTGTCGCTGGTTTAGTCCTTCAAGTTGCCTTTTTTTTTTGGTGTTTGTCCAGTTCCTCTGCAAAGTGTCTGAGGGTCAAATGGTGTTTTGGTTTGTGTTGTAGCCCGGTGATGACAGAGGCTTGATGACTGTTTCCTGTGAAGTCACATAATACTTTTAGCTGGCCTTCATAACAAGAAACCTTTTGTCTACTCTTTACACATTTTGAAACTTCTTTGTAATCGCTTCAACTTTCAACTTTTTTTTTCTGCATGTGACGAATAAGCAGGGGGCGGGACGTGCATCTAAAACTGCACACCTCCAATAATAAATAGATAGTATTCTGGAGCGTACATGAACAGCAGTATTTTATTTAGGCTTACACTTAAATATATCCATGGCAATGCTTCCAGGGCGGCATCTAGTTGGCTATACTCCTGCCCAGTCTGGTCCCAAGTAAATGTTAGCCTGTTAGCCCTGGTGCGAATAAATGTTAGCATTAGCGTGAGCGGTTAAGAATAGCCTTTAGCAGCAGCTGACAGACTGACCCCAGATCAGTTTCAGTGCGAGCTCATGTGTCTGAGGCCACACGCTCACATTCATGAACCTGCAAAGTGGTTCCAGCCACAGAAGACTCACAGGCTTTAGGATAATGCAGATTTTATGTTAATTATTCCATATTCACAAAAATGTATTAGAGTAGGGACCTTTTTGACTTCTGGGCCCAACCTTTTCAATTGAAAGTAACTTTGGACCCATTCGCCATCGGCCCTCAAGGTGGGGCTTGCGGCTCGACTATGGGTCCAGGCCCAATGATTATGAATCACAGAGGGTCTTATGGTGTTGACATTAATAAAGACATAGCACCCAAAGCAGAATTACATTTTAGCTTTGGGGTAAATACTGTTAAAAACTATAAACTCTGCACATAGAATGGAACACTCCTGGACGAGTGAGGGATTACACCGATATACACACAGAAATGAAGTCATGGGACATTTTTACTGCGTACACTAAGATTTCATACCTTTTGACTCTGTATTGAATTGTATAATTTTGTGTGTCAAAACTTAGGACCACTTCATAGAATTTGCTCTTTCTCATTTTAAGAAATAGCAGGGCATTTGTTACATGCTGTGTTGACAAATTGAGAAGTCCACAGGCCACAGACCACACTGGAGCAAGTCTGCGCCGAGAGGGATTCAGTTTCAGGAATGTGTGGCATCTCCCTCCAGCATGTACCCCCCAACTAACACTGTCCACCCACACACGCATATACAGACTCATGTACGGAGGTGAAACACGTTCTTAAATGTCCACAGACACATGTACGGGTAAACGTCTCTAAATGTCCAAACAGACACATGTACGGGTGAAACGTCTCTAATGTCCACAGACACATGTACGGTGAAACGTCTCTAAATGTCCACAGACACATGTACGGGTGAAACGTCTCTAAATGTCCACAGACACATGTACAGGTGAAACGTCTCTAAGTGTCCACAGACACATGTACGGGTGAAACGTCTCTAAGTGTCCACAGACTCATGTAACAGGTGAAATGTCTCTAAATGTCCACAGACACATGTGCAGATGAAGCGTCTTCATGTCCTCTGACACGTGTGCAGATTGAAGCGTCTTCATGTCCTCTGACACGTGTGCAGATGAAGCGTCTTCATGTCCTCTGACACATGTGCGATGAAGCGTCTTCATGTCCTCTGACACGTGTGCGGTGAAGCGTCTTCATATCCTCTGACACGTGTGCGGATGAAGCGTCTTCATGTCCTCTGACACGTGTGCGGATGAAGCGTCTTCATGTCCTCTGACACGTGTGCGGATGAAGCGTCTTCATGTCCTCTGACACGTGTGCGGATGAAGCGTCTTCATGTCCTCTGACACGTGTGCGGATGAAGCGTCTTCATGTCCTCTGACACGTGTGCGGATGAAGCGTCTTCATGTCCTCTGACACGTGTGCTGATGAAGCGTCTTCATGTCCTCGACACGTGTGCGGATGAAGCGTCTTCATGTCCTCTTGACACGTGTGCAGGTGAAGCGTCTTCATGTCCTCTGACACGTGTGCAGGTGAAGCGTCTTCATGTCTCTGACACGTTGCGGATGAAGCGTCTTCATGTCCTCTGACACGTGTGCAGGTGAAGCGTCTTCATGTCCTCTGACACGTGTGCAGGTAAGCGTCTTCATGTCCTCTGACACGTGTGGATGAAGCGTCTTCATGTCCTCTGACACGTGTGCAGGTGAAGCGTCTTCATGTCCTCTGACACGTGTGCGATGAAGCGTCTTCATGTCCTCTGACACGTGTGCAGGTGAAGCGTCTTCATGTCCTCTGACACGTGTGCAGATGAAGCGTCTTCATGTCCGACACGTGTGCGGATGAAGCGTCTTCATGTCCTCATGAACAGTGTGCGGATGAAGCGTCTTCATGTCCTCTGCACGTGTGCAGATGAAGCGTCTTCATGTCCTCTGACACGTGTGCAGATGAAGCGTCTTCATGTCCTCTGACACGTGTGCGGATGAAGCGTCTTCATGTCCTCTGACACGTGTGCAGGTGAAGCGTCTTCATGTCCTCTGACACGTGTGCAGATGAAGCGTCTTCATGTCCTCTGACACGTGTGCAGGTTGAAGCGTCTTCATGTCCTCTGACACGTGTGTGGGATGAAGCGTCTTCATGTCCTCTGACACTGGCTTGATGAAGCGTCTTCATGTCCTCTGACACGTGTGCAGGTGCAGTGTGTCTCGTTCTGGTTGTTGATCACATGAGCTCTGTCACATGACTCCCCACAGCGGAACTATTGTCTCTAAGGTCAGAGGTCAGACTCCTGCTGACTCCAGAGGTCAAAGGGCGCTTCCTGTGACACTCTTCATTAACTTGAACAGCTCTGCTCCCTGAGGGTCTCTCTCCACGAGCATGTATTCTTATGTTGGAGAAAGTTTCTGTAATGTGAGTTTAAGTTTTTCTTTTATAGAAATTAAACATATTTTTTTGTTGGCTAATTGTTGCATTGTGCCACGTTGTGAGTTTGAATCCAGCTCGAACCATGTCTAGTGTATCCTTACCTCTCTCGTCCCCATTTCACGCCACTCTGTCCAGTCCAATAATAAAAAATTAACACAAAAAAGAGCTTTGAGCAGACGTTGTGTGAGTAGTAGATCAAACAATGTATGTTCACTAAAAAGCTCAATAATTGCAGTAAATGGTGTGGATGTACCGGTTTCCACTTCTTTGCTTACAATTTGGTGTTCTTGTTTTGATGGTTCATTGATTTTTGAGTGGTTTGAGCTCAATAAAAACATGATGGTTATTTCATTTTTTTATTCATGTATTTATTATTGGTTAATGTTGCATCATAGAACATCCTTTCAGAGATATTTCACAAATCCTCTCTCTATCCCTCCTTCCCAAACCTCTCAGTATTAAACATTTCACACTTTTCACTGCAGTGTCCTACTTTCCTCTCGTCTCTCTCCTCTCAGAAAGATGTTTTGGAAAGTGTCACTTTTTTCACATTTTGCACTAAATCGATTTCATGTAATGTTTTACCTACATTTTCTTTGATCACTTCATGAAGTCAAGATTTATTGTTTTAACGGATGAAATAAGGATCTATATGCATGTCATAGTAACACACACACAAAAAAACCCGAAACCATGCAGGACTAAACCGGGATTAAACCAAAAATAAACCATAACGAAACTGATACTAAACCAGGACTAAACCAGGACTAAACCAGGACTAAACCAGGACTAAACCAGGACTAAACCAGGACTAAACCAGGACTAAACCAGGACTAAACCAGGACTTGTATAGTGGTTGTATAATGGTGCGGTTGGTTCCATTTCACAGTGGTTTAGACTCTTAACAGGATTAACTCATGAATCTGACTGACCCAGAAAATATGGAGCGAGATTGAGGAGAGAGGAGGGAGACGAGGAGACACAAGATGAAGGGAGGACGGAAGAATGCATGAGGATGTAAGGAAGGAAGGAAGGCAGGAAGACAGGATTGGTAGTTGGAAGTTTGAAATGGTGAGTAATGTCACAAAGGGATGAGAAACACATTGAAGTTGGGTAGAGATTATAATGATGACTTGGAAGGAACATAATAAGCGTCTTGTTTTTGTTGGTACTTGTTCTCATTTAAACTGTACATAAAAAGTGAATTACAGTAAATACACTGATGCGTCCTGGTTTGATGGCGTCATTCCGTCTTCAGGTTTTAGTTGAGTTGGGTTGCGTTTTAATGATGTATCTGTGGCTTCAGCTTTTACATTGATCTTGTGCTGGTTGATGACAGTCCCGGAGTCCTGACTTACCTCCGGTCCGATCTGGTTTAGACTTTCAGTACTGATTTTGTATGGGTTCAACTGTAGTTTAGACCTTTTCTTTTTAATTAATCCTTTCATTCAAACAAGTTATTTTCATTTTCTGTCTGTCTCATTTTTAAGCGCGACTAGTTTAAGGGTGCGCTGAGTACGTTTTCTGGTGGGAGGGTCCACCTTATCTCGGCTTATCTTGTATTTATTTGTTTATTTACAACGGTGATTTGTAGGGCCAAAAATATACTTTGTTTGGAGGCGTCCCCTGCTTGTCTCCATGGAGATTACTCCGAATTATGCCATTATTTGGAGAATGGAATCTAATCGAATCCATGGATGAATAGAAGGTTTTCGGACCCTTCACCTAAAATGTTACGTTGTGCCCCATTTTTATTAGGCTACTGGTTTTAGTATTGGCCTTGGTTTAGTCCAGGTTTAGAAGGTACTAGGTTTTAGGATGTAGGGAAAGTAGGTCAAAGGAACAAAGGAATGGAGAAGACAGAGTTAATGGTGATTAGCCCTGAGCTTGTTAAACTCGTTAGAGCCAGACTTTAATTAGAACAGACACACATGCACGCTCACGCACACACAAACACACACACACACACACACACAAGGGGGGATGTGTATCTCTGTGGGGACTCTCATTCACTTACACTTAACCCTGTTTTGCAGCAAGACAGTTTCCAGTGTATTTAATAGACGAGCCCTTGTTTCGTTTTACTGGACGAGGTCTAGCCCTGCTTAGACATCTCCACAGTAATTAGAGAGATTTTAGATTGAATACATTTCAGTGGTTTATTATAACTTGCTGATAAACTTGCCACCGTTTAGTTTTGGTTCTGTCCTTGGTTTTTCCTGGAATAGTCTTGGTTTAAATTTGGTGGGGATGGGCGATAAATTGGCTCCAGTATCGGTATCACTTCAATATTGAAAATTACATTTTTGCACCAATATTTTGTCCCGATCTATGTGCGCCCAGGTGTACTCTGTTTCTCAGATTTGTCTTTTTGAACAGACAAATGAGAAATATTAAAACAGATATGGATGTTTACACAATCATGCAACAAGTTAACTCAGGGGTGTCCAAACTTTTTTCACCGAGGGCCGCATTTTGAAACGTATACGGAGCAGAGGGCCACAGACATTGAAGTGAATCATTCGAAATGTTGCATTTGGCATAGTTCCGATGAGCCTCCACACCTTCAATAAGACTTGGAACATTAATATTAGGTTGGTATGACATCAAAATGCTTGAATTGTTCCAATTTTACAGTAAAATGTTTCAATTCAATTTATTTTTGTATTTTTTGTACTTTTTGTTGTTTGACCAACTTTAGCAGGAAGCCGGAGGCCAACAAAATTGGTCTGAGGGGCCATGATTTGGACATGCCAGAGTTAACTTAACCAGAACTTAACATTAATATAAATCTATTTCGGCCCATCCCTTAAATCTGGTGTAAACGTGTGGGACTGTGCTTTGTTTGTTTGTTTGTTTGTTTGTTTGTTCATGTATTTAGCCCTTTGGTAATGCTTGTTTCTAAATTCAGAATTCTACAGTTGAAAACATGTTTGAAGTCTTTAATCATTTGTCTGATCTGATGATTCACAAAGTTGTTTTTGTGTGCTTTCAGATCCGCGTGGATGGCGTGTTGAATTCCCAGAGCGCTTTGCTGTACGAGACTGTGAACGTGGTGGAAGGGAAGCCCATTCTGAGAGACATGGTGTTCAGCCCGGACCACCACTTCATCTACCTGCTCAGTGACAAACAGGTGACCAGACCAGATTCTGAAATGTAAACCAGATCGTAGACTCGTTTCAGACCTGTTTATGCAGCTCCTCCAACACTGTGCCTGTCCTGAAGTGCTAATGTCCATCAACACAATTCCACAGGGTCAGTGTCTCAAACAGAGCTTTCATTCATAACTGTCTGCCCCAAAGCACTCTGGGAAACGCCGCCCTCGGTCTGCCCCAAAGCACTGTGGGAAGCGCCGTCCACTGTCCAGTCTGCTGTTGGGCATTCTGGGAGATTGAGTGTATAGTTTCTGACTCCGGGTCAAACCACAAGCCGCAGTGAAATTAAATTAATGAGGAAAACAAACAGGGACTGAGGGACGCGACAGAAATGTGTTTGGACAAGTTAAATTACGGTACATTCTGTGGCTTAAGTTAAATGGACATAAAGTACTTTCATAAACATAAGTCAAATTTACTGAATGTCAATACTATTTAGTTCTTGCATGATTGTAAGTTATATTGTTCTACAAATGATTTTATATTGGAACAGCATTGGACACAAAAAGAAGGATCAGGGGCTCTCAACCTTTTTCAGTTATGGCCCCCATAAAAACAACGGTTGGCGTTCGTGGCTCCCAAACACAAAAAATTGGATACACATTATAAAGTACCCTTATGTCTAATGATTGAATGTGTTTGTTACAGATCTAGATACATAAATATCATAGGCCAAAAATAGGAGTCTACATTGCATACACTTTAAATTTTCCTCATATCATCTGGGGACCCCATGAAATCATTTTTTGACCCATGAGAACCACTAATATAAAGCAAAGGCAAAGTCAGCAGTCACAGCATGTTTGTCCCAGCCTCAATGCCCTCTGTATGGGTCATTATAACTATGCTATAAAAAACAACAACACAGCACTCGACGACCCCTGCCCACCCTTCATGAGCCGAGCACACTCTCCATGTGTCGTGAATCTAATAGGATTCTCCTACAGTCCTATTAGAGTGGAACTTGTGAACATCTGAGAAAACAACCATCAACAAGGCCTAATACTTCTGCAATTTTGAATCATGCCTTCTGTAGGTGAATCGTTTGCCTGTGGAATCTTGTAACCAGTACAACAACTGCGCCGAGTGCCTGGGTTCTGGAGATCCACACTGCGGCTGGTGTGTCCTCTTCAACAAGTCAGTACCATTTTGATTTGTCTTCCTAAACCGATGAATTTGACAAAAAACCTGTGCCATTTTGATGTTCAAAACAGACATTTGTTCAACTGAAAAGCATATTGATAATGTAAAAAAACAACTGTAAATAGTAGGCGCGTTCGGGATATGCAAGACCTGCGCAGATCCGATCGGTGTTGGTCAGCGTTGATCTGCACCCTGGGAAGGTTTGGCGTTCGACCTGCTCTGACGTCACGTCCGTTTTCAGCCGCCAACTCTCGTCGATCATCTAGACGAGGCACAGCTAAACACAAACGCGCCTATTGTTAGTATTTGCAGGTGTCAGCTGATAACATCTGTGACCTCTGACCCCTCCTTGTCAGTGACCAATCAGAGCAGCCTCAGGTCACATGCCAGTGTTATGGTTAGGATCCGTCCATAATTTACACCTTTCACCTGACATGTGCAATTTAGATTATGAATTATACATTTAAAAACAGATATCACATTTATTTTGGTTCTCTGTTTTTGTCAATATTACACCATTAAATGTAAAGCAGATTTTACACACACACACACACACACACAACAAAATCCCTGTTAATTTTTTTTTTTTTTTTTTTTTTTTTACATTTTTGATTTGAAGGGTTAATGCAAAGTGACAGTTTCCGAAAAATGTCCCTTGAGGCGTCATTATCCTTTTACCTTGGAAAAAAAAAAAAAAAGCCTCATTGAAGTTCCAACCATTTAACAGTTTGCCTGGCAACAACAGAATAGAAGAGTTTGTCCTGAACGGTCTGTAATCCTGTGTGTTTTGTGTCGAATGTTTGCTGCAGATGTTCCAACGTGAGTCGTGTGACAAGTTTGAGGAGCCTCAGCATTTTAACACCAGACTGGACCAATGTGTGGACATCGCAGTGTCTCCAGGAACATGTCTGTCACGTCTCCACCCATCAGGTAACGGCACCTGACGACACCATGGACAGAACTGTGATTTTGGAAACAATATGGATGTTTTTGGGGCGATTGTAATGCATAGGCCTGTCTCGATAAGAATATGTCATTATTTATCGTTCAATAAATGGAACAACATATTTTCGGGCTCAGTGTTATATCATGTATTTTGTGTTCTTTGCACTAGTGGGGAGGTTTTTGTTATTTCTTTTATAGTACATAAGATTTGGGCAAGTCTATGACTAATTATCGTTTCATTCTGCTATTTATTTGTTGCAGCTCATTCCTTTTATTGATCCTGCTTTATTGTTGTGTCAGTGGTTTGAACAAGTTAAATGATATTTTATTGTGATAAATATTACGACAACAATATATCATGTTTCAGAATTTGATTATGCAGCTTATGTACCTGATATATGTGTTGTGGGCAATAACTCATTTTGGTCAATTATAAAATCAATGCCAAGGCCTACAAATTGATGTCAAGTTCTAGTAAAGTTAAAACTTTTCTGATTGTGACAATAAAAGTGTTTTTCTTGTACTTTTTTGATGATTGTATAATAATATACACACCACTTTTTTAGCTCCATTGTTTTTTTTCCATTCAATACAGTAATTATTCCTTGGAAAAAATTAGCGGCCTGATGCATTATTTTTCTAAACTGAATGTGTGAAAAAATACCCCAGTATGGCCAATATTGATTTTTAGCAAACATGTATTGTCAATGTGATGTCATAGATACACAGAAAACACACCGGCCCAGGTAAGACCACGCCTGGTGCATCGTTCTAATCCAGTTCTAGTGAATCCATACTTATTCAGACTCATACTGACAACACAACGTGAACCCCCCCATTCATCTCCTCTTTCCATGTTTAATTCTTTTATTTATTTTTTCTGTATGTTCAGTTGACAATCCGTGTGCAGAATGTGCCCGCCCTCTCTGGGGGCGTGTCCTGTGTGTTTGATGACATCACTGAAACATCTGGAGATGTCACAGGTCGACAGGTGACCTGCATGTCTCCATCCCTCAGGGACCTCTCCCAGCAGTACGGTACGACATTCTGCAAACTAAACTTTTAAAACCGTTATTCTGGGACTATATATTTCTGTAATTCATTGTAATTATTCTTCTGTAGTCATGTGGTGTTTATAGTGTCTGCTTCAGCATTACTTTAAGCTTATAAAATATCATATTGTAATAAATAAATAGAGAATGGAATATATTGAAAATGACCAGTATTTGAATATATTCAATCTGTATCCTTGTTGTATTTAGGAAAGTAGTAAATTCATGTATAGTGTTATCAGTGTATACATTTATATTTTATATTTGTATTTTCAGGAGAGAAGCGAGTGGTGAAGCTGAGTCTCAGATCCACAGAAACAGGACTCAAATTTATCTCCACCGACTTCATCTACTACAACTGTTCAGTACTCAACTCGTAAGTACAGGCTCCTTTTAGGCTGTATTTCTTTCCTAAGCCTTAGTTCCTGTATTGGAAGTTCTACAGTAGAAATTCAGAAAGTGCTCCTGTAAAAACTTGATCAGACTCTTTATCATTTTAACACTTCCATACACTAGTCCATTAGTCCTATGTTCGCTTATAGTTGTAGTCCTACTGAGTTTCTGTTTTAAGGTATATAGGATTTAGTGTAATGTATGTTTAAATGTGTTTGGCAGCTGTACGTCGTGTGTGAGCAGTGAGTTCCCCTGTCACTGGTGTAAATATCGCCATATCTGCACCAATAACCTGCAGGACTGTTCCTTCCAGGAGGGACGCGTCAGCGGCATGGAGGTAATGAAACCGGTCTTTTACCTTAAATCCTGCCCTGCTCTTGCTATGCTCTGGTCTAAGTAAATGTATTCTTCTTGTAAACAGTGATTTGGTTCAGATAGGAGAGTTTCTGGTTCAGTTCAAGTGCTGCTTTGATAAATGAGTTCAAATGAGACTTGGACCTGACTCACTATAATGATTCTAAGCCTCGCTCTCTCTTGTATTCCTTTTAATTAGAGTAATTATCTCTAATGACTGTGATCAGCCTCTTCACCAATTAACACTCTATTTAGGAGCTATTTCAACTACAGCCAATCAGAAAATAAAGAGATACTGTAGAATCCAACCAATCTGAGCTCTGAGATTGAATCACTGCCTGCCAGAAGACGAGCTCTCCAGCCAATCACAGACAGTTTCAGCCAATCATGTGGTGTGTTCACGCTATGAAAAGTCATTTCTGCAGTGGCAAAAATGTATTTTATTCAAATCAGTGATTATTCAGTCAAGCAATTCATTTCTTTTCTTTACCACGAATGTTCCAATACAGAGAAAATGTGAGATATTTTATTCTAAATTGAGTGATCTACAATCTACAATAAATGTATCTGAGTAGGAACCATACAAACTCTAAATGAAACGGTTCATTCAGTGAAATACTGTATGAGGGTAGGCGTGTTCGGGATAAGCAGCTCCGATCGGTGTCAATCGACAGTGAAGTTTCCGGCTTAACCCTATTGGTCTGCACGAGGCTGGATACACACACACACACACACACACACACAAACACACAACACGACAAGCTAAACACGAACGTGCTTAGTGATTCAGGAAAAGAGTTTAAGGAGTGCCCTGAATGTGTTGTGTGGCCTTCACTGACTGTAGTAAAAGTTTATTGAAATGTGAGATGAGTGACCTTCGTCTGGTTCTATAAAAAAACTGTTATTACAAGAAAAACTGAGAAAGCTGTCAGAGGGTTTCAGGGACAGATGAAACCCAATGAAAATAAAATCTGGTTTTTAAAATGGTAGCGTATTTAGTTCTTAATATTGTCCATGCTATGAAAATGCAATAGTTAAATTAACAAGAAATGATTCATAAATTAGTGTAAAATAACTAAATGGAGAGAATATGTGACAAAAACCAAGCCGTAAAGACAAATGACAATAAGGTGAATTTTGTAAACCTCTTTCCAGGGCTGTCCTCAGATCCTGCCCGCGGGGGACATCTTGGTTGCTGCAGGAATGGTGCGTCCGATCACGCTGAAAGCCCGTAACCTGCCTCAGCCTCAGTCCGGACAGAAAAACTACGAGTGCGTGTTCCACATTCAGGGCAGAGTCCAGAGGATCCCTGCTGTCAGATTTAACTCCTCCTGCATCCAGTGTCAGAACACATCGGTGAGTGACTCGGGTCAGCCTCACTACCTTTTCCACCGTGTAATTATTCATATTCATGGGTCATGGAGATCATCTTTACCTGCGGTATCACAGCCCACACACACGGCTGAGAAAAGCAACAAAACACTACAAAGTAAAACATCATACTGTGTTTAGTAATGCATTTAGGTTGTTTTGCATAGCTTCAGGGAGGAAAGGAAGGTAAAGGGATGAACTCCCCAGAAGCCTCTTTACCTTTCACGTCTCCTGACCTTGTGCTAATATCCTTTATAACGTCTGAATGACATCGGAGAAAGGACCCGTCAGATGGTTGACCCCGTGAACCGTGAGCGTGCCGTTACCTTGGTGCAGAGGTCATGTCCTGTCAATCATCTGTGCGACCTCCACAGGGTCAGGGTCGAAGGTCACAGATGGGGTCGATATCGCAGACAGGAATTCGATCCGAGACAGATTAATGTTGCTCCAAGAGAAAGAGATGTACTGCATGTTAAAGAGCAATTCTGAAATCAAGTGTTTGAAAGGGTGAAGGAAGAGTTAACAGATAAATCAGCGCAACAGTGTGCGCTATAGGTTTACTGTATTTTACATTTGTACAATCAATGCTGTAAACAGAACATTTAGTTGCAGTGGAAGTATGCTTGGATGCCTTGGGGTAAATAGTTTGCAACAACAAACCGCAGCTCTAGTTTGAATCCTATCTTCAGACATTAAAATGTTCCTAACCTTTTTTCAACAGAGCTCATCAGATCAGGACTGAACCAAGACCCTCTTTGTTCTACCCATTCACGGCCATAGCTGCACATAAACTACTGTAAAATGACCAGACCACTGAACCACAGAGAGAATACTGTCTGGTTATTAATGAGGTCTTTAACTTTAACCCAAATTGTCTGACAGCACTGAAGAAAGCAATTCCCTAAAAAACTGTCCGTGTTCCCTGTGGTTTCAAAAACGGGGGCACTGTAAAAAATGCTAGACCTACAGTGTAACCAAGAAGAATAGCAAATACATTTTTAAAAGCTAATGAGGGTCTTAATAAAGGGAACTGAACGTAGAAACTCTCTTGAGTTGATAATTGCCCATCTTGGCTGCCTGCTTCTGGGTCCAAGGAGCGCTCCATTCACAAGTTATTATGCAGCAAGAGTTTAACCTGCTTTTTTCAGGTTTAGTATTGAACTATCACACAAGTAGATCTTCATTTTACATTTTGTTCTTTGGAAAGCATAATAATGAAACAGCAGCAATAATCCGTTTTGTTTTAGCGAGGAATATGATCAAAGGAGGAGACCTTTGGAGAGAAGTGTTGGTAACATGAGCTGGTCTTGTTGTGTGGCCTGCACCTCGGGCACCTCCCAGACCAAAATCAGAAGATCCAAAACAGGATTGTATCAGATTTGATCAACAGAGGTTCCCGTCCTGGTCTAATGTGCGTCTGTGAAGTGAAGGTTTCCGGGCACTGCTGACCCCATGGCGACAGGCCCCAGCGTCTCCGTGGTAACGCTGGCCTCACCTCCATAGAGACGGGGCCTGGTCTCCACGGCGACGGGTCCGGCTCCAGTCTCAGCTCTGCGGGAAACTCACTCTGGACTCATTAGACTGAACAGACACACTGCCGTCACATGAATAAACCTATCCATTCATATACGACACATGCATGGGTTAAACCAGGACTCAACCAGGACTCAACCAGGACTCACCAGGACTCAACCAGGACTCAACCAGGACTCAACCAGGACTAAACCAGGACTCAACCAGGACTCAACCAGGACTAAACCAGGACTCAACCAGGACTCAACCAGGACTCAACCAGGATTCAGCCAGGACTAAACCAGAACTCAACCAGGACTCAACCAGGACTAACCAGGACTCAACCAGGACTCAACCAGGACCAGCCAGGACTCAACCAGGATTCAGCCAGGACTAACCAAAACTCAACCAGGACTCAACCAGGACCAACCAGGACTCAACCAGGACTCAACCAGGACTCAACCAGACTCAACCAGGACTAACCAGGACTAAGCCAGGACTAAGCCTGGACTCAACCCGGTCTCAACCAGAAAGAATGGGTAATTTATAAAAAGAAAGAAAGAAACAATAGGAAAAAGAAAGTGTTTTGTTCAGTTTATTTACGTAAATTGTGTGATTCTATTCATGTTTAATATTAATCCTGATATATTTGTGTTTCAGTACTGGTATGAGGGGGATGAAGTGGGGAGCTCCCGGTGGACTTCTCCATTGTGTGACGGAGACTTCTTTATCGACAAACCTCTCTCTATGAAAGGTACATGCTTCTGAACTATATTACCATTATAGAGCGCCACTACTTTCGTTTGTAGGTGTTTCATGAGATGATAATTGAAATAAATATTCTAGTTATTCAGTTTAGCCCCGCTGTTGTCAAACCAAAGTTATGTATTTTCATTCTGGCAACACAACATACAATGCATTAGTCCTACTATATTCTCCTGTTTTTAGCCCTGCTGTACAAGTGTGAGGCGCAGAGGAGCAGCTGTGGGCAGTGTCTCAGAGCGCCCCCTACCTTCGAGTGCGGGTGGTGCATGGATACGAGGAAATGTCTTCTGAAACAGCACTGTCTCTCTCCTGAGCTGAACTGGATGCACCACGGACGGCACAATCTGCGCTGCAGCCACCCGCGCATCAGCAAGGTAAGAGAAAGTTTGATGATGTTAAAAAAAAAAAACACATACACAACATTATTGTTTATATTCAACTGGGTCCCTGGTTTTACAGCCGGAAAGGAGGAAGTGTTTAATTAAATCTATTCACTTCGGCGCTCACGCAAACCCTTTGGCACATCACTAGTTCACTTACATGGATTTTAGGAAAGCTTTTAGAACAGCTTTTACAATACACTGTATGGGGGAGACAATATTACCTATTTATTAAACCATTTGAAGAGGACAGCAAAGACTGTATGCTTGCATTTGTGAAAATGACTCTATCAACCCTTTCTAAAGTTAAAAAAGAAATGAGCAATGCATAATTACAAATGTATTTGTCAATCTTTTTATTATATTTTAGTTTATTTATTCTTGGGGATCTATTGATGATTCAGATATGCCCAAGAGGCTGGATTCATTTTGCAATTTAGTTCATTCTAGAAGGAGCAATACAAATTGTAATAAAGTATGACTTTTGTTTAAATTGTTTTTCCTTTTTTGCATCCACAGTGCAGCAAATGTTTTCATATTCAATTTCCAAAGATTTTTTGTGAATCACTAAATTGAATTGCTGCAGGAGACCCATGGGAACAATCTATCTCTATAAAAAAGATTTGTACAATATAATATATTATTATGAGACCCTCAGGCATTCAACTTAAATTCTGACCCCTTTTTTGTGAAACACAGTCCTGGATCATTCTGATAGCCTTCTCCTTTTAAAAAGTTGTTGTTTTCTGTTTGTTTGTGTAGATCGAGCCTCTGACTGGGCCCAGGGAGGGGGGCACTCGCGTCACCATCGAGGGGGAGAACCTGGGGCTGCAGGTGAAGGAGATCTCCCACGTCCAAGTGGCAGGCGTCAGGTGTACTCCAGTCCCAACGCAGTACATCAGCGCTGAGAGGTGAGCACCCGATCCGTGTTAGTAGTTCCTCTTATTGTCGTCTGCGGTTACATACTACGCAAAATGGAGATCTACTTTTACTGCCTCGTTTGAAAAGTAAGAGCTTTATAAACTACCAGATTAATATACTGTGTGGTCAACAGCTTGCATTTTTAGTGAAGAAACAAACTGCCTTTTTATGTATTTTATTGAATGTTTTAATTTCATTCTAAGTGGACCTGATCAGTCTAGTCTAGTCAAGCTCTGGAGTGAAACAATTTTTGGTTAAACCTTCTTGTTTTCCAGAATTGTGTGCGACATGGCTGAGGCTTTGCTCCCTCACTCGCCCGGCGGCCCGGTCGAGCTTTGCATTGGTGTTTGCAGCGCGGAGTATCGCACGCTCTCAACTCAGACCTACTCCTTTGTTGTACGTATTCTATCATATTCATCTCTACTTATTTATTCACAAGGTCATAAACGAAAAGCCCATTAATGCACTTGGAGCGCAATCTATTTATCTTTTATTAATTTCTATTCATTCGTTGACAAGGATTTATTCTCAAGGACGTAAACAAAATGGCCTCCAATATTAATGCACTTATCTGTGTAAAAATGGATCAAGCAGTAGATGAGGTTGTTCCAGACTTATTTATGCGATGCTAATAGGATCCTTTGCATGATGGGCATTGTGCTATCAGTGGAATCAAACAGCAAAGCAGGTGCTGTAGATTTTATATCATGAGTATATAAAATGTTGTTGCACCATTTTTAATAAGCTGAAATGACTCTTACTCTTTTGTCTCCTAACACTGCGCTTCCTTCCTATAGAGCCCAAGCTTCAGCCGAGTGCGCCCAGAGATGGGGCCTGTTTCTGGGGGAACGCGGCTCACGGTGACTGGCCGACACCTGGACGCGGGGAGTGCCGTTACAGTCTACATCCACAAGGAAGAGTGTCTATTTGTCAAGTAAGGCCTGGTTCAGACCTGGTTTAGACGTGGTTCAGCCTTGGCTTAGTCATATTGCCGACTGTGTTGTGCCGTGATTTAGTCCTCAGCTCAATGTCACTTTCACTAATCAGAGCTGCTAAATTGCAGACGAACCAATCGTGAGATCATCTGCATAACCCCCGCCTCCCTGCCCGGCACTGGCCCCGCCCCAATCCGCCTGATGATTGACAGGGCTGAGGTCGCGAACCCGGAAACAAAATACATTTACACAGAGGATCCGACCATCACAAGCATCGAGCCTAACTGGACCATTCTCAAGTCAGTTTTGTTTGTGAATAAAAATACAAAATTACCATCAGTTGGCATTATTTGTGTACATTAAAGTATTATATTTGTTTGTATAGTGGGAGTACAGTGATCACAGTGACGGGGACAAATCTAATGACCATTCAGGACCCCAAAGTCCGAGCCAAGTACGGAGGAGTGGAGACCAGCAACGTAAGGGATCATTTTATTACTTCTGCCGCTTCTATCACAACTGTTACAGCCCTTAGCAATAACTTGACCTTCCCCTCTCTTCAGTTCTGCACAGTGGTGAACGACAGCACCATGACTTGTCTGGCTCCTGGACTAGTCTACACTAAAGCCACCCCACCCGAAGGGGCGCTGCGGCCTGACGAGTTTGGGTTCATATTTGACCAGGTATGTCTTGTTATCCTTCTCTGAAATAAGAATACGTTTTCATTCACGGTTTAGTCCTTGATGATACTTGTCTCGTAATAACAACGGTATCTGCTTTCTCTGCAGGTCTCTTCTCTGCTGGTGTTAAACTCTACCTCCTTCACTCACTACCCAAACCCGACCTTTGACCCCCTCGGCTCCTCTGGGATCCTAGAGGTCAAACCAGGCTCACCTATCATACTCAAGGTGAGAACTAAACTCATCCAATAGACGCTTTAAAAGTTTGTAATTAAATTCTAAGTTGGGAGTGGAGGCAAATGGAGGCAAAAGTGAAGTGGAACATAATGTGATTTCAGTGAGTAAGCAGCAGAATATCTTAAAATGTGGGAAATTAAGGAGGTTTTAGCAAATGAAAACCACTCAGCTACATTTTGAGCAATATCAAAGCACGGTTAGAAATGGTCAGAAAATGTATTTTAACTTATTTGTTCATTTAAAAAGAGATAATACACACAAGAACCATTTTGATGAAAGCTAAATCTCGATTTTTAGCATACTAAACTCTATTTTTCAGTGCCTTGTAATAGAAAAGCATTTCTACACTAGAAATTGCATCTCATTTTACTTTAAATTAAAAGTACTTGAAATTGTACCATTTAGATCTGACGTCAATTAATCGTTGAACATGATTATGGCATTTTTCACTTTTCGGAATATTGAATTGAATATCTTATGACATTGCATTTTAAAGGGGTTATATACCATATCAAGCACAAATCTCTGTAAAACCTCTTAAGATGCTTAACCGGAACAAAAACATTATACAGGTGCCTGAAATGAAAAAGGGCTTATTTTGAGTTTGTATTCTTGTATCATTAAGATTACCCACTATGTCATATGTTTGTGTGTATTTGTAGGGTAAGAACTTGGTCCCTCCGGCTCCTGGGAACTCCCGTCTGAATTACACAGTTCTAATTGGAGAGTCCCCCTGTGTCCTCACTGTGTCTGAGAGCCAGCTCCTCTGTGACTCGCCGGACCTTACAGGAGAGCACAAAGTACAGGTGAGAAACTCCACATCCTTCTACACATATATTCACGTTGGCTCCTCGGTACAACTTTATTTTGTATAACTTAATCTGCAAAGCATCTCATTCTCAATTCAGTTTGATACTTTATCTCTGCTCCTCTGGCTCGGCTCGCTCTATCCATGTGGCTCTGAAATAAAGGAGACTCATTCTGTAGCTCAGATTAGTGCGCTAAATGTCAGATCCAGTTGGAGGCGCTGTAGGGGATCTCTGTGTAATTGGTCTGAAGTGACTCTTCTTCAAATAGACTCTTGAATAAAATATTTAAACTATTATCGACCTACATCCTTGGATATTATCATTTATTAATTAGCCTCTGATATTATTGATTTAAAACACCGTAATGAAAGGCCTGAGGAGCAGATGGGAGTCAAATAACTGCAATGGTTTGTATGCACACCAAAAATCTGACCATTATACGAATTATGATTTATGGATTATTGAAAAGTTGTGTCTGGTGTGAGTATTCTGATTTGTTTCAGATTGTTCACACTTTTGTAGGTGTTCATGAGGAAAATTTAGCGAAAATTGCAAAATAATACAGCAAAGTCAAAAATGAACAGCTACTCAGCTACTACTAAAAAGGCCACTAATTAGCCGGCATATTATTAAATGTTTGTGATGATCAGAGTTCTCTTCTTGTGCTTGTGATGTAGAGCAGTCACTGGAGGCATTTAGATCCCCTGACTTCACTTGTCAGATAACTTGAAATGTTCTGAGATTCTGATTGAACACATGAAGCCTGCGTAAATTCAGCCTGGAAGACCTAACTCCACTGCCACACCAGGGCACCTGCTCTCCAGCCTCAATCATCATACCCAAGTGACTCCTCCCCGGGAACACCTCCTCTGCTCCCAATCAGCGCACAGCCAGCCCCATTTAAACCCTCATGCAGTACGGCTCGGCCGCTTCACACTGTACTGCGACCCACCACCTCCCCTTCTCCTCCTCTGTATCCCCTACTTTATCCTATTCATCCTCTCTACCCTCTCCCCATATCTACCACCACCAGTCTCTAGGCCCTGGGGGGAGACATCTAATTCAATTCTATTATGGAGCGCCCATAATCGCAATGTCTTCCGCCGGGGTCTGAGCGCCAAATAACGATGTAATAAAACTTGCTAAACGGTTCTTTCTGTGTTTGTCTGAGTCTCTCCAGGGTGAAATAATTATGTTAACCGTCTTCTCCCCTTCACACTGTTACTAGTAAGAAAGGTTCTAGAGACCAGGGCCCAAATGTATTTGTTCCTAGCAGAACTCTCTCTCATGTGTCACCAGCACAGAGCCCTTCTAAGCCCCCATCTTTGTCCCTTCTCTCAGATCCTGGTTGGCGGTCTGGAGTACTCCCCTGGGACCCTCCACATCTACTCGGACTCGGCCCTAACGCTCCCCGCCATCATAGGGATCGGAGCCGGAGGTGGGGTCCTGCTGATCGCCATCATCGCGGTCCTCATCGCGTACAAGCGAAAGACCAGAGACGCGGACCGCACACTGAAACGCCTGCAGCTGCAGATGGACAACCTCGAGAGCCGGGTGGCGCTGGAGTGCAAGGAGGGTGAGACACAGACCGTTATGGCTCATTTGTTAAAGAAATATTATGATTTTTGGTCTTTTTTAAATTCCTACGGGAACTTTTTTTCTTTCTTTTTTTAACAATGGTAAATGTATGGAAAGCATCTTACTATTACTTTTACTTAAGAAGTCTTTTAGTTAAGATTATTACTATTATAATTTTTTTCAATACCTTTCAATAACTTGATACAGGCATTTATTTATTACACATTTATTATTTGGTTAAGTCTTACGTATGTTTTGTCCATTTGGTTCCTAGCTTTCGCAGAACTACAGACTGATATCCAGGAGCTGACCAATGACATGGACGGAGTCAAAATTCCATTTTTGGAATATCGCACCTACACCATGAGAGTCATGTTCCCAGGAATCGAGGAGCACCCAGTCCTCAAAGAACTGGATGTAAGTCACACTGTCACCTGGTTCTAACCCTGTTTTTGAGTCCTTGTTCTAACCTGTTTTTATTCTTGTCTACAGTCCCCTGCCAATGTGGAGAAGGCGCTGCGTCTCTTCTCTCAGCTACTCAACAATAAGATGTTCCTGTTGACCTTCATCCACACTTTGGAAGGTCAGAGGTCGTTCTCCATGAGGGACCGAGGGAATGTGGCGTCGCTGCTCATGGCCGCTCTGCAGGTATGTGACATTATGGATGGATTTCCTTCAGAACTCCATAAAGACTGGTAAAGACTCACTAAATACTCATCTTATTACATTATATCCATGGACTGCATGTTGTATTTTAAGTCAAGAAAATGTCATTCATAAAAACGTAATATCTTGTTTGTCCAGGGTCGCATGGAGTACGCCACGGTGGTTCTGAAGCAGCTTTTGGCCGATCTAATCGAGAAAAACTTGGAGAACAGGAACCACCCCAAACTGCTGCTCAGGAGGTGAACTTTGAACATTGATCGAATATTACTACAGTCATTAGTTTTGCGACTCACCTACTAAATAGCTTATAGTTTCAGTCCTGCTTTACCACATTTCAAAACAGTACAAAATCAGGTACAGCACCTTTTAATGTTGAATGCCATTTGTATTTGTTTTTAGTAAGACATCATAAAATTGTTTCAAAATACATGATCGATCAGTTGTAACAGTAAATACTAATTTTTATTTATTTTTGTCATATCTCCCAACCCGAAGTAGCACTATGTAACTTTTTTAGTGGGGAGAACTCTATAATGTTCCCTTGAACCAGAAGCTTTGCCTATTGATGATTTCTATAGCCTGTTCCCTTTAGACTCGCTATAATAAAAACTCATATATTATCATAAATTACTATTTGATATCAAAGCCGCCTTTCTCTTCCTTTGTGCGTCCAGGACTGAGTCAGTGGCAGAAAAGATGCTGACAAACTGGTTCACCTTCCTCCTGCATCGCTTCCTCAAGGTAAACTTCAGTTACTGTGTCTGTAGTTGAACAAAGCCTTTCAAAAATGACAATGAAATGAGCTTCAACATAACCTGTTCCTTCTGGTTGCTGTCCAGGAGTGTGCCGGAGAGCCCCTGTTCATGCTGTACTGTGCCATAAAGCAACAGATGGAGAAGGGTCCCATAGACGCCATCACAGGAGAGGCGCGCTATTCTCTGAGCGAGGACAAGTTAATACGACAGCAGATCGACTACAAACAACTGGTAAATACAACAAATAAATCTAGAGCGACTACTGCTGAGTTCCAGATGATTTCACTGCGTCCACATAAGAGACGGAGGCGGGTCAAATGTTTGTCGTTTCCTTTGATGCCATGAAATCGATACAGGGATACTGGCTTCTGCCCAATCTGAGAGAGGGACATAATCAGATTTCAGAATATCAAAACAATTGGCAGCGCTTCCAAAAATAAAAATGAGGGGTTCAAGGCTGCATTCACACTTTTACACACCCACTTAACCTGGAACTAAACTTGGACTACTAGACCATGACTAACCACTAGTACCTACTTACATCATAGTTTATTGGTCAAACTAGCTCTCTTTACAGTCTCTGCCCTCCTCAATCTTACGCTGCCTGTAGATTGTTTGATATAGAACACTATTTTGACATAGTGACTATAATACTATTGGACAATGTGTACTTTCAGACCCTGATGTGCATCCCTCCGGAGGGTGAGGCTGGTACTGAGATCCCTGTGAAGGTGCTGAACTGTGACACCATCACTCAGGTCAAGGACAAACTGCTGGACACCGTTTACAAGGGAATCCCCTTCTCCCAGAGACCTCAGGCAGACGATATGGATCTGGGTAAAATATACTATTACTATTACCGTACTATCGTTTACTTCAACAACATAATATTCGTTTTCATTTGGTCTGATTATACTTTTGATGTCATTTCAGAGTGGCGCCAGGGCCGTCTGACCAGGATCATTCTTCAGGACGAAGACGTTACGACTAAAATCGAGAGTGACTGGAAGAGACTCAACACTCTAGCACACTACCAGGTTAAATATACTTGTTCTGTACCGCATTATTAATGCATGGCAGAAAAAATGTGATGAAGTACATTTCCTTGTTACTTTGGAGAAGCAATTCAGTCTTTCACAAGTTAAATAAAACATTGTGTGTCTATGAATCAAATACAATTATTGTTGAATGATGAATTGTAATTCTTCTACTTAATTTTTCCCAAGGTGACGGATGGTTCTCTGGTGGCTCTAGTTCAGAAACAGGTGTCTGCCTACAACATCGCCAACTCCTTCACTTTCACCAGATCTCTCAGCCGATATGGTACAAATACATGACTGTGATCACTGCTGCTGCCACACTACACCTCACAAACCCTATTCCGTATTGGAAAGCTTCTACCACTCCTCAACGCAATAATCAAACTGATGTTGCTGCTGCTGCTGCTGCTGCTGCTGCTGCTGCTGCTGCTGCTAAACCTTTCCCTATGTTTTTTTCCAGAGTCACTGCTGCGAACGTCGAGCAGTCCAGACAGTCTCCGGTCCAGAGCGCCTATGATCACGCCAGACCAGGAAACGGGTGCGTTATATTTGCATTTTTACTGTGGATGAATAAATAATAATATTGAATAATACATTGGCTTTTGAGATACTGCTTTTTTCATACACTCAAAGTCACTTAACATTGCATTTTTCATTCGTTCCCCACCCATGAGTCACACTTCAAACCACCACAAATTACATATTGACACACTGTACATATATATACAATCTACTTATGTAAATTACAAGTACAAGGAATCGTTTTGTGGACTAAAATGATAAAGATTATGAGGTTTAACAAAGTATTTTCTTAAGGTACAAAACTGTGGCATCTGGTGAAGAACCATGAACACAGCGACCAGAGAGAAGGCGACAGGGGAAGCAAGATGGTGTCCGAGATTTACCTCACAAGACTACTGGCAACAAAGGTACATTCAAGATTCTATTATCAAAACATACATGTTTTATTACTTTAATATATTCAGCGTTTAGCTTATCCTGCTGTTCTGACTATACATTTGTTGTTTTCTCCTCCTCCTGTGGGGACGCTGCAGAAGTTTGTTGACGACCTGTTCGAGACCGTCTTCAGTACAGCGCACCGAGGGTCACACTGCCCCTCGCCATCAAATACATGTTTGACTTCTTAGACGAGCAGGCTGACAAACGGCAAAATCACAGACCCCGATGTACGGCACACCTGAAGAGCAACGGTGAGATACGACACAAAATATGGAATCTACACCTCTGTTCAAAATATCTTTACACATATATGAGCAGAGAAGGTAGTCTGAAATCTGCTGTCACTGAACCAGTTGTCTTACCTTTGTTGATTGTTAATTACCTTCTCCTCTCTCTCTCCCCTCTCCCCCTATCCCCCCTCCCCCCCCTCTCTCACCCCATGCAGCCTGCCTCTCCGGTTCTGGGTAAAATTGATCAAAAACCCACAGTTGTCTTTGACATCCACAAGAGCAGCATCACTGACGCCTGTCTGTCTGTGGTGGCCCAGACCTTCATGGACTCCTGCTCCACCTCAGAACACCGGCTCGGCAAAGACTCCCCCTCCAATAAACTACTGTACGCTAAAGATATACCTAACTACAAGAACTGGGTGGAGAGTAATACTACTACTAACACTACTACTATCACACCTGAACTTGTCAGTGAAGTCAGGGGACAACTTGAAATGTTCTGAGATCCCAGTTTGGTTGAACACATAATTATGTTAACTCTGTCTTCTCTCCTTCGGACTATGACTAGTAAGAAAGGTACTAGAGACCAGAGCCAGAGCTTATGTGTCACCAGCACAAAGCCCTTCTCACAGACTGTTTCCTGTTTGTAGGTACTACCGGGACATAACAAAGATGCCCAGTATCTCAGACCAGGACATGGACGCCTATCTGGTGGAACAGTCTCGTCTCCACGGCAATGAGTTCAACACTCTGAGCGCGCTCAGTGAGCTCTACTTCTACATAAACAAGTACAAGGAAGAGGTGAGTCTCGTCCCGTGTGGTGTGTATGGACATAAAGCCAGTTTGTGGCAGGTTTTAAAAATCTGATCTGTTCCTGTTTGTTCTCGTTCAGATCTTGACTGCGTTGGACAGAGACGGTTATTGTCGCAAACACAAACTGAGGCACAAACTGGAGCAAGCCATTAATCTGATGTCGGGGAGCAGCTGAGAGAGAGAGAGACTGAACTGAGACCACACGGACCCCTATTTAAATAATCACCAGGAGTTTTTCTGACTGCTATTCTGACCACACTTTCAGCCAGCCCATAATTATTTATTCCCTCTGGTTTGGCTGCTAATTGTGATCGGGTGGACCCTCTACCTCCATTTGGTGGTGTTTGGGTTCAAATGCAACTTTGAAGAATCTTCAAAAGACTTTGAAGGGGAATTATTTCATTTTTAACCTGGATTCAGGTTTGAAGTAGTCCAGATGTCACCCCAGGATCCACATGAACAGGATTTGGATCTCAATCTAAAACTGGAACAAAAATACATCAGGAATCTACAGAAACGCATTTGAGGAGCTAACCTCAGGATTAACAGCTTTGGTTTGGAATTTTAAACGTTTAGTTTGAAACACAACAAGAACAAATCAAATTATTTTAATCGGTACTGTTCACATTTGTAAGGACCAACTTTCTGTGGCGTTAATTAAAAAGTCTGTGAAGTGGCAGAGTCCAATACATATTGAGAGCTGGAGCTATTTCTAAAATGACTCATGGATACAGTTTGGGTATTGTTAACTTTACCCATAACCAATGAAATACTAGTTGAACTCTAGTGACTTACAGTTAAGTGAGAAATGTGCAGTCAAGAAGTATCCAGACTAAGTCTATTCTAGTGTCATGAGAAACATGTCCTAATCTTCACTCTGTTGCTACTTCAGAGGCTTGAAATCCACAGAATCTTTCTTGCAAATGTTGAAATACAAAAATGTACTCGACCGAAGACAGTTTCAGTTGAATGGAGGAGTTTTTGCTGTTTTTGAGAACCACTTTTTTTTCTCTGGACAATCACAGCCACAGCACACTGAGCCCGATGCCTAAACTGACCAGTTCCTGTGTCCATTTTATCAAACCAAGTATAGTTTCTACTGAAATCATGTTTATTTAACTTAGCAGTTTTTTAATGAACTTAAAAATGTCACTTTAGACTCCACACATCATGTTTTTGCACCAACAGGGATTCATTGTTTGAATTTAAGAAGAAAACTTTGACGTGTATTGTCCATTGTTAAAGAATAGTTTTAGTTTTTCAACAATAATACACAGAACCAGGCATAATTAAACAATAGTAACATCATAAAGAAGAATTGACATGCATTAAATTGTGTCATTTTGTGTGAAAAGGCCTTGAAGGAGAGAATAGAATTAGAAGTGCTTCTGAGCTGTTGACATGTCAAGATCCTTCAAATTCAAAAGTCAATTTATTTAAATTGCGTTATGTCAACATTGTATTTAAATTATCAACACTATTAATGACCTTCCTGTATTCAATTAATCCTTGTTGGTGTACAAATATATTTTGTTTAATTTTCTTCAGCCATTTTCTAAATTTCTCTCATTGCCGTTAGTATTTTTAATAACCATGCATCACTTTGGCCAGTGTTTTTGGCCAATATAATCTTAAGTAACGTACTGCCCGACCAATCGAGACTGTGGAAACTTCGCGAGTATAAAACGCGGAAAATTAATTTAAAAAACTGTTTAAGCTAGTTTTTAATATACATTCCAGCAGAGGCACACTGACACTCAGATCTGTAAATAATACCAGAGAAAAATCCTCAATTTTACAAACTTTTCTTTTTGGTTTTTGCAAGAATTCTGGACTTTTTTTCTGGCACCGTTCACAAAGCTCTTAGTTTTTGTTTTTGGTGAAAATGGCTTTAACATGGGACTGAATAAACGATACAGCCATGAGGCTACAGGTGCCCAGGAAGGACAAAAGTGAAGAAAATCCAATACTGTGCAAAGCTACAACAACAAGACTAGTGCCATGTACAAACATCCGGATCAGACCCGGAGCTTTCTGGACCAAAATATTTCCAGGATTTCACTTTAAATACCTGGATTTGAAAGACTGTGGCCATAATTGTAAAAGAGACATTGAAAAAATGAAAGATAATAATAATTATGTATGGAAAAAATAACAAAAAAATGCAATTTATCGTAATAAAATGTTGTGGATTTGAAAGATTTTACGGGACTTGTATAAAGCTACATCTTCATCATATTTTCTGGAGAAAGGAGAACCACTCAATTGGAAATTTTGTGAGAAAATTTTCATGGATTTTTGCCAAACGGATGCAGAATTTGGCTTGATTGTCAAACTTGGATGGTGCTATATGAATATATGGTTCAAACGCTTGTTCGCACTCACCACAAAGTTAGGACTAGACACATTTGCAACATTCGGAAATGGGCTCAAAACGTTTCTAATGAATTACAAAAGGATTATTTATTGCCAGTGTGGAAGTGAAATGGCCAAAATGTCAGCGCTGCACCATGTTGAGGCAGAATATTTTCACTAACACTGATAAAGGAATAATGATACTGTATATTCAGTTCTTTTACACCGTTTGCGTCTAAATCTGGTTTTGCCTCTTTGTAGTAACAAGGTCTGGTTTGTACCTGATTTAGTTCTGGTTTAGACCTGGTTTGCTACTTTTTGGCTTTAATTGTGTAATTTTCCTGAAAATCTTCTGCCTCGGTTTGTTTGGTGGTTCTCTTTTTGCAGCGACATAACAATTTCACTTTCATTTCGCTGTTGTTCGGTAATTTTAATCAAACCCTTTCATTTAATGTTAAAAGTATTTTACCGAAACAAAGGGTTAAAATATGAGTGGGGAGAGAAGCCCCTGATTAAAACCACTAGAGCTGAGGAAGTTTGGACTGGCACCACTGCAAAACCTGAACTTTATTAGTCTTTATCAATTATTTCTACTCAATTTAAAATTAAAATGTTTACATTCAAAAGCAAAACTAAATGTATTTTTCCATAGATTTTGGTAAGTGATTGATTACTGCTTGCATATCGCCTTGATTACTTTAGTCAAGAAGAATAAATGAATAAATAGACTAATTATAAGCAATAAAAATATGTCAGCGTAACTATCAGAATTTTTATTGACATAATTATGATCATGCTCGAGCAATAATTTAACCATTTCATACAAATGAATGTAAATAATTGAATGTACATTTCATTGTTGTGGCTTGTATTTCCTTTTCTAATTTGGATTTTTTTTTTTCTATAACTCGTCTAATTTTGCTCAAGTGAGTTTTGAATTTCAGAAGGAACTCTTCAGGATTGAAGGATGGAGATCAAACTATTGTAGACGATGTATCTGAACTGCATTTAAACTAGAACTAATGTAAAAGAATGCGCTGCTTTCAGAGGCGACTTCCTTCCCCTTTTCATATTGAATCTGAATAATAACATAAGCCACATCTGCTCTGAAACGTAATCAGAAACAAACAGTAAGTCTCGACATTTCAGCATTGGAGAAATATTAAAGTTTTAGTGGAGTTCCTTGAGGCGATCGGATTTAGCCCGAGTATATCCCGGGGTTAGACTTTATGTTGAAAATAGATATTCGGTTTGCGTGAGAGGTGATACAGGCAGGTATACAAACTGCCATGATTAGTGGTCATATTGTTGTGGCTGATTTTAGATTGAAGAGAACATCCTGCTTTATTAAAATAGTCAAATGGTTGCTGCGTTCAGAGGTTTATATTTGTATTCTACAGAGAAACAGTGCAGACCTCAGGCTCAGACACGGAATACAGATGAAGACTAGAGTTACGTAAGTCCCATATGAGACCTGGTTTAGACCTGGTTTAGCTCAAATGTCTATTGTCAGGTAATACGTCTTCAATCAGTTTAATGCTTTGTTTGCAAAATAAAAGGCAAGTATGTAATCTTAAACTAAACGTAACTGAAAAAAAAACAAGACATTTGTAAAATCCTATTACAAGTAAGCAATATTGTATGAAAAAAAACATTTAAAAAATATTCTGCAATTTTGTTGTGGCGCCACGGTTTCAAACTCCTTCAGCTTTGACCCAAACCTCTCCTCTCAGATATTTATTTGATTTGTTTTATTTATGTTTTTATTTATTGACAGTTTTTACGTATTTTGTTGCACTGGAAACTGCTATGAAAGTTTATCAGCCAATCAGATGGCTCTGTTGTAACCATAGCAACGGCAGCGGCCAACCACAGGGCTCCAGTGCATTTTGAAAGGAGTCCACTGTCTTTACTGTAACATATTATATTACTGTTCTGAATATTATTAGGAATCAGAGCGGCGATTCTCAGACAAACTCACTTTTTTCTTTTTCTTTTTTTTAATATTTTTTATTTTTATTTAGAATCTTATATTTTTTAATTGTTAAAAGTGGTTGATTTGAGAAGCACCGCTCGTTATGTGTCTTATTTCAGGAAAAAGCTAATGTTTGCGTAGCTTTGGGCTAAAACTGTTTGTCACGGTTTGTTTCTTTTCGGAAGTAAAACGAATGTACACTGTGATATAAATGAATTTGAACAGAAACAACTTTTAGTTGACAATACATGTTACTTTGCTAAAATGTGTTATTCTTTTGTTCCTATTTAAATTTTTTCATGGATTTTTGTCCAGTTTTAGCCCAAACTCTGCTGTGATTGGCTGTCATCCTGATACCATGCGTCTCATTGGTCCACAGTCGCCTTGATGCACCGTTCAGGGCCCAACATTGCCTTCATTTGAATTTTGACTCTTTGAGCTGTTTTTGCTGTTTTAAAAATGTATTGTACCATTCTGCCTTTTTCAGTTTTCACTAAAGTCTCATCCAACATGGACTTGCTGAATCTGTGTGGTTATTTGGGTTTCCCACTGGTTTAGACCTGGTTTAGAACGAACTTGTTTCAATCTAAAGGTACTTTCTTTGCCGTGATACAATAGTAGGTAACATTTTTCTTATTTCAGAATGTCTCCAGCTCAGGGCCTTTTTCATACTAAAATGTGGCTGAAGTGTTGGGAATTGAACCCCGGAATATGTAGAGATTAGAATAATGTAGAGACTTTACCATGAAATAATTTTATTTATTTCTGACTGAGAATTATGGGCAACACAACTGATAAAATGTTGCTTTTATTTGTGTTATTTTTTTATTTACATGGAGCTATTGTTTTGCTTGAACTTAACACGACAAAATGGAAGCTCTCCGTTCTCTGTGCAGAGTTTAGCTAGCTTGTTTGCAAACGGCAGGAGGAGATAAAGGACACTTCAACTCACCTCGCAACAATAATTTCAACACGCAGACGCTTATTTTTCTATATGTTTCTACAGCTGTTAACTTGATTTTCAGTTATTTTTTATATTTCAGACACAAACAATATTTAGCAGTGTTGTAAACGTTTACAGGCGTTATTTGACTGTAGCTCTTTCATTATTTTACTTTATACTACAGGAGAAAATGTCATAACTCACCACTGATTTGATATTGCTAAAATTCATAATGCTGTGGTGTCACCTGAATAACTTCTACAGCAAAAGTAAAAAGTACTCCTTGCACATAGTTCAGTGAGGGCAGACAGACGGTGCTTTCAGGTTCGTACTTTCCATTCTGTTATCTTCTCTGCTCTGCCTCAGCTGTTTTATCACATACAAATTCACGACTATAGACTTGAATATTATCAGAGCTGCAGCGTTCAGAGGCAGATTAGAGCTCACATGAGACACACCTTGGCTCGTTGGGGAACTTCATAAAACTTTCAAGCATTTTAGAGGTCATATGTTTTAGTTCTATAACTGGAGTGGCACATTTTTAAAACACTTGCAATGAAATAAACACACAAGCAAAGGTCCGATGATGTTAAGTCAGTGAATCATTCTTCTACCATGTTTTACAACTATAATAGTGATAAACAATTGGCCCAACTGAGTCACTGTGAGAAACTACTTGAGCAGTGTCTGCAATCTTTTTTGATTTGCAGCACACTTTTTGTTGTAAAAATGCTGTGGCAAACCATCCATGAAACGTCATCAAAAGAGGTGTAAATAATGTTATGGTTTAGTTTTGTGTGTTCCATCTCCTCCTGTTTCAGCAAAGCAGGTATGTGGCAGGGGGCGTGGCAGGGGGGTGTGGCCAGCTTCTCACAGGGATGCAGACGAAACTCAGCTGCACTTCATTCATTCACCCTGCACTTCATTCATTCATCCGCTCCAGCTCTGCGCCCCGTGCTCTGCGCCCCCGCCTCCCGCTCTGTGCTCTTCCTCTGTGCTCCTTGCCTCCAGTGCCTACAACATTTGCTATTGTAAAATAAACTGTTAAACCTGCCTCAGTTTCATGACTCTACTTTGGGGTTCAGCCTGTAAACCGTAGAATGATCTGGCCCTCATGAACCCCTCAGAGGCAGAAGAATTTAACCAAGACCTTGCTGAGACTGAGATTTAAACTATCACGTCTCAAGGAGCTCCTGTTGGACAGCATGTCCAAGCGCTTAAGACCATGATGAAATCCATCCAAGATCTCACTGCCAGAGTTAACCAGCTTGGTGATTGTTTAACTGAAGTAATTCAATTCAATTACATACATTTTTGTAAAGCCCAAAATCACAAGAGCAGTTGCCCCCCGAATTGTTAAACAGATTAGATAATGTTCATAGGAAATTAGCAAATGTCCCAACATCCCCTGTCCTTACTTCTACTTCAACCAAGGAAAAACTACAAAACCCCTCATGGTTCATCTAGCAAGACCGTTCATCCAGGCAAAACAAGATGTGTTCATCTAGAGTAGAGAGCATCCCTCCAGGCAGTTGAGGACATCCAGATCTACAAGTCATCATCGGCAGTGTCTGAAACAGTACCACTCCCCTCGGGGAATGGAAGGAGAAAAACATGTTAACAGCTATGAATAGACCACTACAATTACTTCTCGTCTCACCTCTAAGACATCTGAAAATCATGGTCCAGCTTCATATTCAGCCTAGACATTGGAGCCAGCTCTCCAGGCTCCTGCTCCTGCCCTTTCCCAGCCTGCACAGCCTTGTGAATCCTGCAGCCGTACTCCCAACAGGTAGGAGAGGTAGGGTCACTTCCTACATCATTGTAGGTCAGTTTTTTATCAGCAGCCTCTCATCTGCACTGATCAATCTAGAGTAGCCTTAGTTATGAGTCTACTTTCTGGGAGAGCATCAGCTCAGCTGTAGCTTCAGCTAATGGCAACTGCAGTTTGTACCACGTCATTAGAGTGTTTGACCATCCACTGCAGGGCAGAGAGGCTAGTAATGGGGTTCTTGTCCTTACGCCAAGGCTCTGGTTCAGTTTCCACATACTCCATTGAGTTCTGCATTTTAGCTGCTGAGTGTGCGTGGGATGAAAAGGCACTCCAGGGCATCTTTTTCCGGGGTCTTAGTGAAGATGTCAAAGACCAGCTGGTGGCTTGTGATGAGAAGGCTTCTTTAGAGGAGCAGGCCGACAGAGCAGGAGCAAGCTGACACACAAAGGGCCTGGACAAACGAGGAGCCGCATGCAAAATGATATCCAAAAGGGTACAGCCTACCTAACTCTAACGGCATGTTTTTAATACTATAAAACAACTGCAATAAGGAATTTACAGGTAAGTCTATTTTTGGGAGAAATCTTACACAGTAGGTAAAATATGTCGGCACCTGTACTTCAGTATTTTTTTTATAGTGAATGCTTTTTATTATTACTTCACTACATTTTAAGGTTCAAGCTTCATTTGTCATGAGCCACAAGTATGTGGCTCATGCAAATGGTAGAACAATGGTGTTTTGTTTTTCAGAGTAAGTACATCCAAAAACTAAGTAGCGTGAAATTCATTAAACAACAAATTATCTCTATTAACATTTTTGGGATCTAGTTTAACTTTGCAGACTTCATTCTTTTGTTGTTGGACAATGGTGTAGACAGCATTCCCTGATTATTAAGGTCGACGAGACCAAAGAACAATCCTAACCCCGTTCAGTCCCTCTCCAACTCTGACCAGGTCATTGGTGTTGTGGGTAGCTTCAAGTATTTGGGAACTTACGTAGAAGCTAGACTTCAGACAAAAGGCAAAATGAGGTCTATTGTATAAAAAATGCAACCAAATATGAACAGGAAAGGCTTTGGAGTGAGCTGAGCGCACATATTCTGGAAAGAGTTTATATCAGCTTGATCGAGAGTGTCTTTGTTTTTAGTATCTCTGTTTGGTTTGGCGCTTACAGAATTGTACAGAATGCTGGTAAGTTTACTGGCAAAGAACATAAAAACATTGAGCTTCTTTACCGGTCGGCTGTGTACAGGATGGCCAAGTTTATCACCAGAGATGTTGAGCATCCTGCGTGTGATGAGTTTAAGATGCCCATCAGGACATCGATGCAGAATCCCTGTAGCTACGGAGAAGGTGCACCAAAAGTTTATTGTGCCAAATGCCGTCAGTTTGATTAAGCACTGATGCGTTTATGTGCAGTAAACTTTTCCAATACTCTTAAGCTTGATGGACTGATTGTTGGTGTCATGTGATGGTAAACCAAAGACAAATTTGCACTTGGACAATAAAGTAAAAGAGGATAAAAGCAATATTAAATGCTAAAAGCAATTAATAAAATACTACCTAAGTTATTGGCATTATCTAATAATCTAAGGCAGGTGTCTTTATTTTCTGCTCCACTACATCTTTCAACTGGTCTGAAAAGTAGAAAGTAATTTTTGTACAGAAAGGGATGAAGTGTAGTCATCAGGGCACTTGAAAATCAAGACGTTTCGACTTTCATCCGTTAGACATTCTCAATCAATTCTTGAGAATGCCAGTCGCAGTGTCATTTTGCATAAAGCAGAGGTGTCCGAACTATGGCCCCCAGTGTCCCACAGACTAATCATTTTTGGGCCGCAAGCCCTCTGTGGTATTGGCCAAAATTATTATACATAAAACAGTTTATTGCAATTTGACTATACTCTCAATAACATCCTGTTTCTCTGTGATACACTGTAGACCTAAGATTAAAGGTGCGGGGGCTCTATCAAAGTCGAATAAAATGCATCAATCTGAATGACCCACTGCATTAATCACCAGTCTGTGGCCCTCTGCTTCAAATATGGCAATATGCAGCTCAAACTTTGAGCAAACAAAAGAGATAGGCCTATATTGTACACAACATTCTCTTGACAAATTAAGAAATTGATTCTTTGTTGACCAAAGTTCAGCACAATTCTTTACCAAAATCACTACATTTAATGCATTAACAATTCTCAAAATCTGTGCAACATAGCCTACTTTGACTTTTCAAAACTTTTACTTCAGTTGATTTTTTAAATGTGCAATTTACACTTTTACTTAAGTATTATTTTTTGCTTGCGTTTGTATACTTTTTTCTGTTCTTTTTTTATAAAGGCTTTAGGCTCGTACGCTTTATTTGACAAGACTGTGCACCGAGAAATGGAAATGAGACTGGGGAATGACATGCAGAAAATTGTTGAAAACTGGATTCGAACTCGTGACCAGTGTTAAGTCTGAACGTCAGAAGTGAATGTTGGAAATGATCAAATGAATGATGAATGACTCAAATCCAGGCAGTTTGGACAGGAGGTATTTCTTGTGTTGCCTGTGAGTGAGAGTTGTGAAAAACAGCAGTATTTCTGTAAAGTGCTGACTCATGGTGAGTTATGACGAGCGTTCATTAACAAAGTGCGTCTGAGTCGGCGCTTTCTGCTGAGGCTGGTCATGTGACCTCAGTCATGTGACCCACACAGATTAAATGGACTTTATACAGTCACTTATTATCCATCACTGACTGATTACAGAGCAAATGCAGCAGGGATGATTTAGTTCAGGGTTTAGTCCTGGTTTAGACCAAGCCTCATGGGATCCTAATCTAACCAAGCTTCTGTTTATTGTCACTTTGAGCTCCTAAATAATCAAACCAAATCTGCGCTGTCTCACATTTAAGAGCAATCTATCTTCATAGGCTATTTTTACACAGTTAAATAAATACTTTTTTTCTGTGGCAAATGTTCTTTCCTGTCTATATCAGCAGTATAAACCAGCACAGTTTGAACTTAATTCAATCTGATTTTAAATGGTTTCCTTGCAGCTGTCCCCACAAACTGATGTTTGTTCTGGTGATAGTCTCGCTCCACCGAAGTGGTCTAAACTAATCAAATCTGGCTCCAATAGTCCAGAGTGAATCCAAAAAAAGAAAGGGGACGGGGAAATGTATCTGGAGAAAAGGAATAGTTTCATGGTCCTGGTTTAGTCATGGTTTGGATTTGGTTAAGCCCTGCTTTAGTTAATATTAAATGGCCACCATTTATTAAACATTAAAGTGAGGCCCAATGACAGCTGCTGCTCTGGTAAATAAATCATGAGCTGTTACCAGACTAAATAAACTGAAAAATCTGAGCCCAGCTGGGATACCTGATGCTTTTTTTTAAAAATAAATGTGTAAATGTTGTGATTTTTTTTTGTGAGTACATTGTAAAAGTAGTATTTTGTGAGAAAATTAGACCATGTCTGCGGCTGATATCAAACATTTCATTTCTTGTCAACCAAAACATTTGGAGCTGAACGCAGCGCTCTGATTGGGTGTGCTTGGGTGGTCCACCCCAGTTTCTCTTCGCTGTCTGAAAAAAGCTGTCCTAACGCCATGCACAAGCCTTAAAATGAACGTATGAGCCAAATGGTCCATGAGAGCTAGGAACCAGTTGAACTTAAATGTAAATTTGAATTAAACCAACCCATCAAATCAAAAGGACTGTTGTAATTTAAGAATAATGTTGCCCCCAAACACCAACATATCTAGTCTTTTTTATTATTTATTATTCAGAAAATAATCCTTAAGTTTCTTTTAGAGTTCTAGAGTTGTTAGTGCACCTGCAAAAATGTGCATCATTGGACTGTTTTTTTAATCTTGTTTTCTGTCTTGCTCACATCTAACAACTGGAAAAAAGCAACATCTAAAAGATCTAGGAAAGCAGACAGCAAAATGACCACATTTATACGCCGCTTTTCTCCCTCTAAAGGGAGCGCTTTACATCAAGGAACAACTCACCAATTCACACACACATTCACACACCAATGTATGCAGACACTTCTCAGGAACATTGACAGAAGCAGTGTTTTTAAGCCATTTTCACATCTGCATAAATTACCTAATCGGCAGCAATGCAAATATTTGTGGGGTAAATTTAAATCTTTAAAAAGGTCATACAACAATTATTACTTTAAGATTTCCGGGCTGAAAAAAATTCTGATTCAAACTTGTGCAGACCTGAGCAAACAGTAATGTCCTCTATAATTCAATATTTCAATAATTTAATAAGAGGCAGACCTGGACATTAGAGACACAGACATAGAGGCGGGGCCCTGAGGACAGGGTAGGTAGAAGAAGAAGAAAAAACGGCTCAGATGAGAAAAATATACAAAACATGTCTGTCTCTCAAGCTTTTCTATTTTTTTTAAATAAAAAAATAAAATAAAAACACATTACAAACATAGCACACAGGCTCAGACACATTCCCACACAAAACATACACGCTTTGACTTAATTGACTTAAATTCAGTTCCTGGAATCTGATCCTGAATGATAATTACTACCCGTACTTGTCTAACCATAACCTTAGACAAAATGAATCATATCTTTGCCATGTTAAAGATCTTCTCTGCTTGATCTAACTATGTATTAGGGCTGCACAATTTGGGAAAAATATCAAACTGCATTGTGATTGTGATTAGCTTTGCGGTTTATGCAATAAAATAATTCTGTTCAAAGTGTCCAGGAGAATTGACAAAACGAATGAAATCTGAAATACATTCTTTTATTAGTTTGTCAGTTCATGTTTGTACAGATCTAAACTGCAGGGTTTGCATTTTTTTTATTGCAGAATAAAACAGGATATTTTGTTGTTGTTTGTGTAGGAAATGATGGTACTTTAAAAATGGCAGCTTTTGCGTTTTTCAAATTGAGAGTTTAATTTTATTGCAATTATTCTTGTTGTTGCCGTGTAAAATAATAATAAATATTCATCAAGCTAAAAAGATGGGTCTTGAGCATGCTCTTAAAAGCACGTTATCTGCCAGCAGACTGTTTCATAGACAAACACACATGCTCAGAAGGACTCAGACAGAGAGAAATGGAGTGATGTTCATAAAAGGTTTAATCTAATATTGATGAGAATGACCTCACTGTCACAGACATGAGTCATACAGACATGTGCAGGCTCTAGACCTGGAACAGACCTGCATAGTATTCATATTAATCTGTCGTTTCTTTATTCCGGTTAGGAAGCCTACATCCTCATATTTATGGCCCTGAGGCAGATGCACACAGCTGCAGTTATAATATCAGCGCTCACACAGACACAAACTTCTATTTTCACATTCAGTCTATGAGTTTTATATTGTTCAGCAGATGCACGTCTTTGGTGGTTGACCATGTATCCATAAAGATGATCACAAAATGCCTATGTTAAACCATTTTTTAAAAATCACAATAAACTTTGGCCTGCAAAAGAGTATTGTTCAGTGACCCAATTATGTGCATTTTCAACTTGGAAAAAGAACAAAATGATAAATGGGTAAGGCTGTATCTCTGCTAAACCTGAGTGATTTAAAATGGCCCATCGCTCACTCTTTCATTAGGTTAAGTGATTGTTGATCTTCTAAAAAACTACCCTCGCCTCTCTTTACTGCACTGTGACTGGCTGAATTGTAAAATATCTAGTCCAATCAGATTGCTCTTAAGTGTTTTACTGAATTCTGCCCAGCCACAAACAGCTTTTAATGGTTCATTATGGGATTTAGGACAGGACTGGGAGACAGACAACAGGGAGGAAAAGTGGAAGGCAAGAGGCAGTAAAATAGGGAGCCAGACAAATAACATGCTTTATTATTATTATTATTATTATTATTATTATTATTATTATTATTATTATTATTATTATTATTATTATTATTATTATTATCATTATTATTATTATTGTTGTTATTTTTTAACATATATAGAATATTTAAGTTTTTGTTTAAAACAAAAACAGGATTAATAACAGTTAATAATGTTGATTTAGTTGTGATCATGTTTCTATGGCCTATATTACAATAAATCTATTCTATTCTGGCTTTTACATACATACATACATACATACATACATTTATATTAGGAAATAAGGCTCGGGTTGAAATAGATCAATAAGTAAATTGGAAAATTGGAAAATAGAAGGAAACACAATTAGTATATTACAAAAGATACCTCATATCTCATATAACAATTTTTGGCAACCTGACGGAGAACTTTATTCCTGTTACTTCTGTTAATCTATGTCTCCCTCTCGTGGCAGAAAGTACGGAGTATTCGACCTTTTTCGAGTTGCTAATGTTGGGCTAAAGGGAGTTGATCTCGTTAATCAAATGCATTATATAATTATTTATTATGTCTAATAAATATAAGAATAGACGTTGAAATGCCATTTTATTTTTCAGAAAGACCGAGGAGAATAAAATGGGGTAAACAAATAAAGGCATGTGTACATTAATGCATACATTCTGGGCATTAAAAACAAAAACCTGCTTGTTTTTTTATGTAATTATGTATTCATTTCTACATGATTTGGCTTGATTTATGATTTATTTTTAGGGGGGCCTACAAAAAGGGAAATAGATATATCAGTTTTCAAGATAAGTCACAGCACAAACTGTTATCAATTAGAGAAGAAAGTTTATACGTATATATTTAATAATTACAAACGAAGTTGAATAAATATAAAAACATTCAAAGACAAATTGCAGCAAAGTTGCAAGAGCCCAGCAGGATTCTGACGTAATACGCTCGCTTGGGTCACGCAGTACGCTTATCAGTTCTTGTCCAATCGTGTGTCGGGATGAGCTGGCATTACTGACGTACCCCGGAAATGTTCATAAACTCCGGGCTAAGCTAAAAGCTAGCGCGTTGAACAGAGGCGTCAAACAACGAGAAGCTCACAGTGCATGATTTCGCCTTTAATTGTGTGAAGTTTACAGGTAGGTCCAACAGCTTCACGCTAGGTAAACACTTTAAAGATTTTAACCTTCACTGCCAAATTGACGCTAAATGCTAAGCTAATTTTGTGACATCTTTTTGAAAACGCATACGAAGTTTAAGATACTACTTTACTACGTTGTATTTTCTCAACAAAAATGCACTCATAGGAAAATATTTACAAAGTCTACTCTACTCATAAGTACATTTTAGTGTTATTGTATGGAGAAAGTTTATCTTTCCGAATAGTGTGTTGTCACTGGCCTCAAACATAAGTGATTTGGCAGAAATTTAAGTAAACACGGATTTATTTATGAACAAGATCAGCGGCTTTGACCGTCTCAGAAACGGATAAAATGGTTCGGTCACAAGTTTGTACTCAAAGAATAGAGTGATTAGACAAGAAAGGCGCAAAGGTGGACTGTGGATTTGCAGAGTTTGAGCGCTGCCACACCCCCTTTGTGACCCCCCCATTGTGGTCTGTTCAGAGGATCCGACACAAGAAGGTGGTTCATGATGTTCACAGTATATTAATCATGCTATAAGTAACATGTATGTTTACTTTTGGAGATGCACAGAGAAACCAAAATGTTTTTAATGCATAATATTCGCTCACATTATATTGTGTAACCCTCTTGCAGGGGCTGTTTTGTGTCTAGCGTCACAAGCATTTTGCAAGTCTGTATGACATAGTTTAAATTTAAAGTGAAAAATACCAAAGTAGTTAGGTCATGGAACTGATAAACCTTTGTCAATAGTTTGTGTAATATTTTATGTCTTTCTAGGTGCAAAGATGAGTCTCCAGTGGACGGCTGTGGCCACGTTTCTTTATGTTGAAGTATTTCTAGTTCTGCTTTTGTGCATCCCATTCATCTCCCCAAAGAGGTACAAGATCAATTACACCCACAAATCATCTTAATGTAAACGTATAAAGGGTAGGATCAGAAACACAGATTGAGATCCACTGCTTCAAAAAGCTCCAAACGGGACTAGAGGGGATGAATCATGTTTCTTTCAGAACACTCAGCGCTTTCTTCTGCCTGATCTGTAAATAGTAAATGTAGTTAAATGTGTGTGACCTGTGCAGTAAATTCAATTATCTGCAGTGGTGACTCAAACAGTGAAACGCCTATCTCTCTCACACACAGTGCTCAAAGGACGTAATCACGTCCCTCCTATGACTTTAAAGATTAAACACATTTTGAACATCCATTTTCATGTAAAGCAGCGTGAGGTCATTACAAAAGCAATGAAAATGCATCAGTGCTTTTTTTTTTTTTATCACCCTAAAGTCTAGGGCAGGGGTCCCATTGTGTCAGGCCGAGGAGGGGGAGTCAGGCCGAGGAGGGGGAGTCAGGCCGAGGAGGGGAGTCAGGCCGAGGAGGGGGAGTCAGGCCGAGGAGGGGAGTCAGGCCGAGGAGGGGGAGGGGGAGTCAGGCCGAGGAGGGGGAGTCAGGCCGGGAGGGGGAGTCAGGCCGAGGAGGGGGAGTCAGGCCGAGGAGGGGGAGTCAGGCCGAGGAGGAGTTGTTGTTGACGCGACCCAAAGGAAAGCTGACTTTCTCGATGTCTCAAGCCCCACCTCCCAGCGTTGCCATGGAGCTTGTCTTATTATTATAACTAATATTATAGTTAAAAAGAGCCCCAAGTGAGGTGATTATAAGCTCACCCTTCTAATATTTACTCTAGTTATTTTATTTTCAAAATGGTCATCTGTATGAATGGGTCTAGTCAAGTTAATGAACAGATTTTCTCTTCCATGCTTTATATTGCACTTCTATACATGTTTCTATAGCCGTTTATTAAAAAAAGTAATATAAATCTTCAGGTAGTTCTTCAGGCTTTGCCGAATCTAAAAGTAGCTTGCCCACCCTTGTGGGCACCCTTGGTCTAGGGGTTAGCAAACCTAGGCACGGTTGGCATGCAGATGAGTAGCACGCGCAGAAAATTGGTGCTAAACTATGCCCAGCTCTGCATTCATTGCCTCGCTCTCGCTTCTGTAGCAACACTTTGGTGATCAGTCTGTGCCAACCGCGGCGTTGGGGGTTTTTCCTCTGTTGTGAGTAGGGTCCGCAAGCGGATGGAGTGCGTGCTCTTTAGTGGTGGAAAAGCTGCGTGTCTTGGCCCTTTGCAGCCGCACTGTTGTCTTTCATTCTGTCCTTTTAATCATAAAGTGTGCGCAAAATGTGCCATGTAGTTATGACTTTATCCTGTACCTGTCCAACGCCGTGGTGAAACAGGCTTGCGTTACGGTGCTGTGTGTTGTCAAAGTACTGCTAACAACTGCCATACGCTTCACTGGGGCCCTTACTAAATAAGTTATTGACTGTTTTGTGGCTGCTGAAAGAGTCTTATTGTTAAAAGGCCAGAGAGCGACACGGCATTAAAGACAAGTAGCCAACATTGACAGTAGAAGAAGCAGCCATCCTCATAATAAGACCCGTCTATTTTATTCCATTTTAGTTTGAACTGAATAGAAATCAATTATTTTCTTAGGAGTAAGCCTGCAGCTAAATTTCTGCAGCAATGGCCCCCTAAAGCACCAGAATGCAGAGATTTACTTCAGTTTACTCCCCTAACCTCTTTGTTAATTTCAGGATTTAATCAGTCTGTTCTATGTCAGAAGAAATGGGTAGAGTTTGTGATAATTGGATTGTGAATTAATGAGCATAATACAAAACTGTTATGTGGCAACTGAATGAATCACCAGATTTAAATGTTTTATCATTTTGCTCACTTTGTCTATTGTGGCACACTTGGAGGCATGAACTTCTCAAAATGGCACCCAAAGCCAAAAGGTTTGCCAATCCCTGCTTTAGACAAAATGTTTAGACTCGCTGGTATAAAACTGGTTTGCTTCAAACTTTTTTATTTTTTATTGACTAAAATATGAAATGCTTGCCGTTAATATAACTAAGCGTGTTTTATCCTAATGTGTTATCTGGTTCCAAGATCACTATGTAATCTTGTAAACGTGTTTGTTTAGATGGAGTAAGGTCTTCAAGTCTCGTCTAGTGCAGACCATCGCTCTCTATGGAAACACCTGGTTCATGGTGGCCATCGCCATCTTAGTCTTCCTCCTCATCGGTGAGTCTCGTATTTATTCCTTTGTTTTTATCTGTAAATCCTACCTGCTGATCTGGGCACCAGACTGAGCCACTCAGATCTAAGCATCTAATATGTTTGTTGCTGTCGATGCACAACTTAAAAATTAGAAAAACTTATCAGTTGTGTCTAATGGTGCAATGAGAATTTGGATTGAGATTTTAGGCATTAAAGACAGATGGTAAATACTTAGTATTATGTCATATGATGCGTACATTGCATCAAATATAAAATGCAGGTGAAATGGTGGAATAAAAATCAAAACATTTATCTTTCCAGATGCATTCAGGGAAGTGAGGAAATACAGTGTCACAGACAAAGTGGATCTGTCCAACAACCCCACAGCCATTGAACACATCCACATGAAGCTTTTCCGAGCCCAGCGGAACGAGTACATCGCAGGGTTCGCCTTACTGCTATGTATGTGAGTAAACTAACCATCAACACACAAACTACAGCTGTCGCTAAACCACATTTCTGTCTGTGGGTGCATGAGGGCACATAAACTCACTGATTATGTCAGTGCATCTTGTTTTGTATGAATCATGAGTTCATCCTTTGGTTTTTAACCTTATCAATGCAAATTAATAGTTTTACAGTAACCATTGTTGCCCATTTTCTTGCAAAATTGAAGTTAGTTCTATGACCATTTTCTATGGACACAGGTTGAGGGCAATGTTTTAAGCACTGAAGCGGTGGGTAAATTCAACTAACTTACTTTAACAGAAACCTATATGTACCCAACTGAGGTTTCTGTTTGGAAAAGAATTACAGTACACATAACTAATGTTGTCTACAGTTGTAGTGGTTCTACAAGTAAAAGTACTGTCGTGTTGTTCATGTTCTCCCACTTATGACGGAGGGTGACATTCAAAGTTGATATCGATTTAAAGAATTGGATCAAACATGACACACTGCAGTGTCAATGTTGATTTATCATATTTTAAGAGTTATGTGGGGCACCAGCCATTTTACGCATTTAATAATTCTAAAATCAAATATCTAAATTAATTTATAAAAAATTAATATCTTGTTAATCTGAAGGTTACGAGAACGTAACCGTGACATTGACTCCTTTTTTGGAAATGAACACTTCATATCGGCCCAGTATTAAACCACTGATATCAGTCCGCGATGTTGTTATGCATTGGTAGTGAAAGGGTTAACTCTGCCATCCCTTCAGAAATGGGAAGAAAACAAGAAAACACTGCTATATTCTAACAGAACAGACTGTAAACTTTAATCCAGTCTTTATGCTGAGCCAAAAGATAAGCGCAACAAATTCATTTGCGACCCGCGATACACGGATGTTTTTTTCAGACATTATGACTAGCTTTCCTCATAAATGATCAGTTTAGACATGTTTACTCCAAATAACTTATGTGCGAGAGGTTTTAAGATAGAGAAACAACTAAGTGTCTGATTAGACAGAGTCTGAGGAAGAGAGACTGTTGCTGCTGCTGTTACAGGAGACTGGTGCGTGTTTTATTACAATCAGACTCAAATTCACACTGAAACGGGTGCATCACTAATTTGTTTCCCATTTGTGGCTCAAATAAACAAACTTGGTTCTCTGAGTGTTGCCTGGAGCACAGACTGTGAGATCCTGAGTATAGAATATACTGAACTCTAGTCTGGCTACCAGTCCTCAAAAAAAGTATGGAAATAGGCCTAGGATTGCATTCTACACTCTGGTCCCTTCACACCGCAGTTCTTCTCCATGTTCCATTAGAGGGAGCTGTCTCTCTTGCTGCAGCAGTGAGTCATGAGCCCTTCAGCTGTGTCTTCAGCTCTCCCTTCAGCTCTCCTGTTCCTCTGGATCCAGTGTCTCTTAGCACAAAATCTTTCTCAGTCTTGCAGTGAAATGTGTTCTGTCAGCTCTCACTAAAACTGCAGCAGCTGAGCAGTCTCTCTCCTTTCATCCATTCATCAGTACCTCCCCCTCTCCTCGTGTATCCGCTCTTCCAATAATGTCATGAATGGGCTGTGAGTTCATTCATGGTCTAACTAGAGCTGCAGAATGTGTTCAGCTCATACTACATCTACCTCCCCCTCCCCCATTCACACCCCACTCTCCATTCTCTGCCCTTCACAAATATTGTCACTATTTGTAAAGACCCTCCCCTCTGACCGGGTCAGTCATGAGGGCGTGAGAGACGCAAATGGTTTCTTCTCCAGGTCTGTGAAAGCTCTGCTGGATTCATGAACTTCCATTTTTAAAGACTATTTCCAGTTCAACACACTTTTAACGATGTTGATGACATTACTCCTATAATGTATTCTCTCTATGTATTTTCTGTGAGCAGAGAGGGCTATACATCTTATTTTAGCATGGCCAAACAACAGCTATCAAAGTGTGTCCTGTCAACACGCTTGCACATGCTAAAACCTCTAGAATATTTAAAGGAGACTTGTGCTTTTGTCAGGTACTTGGTATTGAGCTATAACATAAGCACATCATAAATTTACATTTTAAACTGCAATATTGATCTACAGACATAATGCAGCTCAGAGCACACCTGTCATATAGGGGCTTGATGAGAAGGTCACATGATCACATTTATGTAAAAAAAAATAATAATAAAAAAAATCAATCGTGCACATTTTTTGTATTTTACATTATGGCACCATCAAATGGTTTTGGGGGAAAAGAACATATTACAAAAAGTGACCCGGCTTCTGCTGATGTGGTGTAGAAAAAAAACCAGAGCCATAATCCAGAATATTTACATATCATGATTACATATATGCATATAAACATATAAACCCGCACAACAGGAGGAAGTGCAGAACCCATTTTAACATCAACTGCAGCACTACAAAATACAAACAAATGGACCACACTGGAGTAATGTTGTCAACATTGGTAATCAGTTTCAATAGTCTCAAATCAAAATCCTCATTTAGACCCTTGACACTACAAGTGTCAAAAGTGTATAGATCCAAAATGCTTCACGTTGCAATAGAAGACGAGGTGGTGTGGTTGGATTTGAGGAGATAAATTTGCCCTTACCAACATTGTGCTGAGGTTGGGTGGTCTCTTGTACACGTGGGGCTGGAGTCCGATTGTAAGATGTACCAATGTTGTTTGTTGATCTGTCTGAGCTCTTTACCCAGAGGAGAGGACTGGATTATGCAGTTGGGTTCCATTTGTCTATTTGGAGGCATTCCCTTTGTGTCATGGAGTCGAATCGACGGCCTTTGTGATCCTTTTGTCTTTGAGCGAGTCATTTTCCCAGGTCCTTTGCTTGGGTTAAATAGTCAGTCAGAGCGGCGTATATGGTTGAACTAAGACGGCAACAGACTCGTTTTTTAGAGGCACAGGATGAAAAGTGTCACCGTGAAGTATTGAGTTTCTGTCAGCTTCCTTGTGATACTAGTTTGAACCCAGTTTATTTTGTTTACGTAGACAAAAACGTTCATCATATTCAATTGTGAATCTTAAATGTCCATTTGTGTTGATAAAGTCATGCTTTGTGGTGGTGTTTTTTTTGTTCGGTTTCTATTCGATGTACCTTTTCCAATGTGTCATGTGGTGTAAAAATGGATTATGTGACTCATTGAAGATCATGTTTGAAGTAGCCACTAAAGAGCCATCTTGGAGCCCATTCTGGTCCGAGAGATCTGCACATAACAATTTGATTCAAACATGAAAACATTTGAAGTGAGCACCATTTCAATGAGGTCCACAATGCATTTGGTGCTTGGTGCAAAGATTATCACGTTGGTATAATTATTAGTAATAGAAATAGGGCATTGACTTCCTGTTAAACTGCTGAATTGATAAGCTCCGCCTCTTCATAATGACATTTCACCATAACAAGTCATGCGTTTTTATTTTACATGTTTATTTTTGAAAAGTGGCTACATGACATTTTAGAACTTTACATGTGTCGCTTGGACTCTTAATTTGACCAATAACCACAACTAAGTACAGTGGGCGGGGATTGTGGGTAGGTGAAAACAGGATTTTTTTTCGAGCCTCAGTTGCTGGATAAAATGGAATTAACTCAAAGATGCAGGAATCAATCAAAATACAACTTTGAGTAAACTAATGATACAGAAAAGACTGTTATAACAAGGCTAAAAGCTCCATTAAAGTTGATTTTTGTCCACTCGGAAAGCTGTATTCTTCTTGCTATTTGGACAAGTCTGGACATGCAGAACGGACGGATCCCAGACTACTGTCTGTCATCGGCTGTCTTCACCTTTCAGAATCTAAATATATGAGCGTCACTTCACCACGTACTCGCTTGATGTAACAAAACCTCTTCCTGTATTCTAGTGCAGAGAAATGGGGTCAAAAGTGTGTGTGTCTGGGGGACTCTCTTCTTATGTCAGTGGACCAGGATCAGTCGGGCCCTGTGTGTTTATGTCAGAGCTGTATGGACGCTTTACTGCACTGGATAAAGGAAGGTCAAGACTAGTCCTATTTTAGTTGTTTAGTTACTTTCCTCAGAATTAAAGTCAGAAGTTTTACATGTAAATGTTATCAACGCTTCAAAGACTTCACTTCACTGTGATTGGTTAAATCTGGCCGTCACTCAGAGCATGATGGAGGCCGGCTGTCACTGTAGAGCAGAAAATAAACTGTAGTAAATCATAATCGAACAGTCTGATCATATTGGAAATTCATCAGCACTGTCTTGTATCATGGTTTGAGTTGATACTATTGTATTAAATGTCTGTGGTGGGAACAGGGCTGACCGCCTTCAACTGAACACTTCTAAGACAAACGCAATGGTGGTGGACTTCAGGAGGCACAGACCGCAGCCTGGAACCATCGAGGACTCTGAAGGTTGTAGAGACTTAAAAGTACTTGGGCCTGCAGCTGGACCACAGGCTGGACTGGTCTGTGAATACAGACATTATCTACAGAAGGGGACAGAGCAGGCTGAAGTCCTTCATCTGCCAGAAAAAAGGACGCCTTGAAGCTGGTGAGGAAGGCAGGTTCTGTAGTGGGTGCAGAGCTTGAGTTGCTAACCTGAGGGGGACCACCCCCAGCCCCTCCTGCACTGCACCTTCAGTGGTCAGGAGAGTCCCTTTTCAGACGTCGTTAGTCCCACAGGCCATACATCTGTAGGATGCATCCCTATGACCAGATGACGGGCGCAAGAGGATGACCTGTTGACTTTAAATATATTCTTTTGTTTTGCTTCTGCAAAATTTAGAATTACCTTCGGGATTAATAGTGTGTCTGGTCCCGTCTTTAACCGGTTTCTTTTCTCAGGTTGCTTCGTAGACTGGCCACTCTCCTGTCCCAGCAGGCCACTCTGATGGCGTCCAACGAGGCCTTTCAGAAACAGGCTGAAGGAGCGAGCACTGCCGCCAAGAAGTTCATGGACGAGAACGAGCTTCTGCAGGAGGTAAGGCACACTACAGGCTTGTATATTTGGACACCTACAAAACGTAACTTATCAGGAGGATTTTTTTCTGATTATTACTTATTTATGTGTAATTTAATATGCTTTTGTGTATTTTCTTGCATCTTAAGCGATTGGATTTGAAGGTAATTAAGTTTTTAATATCTCATGACTTCTACAGTCTGTCTTGTTAGGCTGCACTGTTAACAGAATGTATACAGTAAATTGCAGCTCCTCTTGTCTCCTGTAGGTGGCAGCATTGCTCTGTTTGTTCTTCTTTAACTGCAGTTCATGAGGGAGTTGCTTAAAATTAAGTTCTGTTTAAAAGATTGAAATGTAAACAGTAAATTCTTGTACAGTGTGTAACAGCGCTGTGGCATTCAGTGAAGCTTTAGACCAGAGTCACACGTTTATAACCCTCAGGAAATCTTACTCATATTAAAGGCAGTTTTCCTCACGACCAGAGAATCTCCTGTAGATTATGCCCCCGGAGCATGCCCCCGGCTGTGTCTCCTCTGTGTGAGAATGAAGAGTTCAAAACTTAAAGGTGCACTGTGTCACTTGTCTCATGGAAATATTATTGCTTTACCCGAGATGTTCCACAATATGACACTGTTGCCATAGCTGCCATGGGACATACGTTAAAACATTTGTCAATTGCTTGAGTTCCTCCTGTGTCCTGTAGGTGTCGGTGTGTATGGTTAGTGTCACTTTGGTGTGAAGGGAACCATGAAACAAGATCCCGGTCTAAATGTAACCTGTGCATCAGCTCCATGTGACTCGTATTCACCACTGTCTGTCACTCTTTATTTACACTATGTTTACTCATCAGTTCCTACATGTGCGTCTTTTTGACCTCCATTGTCTCAAGTGTTGAAGCTACTTTAATGCAGTGTATAAATCTTGGCTCTCCTAAATGATAATGTGTAATTAGGTCGTGTCGTAGCATCCAAAATGGTGGTGGTAGGTGTTTAAAGGGGTTCACAAACAGGGTCTTTTCGACTGTGCCAGAGAGAGCTAGGGGAGGCCGGCTGGCAGAGAGCGCAGCTGGCACAGTCCTAAAGCATGAGGTCCTAAAGAATGACGTTACCAACCGCCATAAAACGCCACCAAAGAAGGGGGCAGAGGACTTCGCTTAGCCATCATGTTTGAGCAAGTGGTCTACGGCAATTGGCGTTCCACTCTGTTGTCTGTAAGTGTTGGTTTTTGAAGGGAATATCACACTTTCACTACAGAATAATTGTACTTGGCCTGAGGCACTGAGGTGAAAGGTCAGGTCACTGAAGTTGTGGAAGGCTTGTCCTTGCTCTACATCAAGACTTTGCTGTAGCACGTAAAATTCAATTCGACGTTTTTTTTATTGCTCAAAATATATGGGGGAAAACCATGCATTCTTATTGGGATCTGACTTGTAAACTTAGCCTGGTGGTGTCATCTGCTTATTTCAATGGAGATATACGTTTAATGCCATTACTGTGGAACATTCCAGGCAAATCAATAACTGACGATAGCGAACCCTCCACCAGAAAAGTTACATATTGCACCTTTTAAACTATATTTGATAGTTATGGCAATAGTCATAATTTTGTGTGTTTTATCATTCTGTTTTCATTTGTGTCAACTCATTTGTAATATTCATTTTATATGCCTCATTTTAATCTGAGCTTGACATTTAAAAGTTTTATTTGTAGAGCACAATTCGTAAACGAGGCAATTCAAAGTGCTTCACACAACAGGAAAGAAATGCATTAAAATCACAAAGACATGGCAGAAATCAAAAAAACAGTTTAAGAGATAAAAGAGAAGGGTGCAAATAAAATAATTTCAGTCAAATGCACAGCTAAACAAAACTGTTTTCAGCTTAGAGTTGAACATTGCCAGAGTAGCGGCCTGTCTCACATCCTCAGGAAGACTGTTCCAGATTTTAGCTGCATAAAACTGAAATGCAGATTCCCCATGTTTAGTCCACACTCTGGGCACCAGCTGGGTCCCTGGAGTCCTCAGTCCGAGATGGTTCATATGGCACTAACATGTCCGAGAGGTGTACTTTGGTGCTAGCCCATGGAGACTTTTATCCAAGCAGAGCTGCTTTAAAGTCTATTCTCTGAGCCACAGGGAGCCAGTGCAGAGACCTGAGCGCAGGACTAATGTGATTGTACTTCCTGGTTCTAGACAGGACCCGAGCAGCAGCATTCTTTAAAAAAAAGGTTCTGGTATATAATACAAACACTATTCATCTCTGTAATGATCTTTTGCATCATTATTTTATCAATGCAGGCGTGGGGTTGATTTCATTTTGCGCTGAGGAAAGCCCTGTTTGTAAAGAGTTAAATATATCAGAGGAAAGTAAAGACCCTTCGACTTCACTCCCGGCATCAGTTACATCAAGGTGTGCACGTGGACGGTCTTCCTGGAATCATGATTGGACTTCCCCTGCGACATGTGGAGGCCATATGCCCAGTGGCACAGAGGGCAACTTCCCTCAAAGCAAGGTGGTCACGATTTGATTCTCAGTCCATGAACTTTAGTGTTACCAAATACTAAAACTTCAAACTATTTTGATACTACGTAAAATGCCACATACAGTTATTAAAATATTAGTTTAAAAAAAAATGAATATGTCATTTTCAACAAGCCATTAGTTAATTTGATGTGGTCTTTTATACTGGATTTAAATCAAGACCAATGTAAGAGAAAGGTCCAAATATGTCCTGCTCAAATGAATATCAAGCTTTGATACTTGTTTCAGTGTAATAATATGCTGCTGTAGGGGTGGGCGATGGCGATATTGACAAAATAATTAAAAATGTCAGTCCAGAAATGTCTGTGTATTAGTTGAGGTTTAATAATCAGACAAATGTGAAATTTCTGTAAAAATAGTAACAAAAGTGCAGAAATGTCACCTTTTTATACACCTCCTTTTTATTTTTAATCAGCTCTTTTTGTAGCATTTTTTTACTCTCAACTTGGGTGTCAAACTAATTTCGAGCCGTGGGACGAATTTTGAAGCTCAGGCTGGGTCGTGGGCCAAACATAACGTTTTATTTTTTTTATAAAACAAAAAAAATAGATATTATATCGCTATAATAGAAATAAATAGCTTTATATAGCCGAGTAATAGTTATATGTGGACGCTGTTGCACAAATCTGCAGCAGGGGCAGGAATATGGGTTTGTGATATGAAATGTTTATCACAGAGATGTTGACTGTCCTCAAATTCAATATGAGCTCACTATTTTTTTTTAATAGTTTAGGCTTCTCTTAGTGACAAATTGTTTGCATTCGCAGTCACTTTAGTGTGGACACATTCAGAGCTCACAGCAGCTTCACTCTGTCATGTTCATACTTTATTACAGCCTGACTTGTGTTTTTACCTGTTGCTCCTGATCTGTCCAGGTTTGCACTGGTTTGGATGTTTTCCTCTCAGAGCTGACATCACAGAAGTTTGTTTTCTTGTTGTTAGCTCCACATTAGCACTACTTTTAGCACCGCTCTAACGTCACAAAAACCATCTTTCTTTCTCCCACGGGTTTCCCAAAGCCACACGTCTCTTTCCCTGCTCAGGTCTAGTTCAGTGCGCATCGACACTCGGCCCTCAGCACTTGCACCAGCAGCACACACAGCATCGCTGAGCAGTGCAGGAGAGGGGCGGATGCTGCAAAGGACTGTGGGACTCGTAGTTCTAGCGATTAAAAACGCTATATATCTGACACACACACATAACTATGAATTAGAAAAGTTTTGCGGGCCGGCTTAAAACGTCTGAGGGGCCGGATGCGGCCCACAGGCCACATGTTTAACACCCCTGCTCTGAACAATATGCAATATTTGAATATTGAGAATATTGTGACTGTTGTTTTGAAAATCTAATCTAAATCTTTATATATTGCCCACCTTTTTTATTTTAATACTAACATTTTGCTTGTTCACACACAACACAGTCGGGAGCGTTAACATTTGAGAGAGACTGAAATATAAACTGCTTAACTAATTCAAGAATCCCAGGTATTTCAGAACAGGACATGAGACAGGACACGCTGCGATAAATCCTGCAGCCTTAATGTGTGACCTTTCTGTTTGGAGGCGGCCCAGACCTGCCTTTTAGGTTTAATATAGCTCTGTTTTTAGAGGCGACCATGTGACTTAAAACTGGGGTTACCTGTGACCTTGTGACCTGTGACCCGTGAGCTAAGATTACGTAACAGCTGGATATTTGTTTTCGATAGATGAACACCTTTTTATGAGATGGTACACTTATCACATTTCACGAGCCAGTAACTTGTTCCTCTGACCTCCCTTATACTGAAATGTTCTAGTGTTAAAGGTGGCGTTAGGAAGGGCATCTGGCTTAAAACATCCATAGTATTTTACACAACTATATCATGCAAAGACGCTTACGTGAATCTTTGTAGTGGTCTTTTTCATTTAAGTTTTACTCTTGATTCTGTTCTCGTTTTGGTTTAGAAACACTGAACTATTGCAATTTCATCTATTTTTCCATCATAATTCCGTTCCTTATTCTGTTTTGTACTAGTCTTGGTGTAGACCAGATTTGTTGTTGTAGTAGTAAGTAGTAAGTGTTGCCTCATTTATATTTTACCACTGGCATCTTCCACCGACACCTGAATATAATTTCAGGTCATTGCAAGACGTCGTTCCACCTCAGAATTTGAACAGCCGCCTGCATCATTTAAATCCTCCGATCACTACGAATACAAGGCGCAGTTTTGTTTTGGTCCATGAATGATCTAATGTTTGTTGTGTGAGGGGAAAACACCTATATATTATATCAGAAATTACTCAAATTTTCGTAAAAATAGTGGTTTTGGCCACGTGTGTGAAACACCAGGCTGTGCTGTAAAACTGTATAAGGATCAGTCTCATTCTCTTCAAACATAATTTTTTTTTCATAAACCATATCAAAGAAATGTATTTTCAAACTATCATTAACAAAGTCTGAATTATGTGTGAATATATTTTTGACTTTATTTCAAAAACATTTGACCATAGTTTAAAGCTTCTTCAAAACAAAACCTGAAAATGTCCAAAAATGACAGGGCAAACAAAACATAAAATAATTGAATTGTATCATTTTCTTTTTTTCCAAAACAAATGTTTCTAATTTTTGCAACTCTTTCTCAGCGCAAGTACATCACTTTGTTGTTTCTGTGATAACTTGTGTTTTTGTTTTTTTTAAGATAATGTGGATACTCTGATAAATGAGGGATTACACTGACATACTCTGATAAAATATAATTCAGAGTGCTTTAATGGATGTTAACACTAGTATTTGTTTTTTGATTCGATTCGTAATGATATGGTACTGAAGTTAAGACATTTGATATTAACCCAACAGGCTAAAATGGAAAACTCTGAGTGGATAAGTGAAATAAATTGTGGATAGTGACTAAAACTGGGAACAATCAATATATAAACCCCAACCAAGAACATTTGACTTTGCAATTTTTACACAACTTAAATCAAAATGTTGGCGTATTCACAATAACTCAAAATTGTTCAGTTAACACTATAACACGTAAAATAAAACATAATACACTCACTTTTTCAGTTTATTCCTCGTCCACAAATCCTTCAAATTCCTTATACACACGCTGTAATATTATGGTGAAGCACAAGTATTACTCCGCGACGCTCCTCGCTACGGTAACCGTAATGCTGCAAGCGGTGCGGCTTTGTAGTTTACCAAAGTTGTGATAAAACATTTTGACAGATTTTTGAGCGCTGTGTACCACATAAAATCGGTTCGAGGTCAGTAAGCACAACCAGAATTAATCCATATATAAGGCGCTCTGGGTTATAAGGCACACTGTCATTTTTTGAGAAAAATAAAGGTTTTTAAGTGCGCCTTATAGTGCGGAAAATACGGTATTCTTTTAGACTTTATTCTTCTTTAGACTTTTCTTCTTTAGACTTTCTTCTTTAGACTTTATTAGACTTTATTCTTCTTTA
>BJKM01000912.1:85000-165582 GCA_015082035.1 Chaenogobius annularis
AGTGTAACAAAAATATCCAACACTGCTGCAATACATTGAGTTATACAATAAAATAACTACTGATGGTCAGAAAACACATACAAAATGCTTTACCAACGTTGCTTTGAAAAATTGCCCATCCAGAACAAACCCAAAATCAAAACTGGTCTAAAGCAGAATTAAATGGGTACTAAACCCCAAGACCAAACTAGGTCTAAGAATTAAACCAGTAAACAAGATTTGGAAAATGGGTCGTGGGCCGGGTTAAATTGCTTGGAGGGCCTGATTTGGCCCCCAGGCCTTATGTTGAATAGCCCCGGTGTACAAGGATGATCAAACATGTAAGTGAAAAGCACAAATGGTGCCTATGGGATTCCACATTAGTAGCACTTAAGACACAGAATAGTGTGGGTTGGAAGTAGAGCAACAAGTCAAAAAGGGTCACGCTATCTGGGGTCTTGGAACAACACATGATACATTTTGCTAACAGTCATTGCAGGGGGGGGGAAACTCTCAACTACCACAAGTGCAACACGACAAACCAGTATGCCACCGACGATGTCCTTTAGTTAAAAGTATGTTTAACACTTATTTCAAGACTATGCATCTGACCCATTTCTCTGCTCAAATCTCTGACGTTTCCCCACCTTAAACTGTCTGAAAGTGTGCGCATCGTCTGTGCTGCCAACTTGTGCCAACAGAGGGCGACAGACTTAAAGGGAAAGATGTTTTTCGTACATATACAGTCAGAAAAATGTAGAAAAAGACTAAAGCTAAAGTAGCTTGGGCGTGATGGTTGCTTGGGTCTAATAGAAGACAAGTCCACATGACATAATATTTCCTGTTCATGTAAATACAGTAGTGATGTATAAATACTGCAGTAGTGCTGGTTTAATTAGAGCAGCTGCTGAGGCTCTGGTTTCACTGAGCTGAAACAAATGTATAAATACTCTACTGTATTCAGGCCGAGGCGGGCGCGGGCCTGGCGCGGGCCTGGCGCGGGCCCAGGACGAGCTAAAAAAAACACTCTACTTTTGTCACTTGTGAATATTCAAGCTGAATCAAAACATCAATCATTTTACTTTTTCTGTCTCTCTCAGGCAACGAGCGACAAGAAATCCGACTGAAGCTTCACATCGCCGCCCTCTGCTTTTCTGCTTGACAACAGCACGTGTCATCGTTCTTCTGCGCTCTGAATGGGTCAAACGGACTCGACACTTTCATCAGACTTTTGGAGCAGACCGGTTCTGTGTTGGTGGGGTTTTTCTTTGAGATTTTTATTTTAAGACATATTCTTTTTTCACTTTTTTTGTTTGTTTTTGAATTGGAGCAGTTTATTGACACTTTCACTTTAAAGTTTGTTCAATATTTCTTCACAAGTTGCTTTTTTTCCCCAAAACATTTCACAATTGTTTTTATTATCTACTTTACTCATTCCAAATAATGTCACTTGGGTGAATGTTTTATTTGTAGTTGTTTTAAAGTTTAAGATTCCCTTTCCTTCGTTGAAAGACCAAAGCCCGAAACACGTTTGTCTGGTGGTTCTTTTCATGTTTGGTAAAATGGTGTATGTGTTTGGGAATCTGAGAATTGCATCCTGAATGTGAATGAAGTGAGTTTAGTGCTTCATATTTCATTCCGCTGTATAAAGTGTGCTTTTCAAAATCAAATAAACGGTTTGAAAACGGTCTTTTGACTTGAACTAGAGTACACTTTGTCTCCGCCGTGTTTGTTTGATCAGGGCTAGATTATTAATCTGTATTCTTAAAATCTATTTTATGCAGTTATTTGGCTGAGATTATGTTTGTGGCAATATATTGTAATATTTTTGAGTAGGTTCATGTTAAACTGTAGGTTGTGTGTTCCGGTTTATTTCCTGGTTCACACCGAAAACACATCCAATCTTGCATTTCTTCTCTTGATTCTGCTCTTCATTTATTTTTCTTCATTTGAGAGAGCAGAATTGAACACAAAATCTTGAAAGTGCATGTTCTCGAGTCGGCGTTTGTCACAGATCGAAGGAGCCCCGATTTTAGACTCTGGACCAACAGCTGCAACGAGCCGGGGCTAAAATTAGACCAAACCAGCTCAGACCAGCACCAGTGTGAATATCCTGCCCAGAAGTACATCAATTAGTTTCCTCTTAATGCGTTTCACTCTTAACTTTGTTTTGTATTAGTTAAACCAAACAAATGTCTTTACACTTTTAAAATCCGGATATTTGAGAGACTTGAACGTATTCTCTCTGCCTTTTGGTTCAGAGTAAATAAAGCACAGACTGTTGTGAGGTTAGTTTATTGCATGTTTTAGTCTGAGGTTATCACAGTTGCACACAAAATGGAGGCCCTCGAGGGGTCAGAGGTCAATAGTGACATCAGGACTCAACGTCAAAGACACTGCACGCCATATTTCTACTTTTCAGTTTCAAATAGGTGAGTAATAACGATTGAAGTAGTCGACTAGTCAAATATTGACGTTTTAAATATCAACCAAATAAAGGTTGAAATGTGACGACTGAAGGCTTCTAGAAAGAGAATATATTTTATAAAGTGTGTTTATGATTGGAAACATTTTGATTCTGTCACAAGTAATCCCACGCCTCACTGGATTACAGCATTTTCTATACTTTTTGACTTTTTTTTCATTTCCGGTTGAAGTGAAAACGTTGAGTCCTGATTTTTACAGACGATCTACAATGCACAAACAGCTCATGGAAGACTTTTTCACATTTAGGCGATTACAGTAAATTTATGTTTCCGGTCCAATCGCATCTTGGAGCCAAAACTCACATCTCGATCCAAATTCAGAAAAAATAAGAGCACATTTACGCGATATCCGGCCATGTGTTTTCAGTGTTTAAGCATCACAAGTTTTGGGGCTGCAGCGGTTTAGTTGGAAAAGACATTGGACGCACTGCACCAAAGATTTTCAGTTCAAAGATGCGATTGTTGACACATTTTTGATGAAGAGCACAAGACAAAATGCCATCTGAATTGTGAACGTACACTTCATTACAACCTTTAGAAGTGACTGCATATTCTGTAAATATAAATTTTAATCTTTTGACACTCACTGGCTTCAATCCAAAACATAATTTCACCTAAAAACACACTCATGAGAAAAAAAAAACAAGTCTAGAAAATTTGAGTAAGACAATTAGTGGCACTTATGATTAGGTCTGAAAATGATCTAAATTTAGAACTCTACTGTAACTTTTACTTTGAGATTTTGTAGAAGATTAATTTCCTCGTAACACAACAAAATGCGTTATCGTTTTAAATCAATTTAGTTAGATTTATAATCAACAAATCCATAGAGTGAAAAATATAAACTATCTTAATTGTTACAAATTGCTTGGTCTGTTTTGTCCCAACTAAATGTAAACTTTTTGTTTTGCTTATTTGAAAATATAACAATCTAAAGTATTGTGTAATTACTGCTGATGGTGATGTTTTAGAAAAAGATTTCATTCCAAGACATAAAAAAAACAAATATTAAAATAATCTAAATCTATTTTTGTCAAACATTTGAGCACTTTGTAAAAGAGGAATTAAAGGTAAAACAATCCCTTAGAGTGTGTCAGCCACACATTCAGCCTCATCACTGCATCGCAGCAAACTCTGAACCCTGCGCTCGCTGCTCGTTCCCCACAGACCACGCACACTCGTGACAGGGCTCACCGGGGAACGGGTTTGGGGCGCACCGGGGAACGGGTTTGGGGCGCACCGGGGAACGGGTTTGGGGCGCACCGGGGAACGGTTGGGGCGCACGGGGAACGGGTTTTGGGGCTCCAACTGCAGGTAACGGGTTTGGGGCGCACCGGGGAACGGGTTTGGGGCGCACCGGGGAACGGGTTTGGGGCGCACCGGGGAACGGGTTTGAGACTCATCTTCACACTGACAAATGACAGCCTATTATATACGTTTTTAAACTCAACTAGAATGATTTTGTTGAACTCTGTGAAACCCTGTAGGCCACTTAGTGTGTGTCGTCTGAAGCCAACGTTCAGCTGAAAAATGTCCCTTTGAGATAATTACATACTGCATCAAATATAGAATAATACTTAGATATCAATATACTTAATATAAGTCTCTGTCATTTTCCACATGTAAAACAAAACTTTGTTCCAAAGCGCGACATAATAGTACAACATGTGCAAATGCATGATATCAAACTGATTTGTCAGCACAGGATTCTGATTGGTGGAGAACAGACAAAGTCGACAGTTGATTCGTTGAAACAAGAACCATTGGCCAAAACTCATGAGACCACTCAAGACTCGAGTTAAGACAATGACGTAAGGCAGCGCTAGGATTTCACCGAGTCACAAACCAAACTGGGCCACAATTTACTACTTCATAAACGGATGAAAACCTTAAAATTGCTTATTTCATTTATTTCTTTTTCATTATAAATACTATAAACACAATATTTAGGCCCTAAATATTGTCACATGTATTTGTCTATAATAAAGCTGCCTAAAGGCAGATGAGAGCCTTTGGGCTCCTTACGAAGCCCGGAATAGAGCCGGGAACGTTTCCCGTGGCGACTCGGTGAAAAACAAAATGGGAGATGTGGTGTTGGCACCTTGAGCCGAGTTTGGCACTTTATCCACCAACAGCAAGAACCAGAACCAGAACATACTTGCACCAAATACAGCACAGACAGAGTCGACAGTCAGAACTTTATCTCATTAAACAACTCAAACATTTTGTGCAATTTGTTTTATCTTGTAATATTTGATGTCAACGTCAACTTAATTGCAAACTGGACTGTTTTGTTATTTCACAATAATATTTTTGTGACCGAAATGTCCCATTTCTTTACATCCTTTGTTTAGTGTCACTCACAGCTCCAATTGAAAGTATCCAGTGAAATCCTTATGCATCTCTTTATGAAACGCCATGTCAATAGAGTGTTTAATGCAGTTCTATTCTTTGGTCTCCATATATGTGCATTTCAACACATCAAAATTGTTCAGTGGAAAGGTGCTTGGCATTTAACTGTTAAAACTACAGAAAAAGAGTCCTCAAATATTGTTAAAATGTTTGTCTGTCCTCTGTCTGCAGAGAGAGAGAGAGAGAGGGCAGCCGTCTCACAAACCTTAATGAAATTACACAGAAACTTTCATTTTAAAATGACATTTCCATAGCTTTAACACTGTTCTACCCATGTTTTGAGTTCAGACGTGTACAAATCTCATACATTTCCCACTCCAGAAGACTTGCCCTGGTCTGTATACAAAGGACAATGTGCATTGGATTCAGCCACAAGTGTTGTCATTGCACATACGTCCAAGTCAAAAGATTTGACATGGAAACCATCTTGCTCAGCTTATCATAGTGGAAATAATTATCATTAGCAAAACACTTAATAGGGTATTGGATTGATTGAATATTGGTGCAAATTAGTGCAATGTTTTGTGTGGATGACACAATGTACAGCAGCGCAGTCAAAGACAATCTAAAACACTGATGCGACAGGTCCAAAACAGACATTCATACATTGTGGCTTCATTCCTCCCTTTTCCCCAGTATTGTGTACAGACGAGGGCAAGCAACGTGGCCTTTATTGTTCAAACAGAGGGAACAGTGCCTCCAATCATTTATTCCTTCTTTTCTTTTATTTTTATTATATAGCCACATAATACCAATTTAAAAAAAAGTAGCAATTACAGAAAATTTGAGGATTTTTTTTCTCTTTTGGTTTTGCCGACTCCAAAATATGGCTCAGAAATGGCTCGATAAAGAGTCATTTTATCCTTGTGTTTATTGTTGATCCAGTTACAGAAATAAACTGGATCAATGTCATCGCTCTTTAAACGAGAATGGAAAATGTGTCACTGAACGTCTTATACAATTGTTGCCTGTCTATCTGCATTTTTTTATTTCTATTTTGTCCTACAGTGTAAATATCTGCGTCTTCATTCTGCTTTTGGGAAAAACATACACATTTCTACATCTAAATTGTGTAGAAAAAATATTGGTGGAAAACTGCCGGCCGGACCGGTCTTTGTGAACAGCGGCCGATCATTCTTTTTATTCCAAAACCAATGACTAAAAAGAACAATCTTTCCCAGAATATTCCACCAATGATTACAGTTCAACAGCATAATCGCTTGTTCCCTCTGGACTCTTTTTGCATAGATTGTTCCAAATTTTGGTTGGACAAACTGCTTAAATGTTACTGTTGTGTGTATGGCCCGGTTTCTAATGATGGTTTCTATAAAAAGACTCAAATCACGCAGTGTTGTCCAGGATGGTTGTTCTGGAGACGTTTCTTGTTCAACTCATAATTTAAGATTATATTGTTCCGGGTGGCGGCCCTTTTGGAGCAGAATTTGCATCTTCTTGTTTACCAAACATTGGCGAAGCGTTACAGCGATTAGCGTCGGTGTCGATTGGGTCTTCTGGAGTGGGGGGAGGGGCGTGGGAATTGCGGTCGAATTCTGGTAGATTTTTTACAAGACGCTCTCAAAGATTATGACTTTGTTGTCATCGCCCGGAGACATCGGGTTGAGGGACTTGATGTCAGGGGCCATGTACTCCAGGTGATGGCCTCCCCAGACGGGCGTGGTCAGGTGAGCCCAGCGCTGATAATAAACAGAAGAGAAACAATCAACTGTGAACTGAACGATCACTATCAGAATAATTCACTTATTTTTTTAGTCATTCATTAACTGTAGAGTGTTCTTGCAGTAAATTTGGTTGGTAATTAAGTTAAAGGAACAATGCTGAAATGAGTTTGTTTTTTGTTGAATAGTTAATATTTCTCTTTGGATTAACAATCAAGCCTTTTTCATTAACCAGAGAAATCTGACCAAAAATGACTGCAAAAATGAACAAGTAGAAGCATTTTCCATTCATCGTCAAATGTCCGTACATGGACATGAAAATACATGAACATAAATATGAGTACGTGTAGTACCTGGGAGAAGCTGCCCTTGGCTCTGACCAGCTTGTAGAGCAGACTGATAGGGATGCACAACATGGAGGAGAGGGCCAGGCACCAGCCGATCACCTCCCCCCACCACGGATAGATGTAGTCGTTGTTGTAGGTGAGGGGCTTGTAGTTCACCAGGTGAAACAGGAAGATGCCCTAAAATATCAGAAGACTCTGTTACATGGAATCAAAGAGGACCAGACTAGAAATGAAGCACAAATAAACCAAAATGAACAGACACAATTTAAAAAGGTCAATAATTAAAGGTCAATACTGCCGCACAATTGTTACAACAGTGTCACACAACTGTCAGTGCGCCGGTGGTACCAGCGTCGCACACTGTCAAGTGCCGTGGCACCAGCGTCGCACAACTGTCAAGTCGCGTGGCACCAGCGTCGCACAACTGTCAGTGCCGTGGCACCAGCGTTACACCAGCGTCGCACAACTGTCAGTGCGCCGTGGCACCAGCGTCGCACAACTGTCAGTGCCGTGGCACCAGCGTTACACCAGCGTCGCACAACTGTCAGTGCTGGTGTCACACATTGCTGGTCTATGACTTTAATAATACACAGTACTGCTGTGTAAAGCACTTACGATACAGACGCATGGAGTAATGAACGACCAGCACCACTTCATCCAGGGAAACGGCCTGTATCCGATCATCCGGGCCACGTCGTCCATAAACCTGTCCGCTCCTGTAAAAATACAGAATATTTTTTGCATAAAATATTTGTGAAAAACAGCAAAACATCAAGTAAAAACTGTTTAACCGAGAAGAACTGACCGTAGACCCAGGCGACGACCACGCACTCCCAGAAGGCCTGCCATAGGAGCGTCATTCCACTGGCCGAGTAGTAATCAAAGAGTTGGAACACGTACATCCCGCCCTGAGGAGAGACAAGAGCCAATCAGAGAGGGACAGGGGAGCGACACTAGAGAAAGAGACCAATAAGAGAAGAGAAACCAAAGAAACAGGTGAGTGAGGGAAGAGGTGATAAAAAGCACAGTTCCAATTCAAATGTCTTCTCCTCGAGGAGCTGATTATATACAAGTAAAATAAATGAACCTTTCCCATTGGAAAGAAGCAAACTGAGCAACCAAAGAAGAGGGGAGAGATAAAAGGAAAAAAAAAAAGATGGAGCGGATACAGGGTGAAAAGAGTGGGGAAGACTAATCAAATCATACAATTCCGAGGAATAAGAGAGGGAGCTACTGACGTGCGTGACCATGGACAGGTCGATGACGAAGCAGAGGAGGCAGCAGAGTGCTACAGCGATCTCCCTCTTGTACTTGTGGTGATAATGCATTGGGAAAAGGTCCATGATTCCAGTCACAAAGCCCTCCACTCCCACAAACTGAAAACAAAACACGCACGATTAGTATGGACAAACATAAACCTGACATAAATCATTTGAATAAAATATAAATGAATTACTATTTGTGGTCATCGTGGGTACAAAGTAATGCTGCAGACAGGGGTGATAGGTTGTGAATGCGACTCGAGTCAAATGCAGGTGAGTTTTTTACCTGGCTGTCTAGTCCCAGCATGAGTAACATGAAGAAGAAGAGGGCGGCCCACAGAGGAGCAACAGGCATCAGACTCACGGCTTTTGGGTACGCAATGAACGCCAGACCTGGACCTGGACACGATCACAACGGCGGGAAAAGAACGCAAATGAAACACAAGGCAGCTTAAGAAGACACCAGAAAATATCATACAAACTACAAACAATCAAGAACCGATATAAAGTGATGCATGCGGTGTGCAACCATGTTTTGAAAAGTAAAAAGTTCTCATTTTAACAAAACAAGGAAGGAGAGAATAAAGAATCAAACAAAGAGATGGGACAGGGAGGTAGGAGACAAGGAGCTAGGATATAAGTGGCTAGAAGACAAGTAGCTAGAAGACAAGGAGGTAGGATAATAAGTGGCTAGAAGAGTGCAAGATGGATAAATGCTAGAAGAATAGCTAAGAAGATGGTTAGGATAGAAGTGGCGTGAAGACAAGTAGCTAGAAACAAGGAGCTAGAAGACAAGGACTACGGAAGACCAGAGGTAGAAGACAAGGACTAGGTATAAGTTGGCTAGAAGACAAGTAATGCTAGAAGACAAGGAGCTCAGACAAGGCGGTAGACAAGGCCGGTAGAAGACAAGGCAGGCGGTGAAAGACAAGCGGTAGGAAGACAAAGGCGGTATAAGACAAGGGTAGGACAGTAGGATATAAGTGTAAGAAGACAAGGCTAGGGATATAGGGCTAGAAGACAGGCGCTAGAAGACAAGGCCTAGAAGACAAGGCGCTAGAAGACAAGGCGCTGAGAGACAAGGCGCTAGGATATTAGTGGCTAGAAGAACAAAGAGCTAGAAGACAGGCGGAGATAAGACAGCGCGGTAGTGAAGACAAGTGCGCTAGAAGACAGACGCTAGAAGACAAGGAGCTAGGATAAGTAAGATGGCAAAGGGCTAGAAGACAGGGGAAGGATGCTAGAGAGACAAGCGGCTAGAATAAGTGCTAGAAGACAAGCCTAGAAGACCAAGGCCTAGAAGACAAGGCTCTGAGAAACAAGCGCGTAGAAGTACATGGGCTAGAAGACAAGGCGCTTAGAGAATAGGCGCTAGAAGACAATTGGCGCTAGAAGACAAGGCGCTAGAAGACAGGGCGCTCTAGAAGACAAGGCGATAGAGAAAGTAGAAAGAACAAGGAGGTGAGAAGGATAGAGCAAGGAGGTTAGAAGACAAGGCGGACGTAGGATATCGTGGCTAGAAGACAGGCTAAGACGACAAGGCGCTGAAGACAAAAGACAAGGCGCTAGAAGACAGGAGCTAGAAAGACATGAGCTAGGATATAAGGGGTAGAAGACAAGAGCTTAGCGAGACAAGGAGGTAGGAGACAAGGAGCTAGGATATAGTGGATTAGAAGACAGGAGCTAGAAGACAAGAGGTAGAGACAAGGAGCTTAGGATATAAGTGCTTGAGACAAGGAGAGCTAGAAGACAGGCGGTAGGGAGACAAGGCGTAGACAACAGGGCGTAGAAACAAGGGCTGGGTAAAAGACAGGACCTAGGGATAAGTGGCTAGAGACAAGGGCGCTAGAAGACAAGGCGCTAGAGACAAGCGCGCTAGAAGACAGGCAGCGAAGACAAGGCGCTAGAAGAAGGCGTCAGGATAGTTGGCTAGAAGACAAGGCGCATAGAAGACAAGGCGCTAGAAAGACAAAGACAAGGAGCTAGAAGACAAGGAGCTAGAAGACAAGGAGCTAGAAGACATGGGGACTAGGAATATAATGGGTAGAGACAAGAGCTAGGAGACAAGGAGGTAGGAGACAAGGAGCTAGGATATAAGTGGTTGAGAAGACAAGGACTATGAAACAAGGAGTAGAGACAAGGAGTGGATATAAGTGGCTTGAAGACAAGGAGCTAGAAGACAGACAGGTAAAGGCCGGTAGAGAGACAGGGCGGTAGAAATCAAGTGCGGTAGAAAGACAAGGAGCTAGGCTATAAGGTGCTAGAAGACAAGGAGCTAGGTATAAGGCGCTAGAAGACAAGGAGCTAGGCTATAAGGCGCTAGAAGACAAGGAGCTAAGATATAAGGCGCTTACGAAGACAAGTGAGCTAGGATATAAGGCCTCTAGAAGACAAGGAGCTAGGGAGAAAGGGGCAGAAGACAAGGAGCAAGATGACAAGTAGCTAGAAGCCAAGGAGCTAGAAGACAAGGAGCTAGGATATAAGTGGCAAGAAGACAAGGGCTAGAAGACAAGGAGCTAGGATATAAGTGGCAAGAAGACAAGGAGCTAGAAGACAAGGCGCTAGAAGACAAGGCGCTAGAAGACAAGGCGCTAGAAGACAAGGCGCTAGAGACAAGGCGCTAGAGACAAGGCGTAGAAGACAAGGCGGTAGAAGACAAGGCGGTAGAAGACAAGGCGGTAGAAGACAAGGCGGTAGAAGACAGGAGCTAGGGTATAATGAGTGGCTAGAAGACAGGACTAGGTATAAGGCGCTAGAAGACAAGGAGCTAAGATAAGGCGCTAGAAGACAAGGAGCTAGGATTAAGGCGCTAAGAAGACAAGGAGCTAGGAGAAGGGCCAGGATAAAAGGAGCAGAGACAAGGAGCAGATGACAAGTAGCTAGAAGCCAGGAGAGCTAGAAGACAGGGGCTAGAAGACAAGGACTAGAAGACAAGGAGCTAGAAGACAGAGGAGCTAGGAGAAAGGGAGCCAGGATAAAAAGGAGCAAGAAGATAAGTAGCAAGAAGCCAAGTAGCAAGAAACAAGTACTAGAAGCCAAGTAGCTAGAAGAGCAAGGAGCTAGAAGACAAGGAGCTAGAAGACAAGGAGCTAGGATTAATGGTCTAGGATATAAGGGCTAGGATATAAGGAGCTAGGATATAAGGAGGTGGGAGACAAGACGGTAGAATATAACGGTGGGCACATGTGGAAGAGAGAACACGAGGTGGTAGGGCACGGGAGGTGGACGTGAGGCGTCGACGTGAGGAGGTAGGAAGTGAGGAGGTAGGACGTGAGGAGGTAGGAGGTGAGGAGTAGACACATGAGGAGGTAATACACAATGAGATAGGACACGAGGAGGTGGGGGCAGAGCAGGTGTCAGTGCAGAGTGGGAGGTTTGCCGCAGCTTAAGGCTCAAATGTGTTCAGGCTAAATTTAATGGACTCATGTCATTAAGTCAAGTGACTCGAGGCTAAAATTACAACTGTACAGTGAGCACAGTGGAGAGAGGAGGGGGCAACACTGACCAGCCAGAACTACTTTCTCTTTTTGGTCTGATACTGCTTCACAGTGGCTAGATTTCCTCCTGAGAGTTTTTGGCAGACCAATCAAAAGACAAAGGGGAGGGATCTGTGACGCAGCATATCCAGTGTGTGAATCATCATCATCTAAACTCGCGTACCAGACAAATACTGTTTTGTTACTGCAGTGCTGTTTTTACGACAGGACCACAGCAACTTGCATCTCTAAAAAAAATGACACTCATAAAAATAAAGACTGAAGGGAACTAGAAACACAGCACATTCCTCTGATGGTCTTATTGCCTCTTAATCCCGCCTTTAAATTAGATGCAGACACAAGATGGTTCCTACCTGACTCTGCGACTTGGGAGATGTGCACTCCCTGCTCTGCGGCCATGAAGCCCAGGATGGAGAAGACCACAAACCCAGCGAAGAAACTAGTCCCACTGTTGATCATCGCCAGGAGGAAAGCATCTCTGAGGAAAAAATACAGAAATATACAGCCATTATCACGTTAAATGAGCAGTTTTAGATTTTCACGTGCAGATGACTCGTGTTCTCAAATATCCGTATATGTCAGGGTTTAACTCGTACTTGTAGCAGTCGTTGTTGAAGCGGTTATAACTCCCCAGAGCCGTCAGAGCTCCCAGGCCGATGGCATAGGAGAAGAAGATCTGGGTCCCAGCGTCTACCCACACCTGAAAGATGACACTTAAATTGTTAATATATATATATAAGACTATAACTAAAAGAAAACATAAATCATGAGCATATCATCCAGAGTATAATGCATTACAGAGCATTGTACCTGCGCCTCCTTCAGTTTGGACCAGTTTGGGCTGATGTAGAACATGATGCCGTCATAAGCTCCAGGCAGAGTCAGTCCTCTGATGAACAGAATGATCAGGACCACATAGGGGAACGTGGCTGTGAAGTACACGATCTGAAAACCAAAGATATGATCAATTATTTGCCTTTTTTTTTTTTGCTTAGTTTTTGAGCTTTTACAGCATTGAATTTCACAGCTATACACTACACTCAAAATAGTAAAGCAGGACTAAACCGGGATGAAACCAGGATTAAACATTTGCCCCATTCATTCATTTTGGAACATTCCAGCTGACCTGAATCGAGGCATGTCATCTTGTACTCACTGACTTTCTGAACTCATTCAAAAGCCCTAAATTCCAGTTATCTTCGGTTCCCCACGGCATGAAAACATTCCTTAGTCTATCTGTGAACACTTCTCAGGTTCGAGCTCATGTGGAGCAGAGACAGCAGGGAACAGACAGTGAGAGCTGTGAGAAACCAGGCCCAGCTCTGAACTAAAATAATGTGCTTAAGACCTTCTGTGAGACCTTGTCCGAGTCTGTGCTGGGCCAAACCTGGTTCAGACTTGGTTTGGACTTGGCCATTGTCCTGGCATAGTTTTGAGTTTTGTGTCCCGGATTTGTAATGTGGCTGTTTATACCTGGTTTAGGGAAAAGCATTAGTTTGGAACATTTTGAGCTGATTAACCTGGTTTCAGTCCTGATTCAGTTCCAATTGTGATCTGGTTTAATCAGGTTTAAGCCTGTGTTTGTCTTGGTTTGGCCTTGTTTTAAAATATGTTTAAACTCCAGCGTATTTCTTATCTTGACAATGGTTAGAAAATTACTTTGTGGGACAGCAGCTTGAACCAGAACATACTGTATCTAATGACCTTGTAAAAAGTATCTGGGAGGGAATGAGCGCGGTGCCCGCTCGGCAGCGCACGTGCAAGAAGAGCTTTCATCAGGACAAAATCTCCTCCAAAACTGCTGTGTTTGACAAATACCAGAGGAGAGGGCAGCTTGGGACGGTTCCAGACACAATAATAATAATAATAATCTGCGAACAGAATCTTCAGAGATCTGCCGAGTGAATGTTGCACTGGAAGCACACGCCAGCAATCCACAATGCCGGATTATTAGTAGTAACATGTAACATCCCTCACTTAGCTCCCAGAACATTGACTTCCATGAGTTGCAACACAGCTGTATCACTACTACCGACACTCACTCTGTTCTGTCCCGACCCTTCACCTCTGGTCTCAAATCATTGATAATAGAGATTTCTGTTATTGTCTTATCTGTTGACATTTGCCCACCCGACCTGCTACTGGCGAAACACGCCACCGCGGCTGCTTTGGTCTCCATGGTCTTGCGTATGGGAGTGTATACATTCTTGCGTATGTGTGAGAAAACGAGTGAACATAACATCTCTGCCAATCAATCCTTCATTTCCTGCTGAGAGGGTCAAAAGTGTAAAATGTATGGCAGATTTGTATTTTTTTTTGGGGGGGGGTGGTTGTTACATAATCTTCAACTACATAATCGACTATAATCTCATAAAGCCTCAGTCTCTGCTGCCTCTGTCTCTCAGGTTCACTTCAGTTTTTCTAGATGATTCTCAGGTTTTATTGAGTCTGGACTGGAGCCAGATCACTGACCTCAATCTGAAGACCTTTGTTCATTTTCATTCAAACCATGAGATTAGATTTTGGAAATTCATCTCAATATAATATCATGTGGCCTTGCACCTTTTCTGCTGTTCGTTCCCTCCGTCCTCCCTTCCTTCCTTCCTTCCTTCCTCCTTCCTAGTCTCCTCGATCCTTGTTTCTTAGTCTCTCCTTATTAAATTGAATCACGTCTCACTGCAGTCTGGCCTCCCCCCGCTCTTGTCCAATCAGCGAGCGCCACGTCACTGACCCCCTGCCCTTCACGCTGTAACCACGGTGACGTTCTGGCAGGTCATGTGACACAGTGAGACATGGATCACGTGACCAGTCACGAGGCAACGCACACCTCAGAGTCCTCCCACTGTACACGACTGTAAACTGCATAGGGCCCTCAATTAAGCTCACGTTTTGATCAATGGCAGAGTGGGTAACCTTTGGAGACCTTCTGACCCCAGATATTTTACCCATGGGGGGTTAAAAGGGAAGACAAAAACTCATCTTAGTTTGAACCATGTGGTGAGTTTTCGTAAGGGGACTCTCAGTGACTGATGCCGACAGCTGCCGCACACTTCTTTTTGTAACTCCACCCTGAAGGTCTAAGGTCACGTGTAACCCCAGCTGCAGAGGTCAGGGGTCACAAAGGGCAGAAGAGAACTTCCCCTTCAACGTAATGAGTTCGTATTTTTAATCACACGATGTAAACAGCCAGAGAGATAATCAAGCTGTTCTGCTGGAAAATGTTGGGAGATTTTGACATAAAAAAATCTTAAGTTAATCATTTTTAAATACTTTTCAATTACAACTCGGAAAGCAGGACAAGAAAGCAGGACGGGCCGACTCCTTAACTACATTTAAATACTTCCCAGCAGCAGGGGCATGTAGATAGAATGTGCATCACAGTAAAAATGTTCGCGTGGCATAAAGAGGTGAAGTGGCACTCGTACCTTCCCGGTGGACTTGACTCCTTTCCAGACGCAGAAATAAACCATGATCCACACAGCCATCAAGCACAGGGTGAGCTCCCACTTAATGGGCCCTGGGTCATCCAGACCTGAGGAGATGCTCAGCACTTTGTTCCTGAAAACAAATTCAAAGGCAAGGAATAACATAAAAGCATTCATACAAAAGGCAATTATTAGCATTTAATTCCTGAAATTACAATAAGAAATACAATCATATAAAACTGTGAAAACCTGTGTAATGAAAATCAATTTCCAAATAATTAGCCTTCAAATATCATTTACATTTCAGTTGTAGTAGTTAATATCATTTACTTTCTATCTGGCAGCAGCAGCAGTAGTATTAGCAGTAGTTGTAACTGCCTTGATTGTCCCAAAATACTTTTCATTATTTTCCTGATTGATCCATTGGTCCCGTTATGGTTGTGAAACATTGAGTCCGTTTTTACAGTGCGATTCCTTAGTTAAAATAAACATTTTAAAGCCCGTAAAAGATTCAAGGATAGACTTAAAGGGTTCTTAAGTGGGTCAGAGCTATTCATCTTTACATTCTCAACTTTACAATCTGCTTCAGAAATAGATCCAAGAAAGAAGACAGATTTAATATAACATATAAGTTTGTGTTTGTGAACGGTCCCGCTGTGATGGACTGTGGCATGTTTGATATTTACTTCGTTTACCCACTGTATTTTCAAACATTTAAACTTTCCACTTTAGCAGCCAAACAGTCTAAGGCTTTTGAAATAATAATGCGTGCGATTTGGAACTACAGCAGGCTTTTATGCGTCTCAACAAAACACCAGCAGAGGGCGCAAAGACCGTATATCTTGAGAAGAGTCATACTCACTCCCAGAACTCGATGATGGGGGATCGGCCCACTTCGCAGCTCTGGTTCCAGGGGACGCTAGCGTTAGCCAGGCTGGCGTTAGCGATGCTGCCGTTGATGAAGCTGCCGTTGCACGCGGCTTGTTGGAAGATCTCGCTGCAGCTGGGTGTGTTCCAGGGGTTGTCGCAGGAGGCCCAGGGCAGGTTGGCGCGGAACGAGTTGATCAGGTAATAGAAGCCCCACGCCAGCACCATGATGTAGTACGTGTTACAGAAGAAGACGATCACCATCGACGCGTAGCCCAGACCTGAGATTGGAAATGTTCAGGGTTAGATTATTCAGTGTCTGACATCGTTTCATTAAAAAGGAGACATATTATGCAAATTGAATAATAAATGCAACTGAATTTCCTGTTTTCACCTGCCCCCCCCTATCCCCGCCCACTTCCCTGAACACAGTTGTGATCGTTACCGAGTGGCACGTGGGGTTCTCAAATGTCACGTAACCACTTTTTGAAAAATAAAAACTATGAGGAGGCGGGGCTTATCAGTTGTGCAGTTTTGAACAGGAAGTTTCTATTATCAAGCCGTTTGGGATCAATATTGCGGTTTACAATGAACTGCTTCATTGTGTGTCGAGTAAAATTCATATTGATTACTCATTATTTGATTCCAGTTGCAAATGTAGGCCTCGTCATTAATAATGTACTTCATTATTTTATTGAAATAATTTTATGGCTGCTGTCCAGGGTCCTGGCTCTGATCTAATCCACTCGTCCGGACAGTTTGAAATGCACAGGATTAAAGAGACAGTTTATTTCCGAGGATTATTTGATTATTATCTGTGTAAACCTAAAAGTTCACCTGTGGCTACAAAGGTGCACTATGTAACTTTTCTGATGGCGGGTTCACCTGCTTGTCTCCATGGAGAGGTTATTGCTTTGCTAATGCTCTACAGTATGACATTAAATACATTTATCTTATATTTATTCAAATACAGGTATTTTTATTGCTTGAAACAGGCATTAGTACTGTGAGTGGGGTCACCTCTCCACAGATCTGACCTGTAACTTGGTCTGATAGCCCCCTGCTTGTCTCCATGGAGATAGGTACATGGAATGCCATATTGTGGCAAAGCAATATCTGCAGGGAAATACAGGTGGCGCACTTCACCAGGAAGTGGCAGGTTCAACTGCAGCATGTTTCTCCCTTAATAAAACCATACTTTTCATTTTATCTAGATGGATTTTATTGCTCAGACACTTCTGTTTGATAAAGGAGGGCTTGAAGTGCAATATTCAGTCAATTATTAATCTGAAATCTGAGGTCCCGCCACAGTAATATATCTCTTATCAGGTATAGACTGTACCACACGCTTCAGTTCATCATTTAGGGGGAAAACAAAACTAGGACACTATATATATTATACATTATATACACACACACATATCTTTTTTATTTTATTTTTTTAGATTGAGTACTGATTTTATATATGAGGCTTGTAACAGTGATGAGCAGTATTATAAAACTATCACTACTCTGTCATAAAAGGATACGAGGACAGAGGTCTAAACCAGGTCAGCCCAAGATGATACATTGGGAATAGACGGATTGGTTCTAAAACCAGCTTTAAACCAGAGCTAAAGCCTTTACATTTATTTGTGAAGGCTCTAAAAGTAAAAACACAAAATGCACTCTGCTCTAATGTGACCCCTGACATCACTGGGGTCTGTTCCATTAGACGCACACAGTAACTCCCTGTCACATCTGCAGCACTGTGAAGTAAACAGGTTGTTTTCACCACAGGCCAGAGAAATCTCACATTTAGTGAAAGAACAGGTCTATACTGGGACTGTAAACAGAGCTGAAACACACTTCACTCTTAAGTATCCACTGCTCTTACGTCTGCTAACTTCTGTCCTCAGTCACTACATCCAGGAGCTCTGTCTTTTGACAGTTCTAACCTCAATAGCCTTCTACCCATTTATTCACCATTCCTCCTCCTCTGCATGGCCCTAACCCTACTTCCAGCTTTGTCCTTGAAACCTTAGTGTTTTGGTAGATTTCCACTGTGTTGTGTGAATAAATGAGTCACTGCAGTAAACCTGGATTAGACCTTAACAATCACATGACTTGTGGTGCCTTGGTAGAGACATTTAAACAGTTTGAAACAAAGGCCAGTTATCAGCTGCTTTAGTTTTTTTAACATTTTTAGAAGTGTGTAGAGATAGTTTAATTGTATTTTATCATTACTGTGGTACATGGTCGTCATGTAGACTATTGGTTTAATTATTTCATAATGCCCGGTTACCTTTAGTACAGTATATGTTACAGTAGTACGCAGCGGTTGTCACGTAGCGTGAGGATTATCAGCTGTTGATAAAGTCACACAATTGCACTGTGTCCTTTATATAACACTGTGTATGCTGAGTCTGCTCAGAGGAAACCAACACTAACACATATACGCATATACGCATATACGCATATACTGCATATACGCATATACATGTACTGCATATGCAGTGCCCTTTTAGATGTCCCTGTCTACCATATGCTTTACAGTAGGAAGCACACACTCGCATGAGTCACGTGTGACTCTGAATGTTCACAAGTTTGCATTATTATGTAAGAAAGTTCCATGGGAATTTATTAAATGTAAGGCCTTCAAATACAAGTCAGTTTATGCCATCCAATATTCCTCACCAGGGAAAACAAGGGGTTAAATGTTGTGTGAAGCACTTTGAATTGCCTTGTGTACGAATTGTGCTCTACAAATAAACTTGCCTTGCCTTAAATAAACTATATTTCTGTAGTCCTTTGGAACTTTACAATATAATTCATAATCATATATCACATAATACATGGTAATAATTAGTAATGTCATCACCTAATAACATTTTATTGTTACGATTACTGAGAGGAACAAAAACATAATTGAGATCATTGACACCAATACAAAACAGTGAAATTCTTAACTTTCTTTCCTTGCCATCGTCTTTCATCAAGTTTGTTGACGAAAGGCCACTTTCTAAATGAAAAACGATTGTGGCATAAATCGGCAGAAAAAACAACATTTTACATTTAGGTTTACTTTAGGAGTATTGCGTATTGTTTATGTTTTCCTTAGGTCAGGACAGTGTATGTTAGTGAACATACATGATATACATGCTGCAAACACTATTATATATATATAACGCTATTATATTGTAACATAGATAATCACAATAATTGATTATAAAATAAACTTGACATCCTAGTTATATTTTTAAAATGACTTTAATTTTAAATCTCATATTCGTTGTGGCGCAGGAGCGTGCCACCTGTCACTGTGTGCAAATCTAACCCCCACATGCTCACTGCTATACCACCACCATTGGCCTGAAACGGCAGGAACACCCAGATGTCAATAAGCATTTACCATAATAGTAGTTTTTAATCATAGCAGTAGTTTTAGTAATATAAGAAGTTGCAGTAGTAGTACCTTTAAAAAGCGGCGCAATGTTCCACACGTTGATGCTTCCCGCCTTCATGAACTGCCCCAGAGCGATCTCCAGGAAAAAGATGGGGATTCCACCAACGAACACGATCAGAAGGTAGGGGATCAGGAACACACCTGCAGAACACACCCATGTGAAGTCAGACACATCACGTCATTTCTAAACAATATTCAATTTCCTCCATTTTGTTACAGGTTCCAAATAATACTGAGGATGCAGTATATATTCCAGAACAACAGTCAGTAACATGTAGGTGGAATGTTGCACGGTGGGAGACACAGCATCCCTGTGGCGCAATAGAATGTAGTCTGAAACAACTGTGAATCAAGTCTGAAACCAGGCACATTACCGAATAAACAAGTTCATCCATCTATCATCGAACTCCAGAACAGAACTGCAGTTGTTAATAAAGTAGTACATGTAATCAAAGTATCCTCAGCAGTAGTAGTGGGGGATGTAGTAGTACTATTATGGGATGTCTGGAGTTCAAACAGATCCAAACGCAGCGTGAGTTAAAGTTACACAACCCCCTCTGTTTGGGGTCATTCAATCGACTCGCATTTTTGGTCACACTCATTAACATACCTTTAACATGGCAGCCTCTACGCAACACTGGTCCAACACTCAACATACACACACACACAGACACGCACACACAGACACACACACACACACACACACACGCAGACACACACGCAGACACAAACTCTTTTATTCACTCATTCACTTGACCCAGTTCTCCACACCCGACTGTCACATTATTAACATACTGAGTCAGGCAACGCAGACACAGCTTCTGAGGCTATAAGTACAATACGAGAAGTCTGCTGCACATATTGATTAGTTATATCAATGCCTCAGTCATCAAGGATCGTTACAGGAACCAAGATTTCAAGAAGTACATCTCAACTAGCCAAGGTTTATGAAAACTTTTTACAACCTTTGCAATAGCCTAACATTGAGAGTAATAGAGGTCCGATACCTATATTATGCTTTATTCAAACCTTTAAAACCAAATTGGTACATTATTTTGTATTGCACCATTTAAATTACATCTGAATAAAGAAACCATCATCCAAGTTTGAGTAGTTAGTTAGTTAGGAACTCTGGTTAGGAGTTAAGACCTGGTTTAGAGATCAAGAGAAGATCAAGTCAGCCCAGGAGACCCAAAACAAAGCTTGTTCTAAAAAATTACAGTATCGACTGGTCAAAAGCAACAATAAACCAGGCCTAAACCCAGTTAAACCTAGTCCACGTGTGGTCTTGTTGGTTTATGTTTCTGAAGCAGAAATAGCTGTTAGCCGCTTATCCGCGGCTACTGTTAGCGAGGTAATCTGTGTCGACTAATCTTCTGTCACCGGGCTAACACCAGACTAAGACCGGACCAAGTGACGCACTGTAATCGGGCTAATATCATCTGAGTCATGTGACTTCTTGTGTGGCCTCTGATTGGACGAGCCTCCATGTAATTAGGAAAAGCAATTAAAAACTCATTTTAACTGTAATTCTATCTATAACACCATAAATCTGTGACCATTATCTGATTACTGGAGTAGTCAGATTATTGAATTTGAACAAATTTGAACAATTTGAACACAATGTGATGTGATTTATCGGCTTCTGATGGTTTACAGCTGTCGAAGTGTTAACAAAATATCAATAAGACAAACTAATGTGTAAAGATTAAGGACAACTTTCTTTTAAAAATAAATCAAAAATGAAATTTGAATTCCACATAAACAAAACAAAAACCCATTCATGAACAGACACATGTAGTCTTCTCCTTTTTGTTTGGTGCATGGAAATAATCAGATCTAATTATGTAGATTACTACCGGTCACTTGATTTGTCTGACCGTGTAAATGTCCCCAATGACAAACCTGTTCCATTTTATACTTGACCCTTTAATAAAATCGATATTTTGGTTACAGATCACAAAGGGCCTGTTTCCAGCTGACCCCTGATCAGATCCAAACATGACAGATTCAGGATTTCACTTCTCTCTCTCTCTAGATGAACAGCTTTTCTTGATTCGGCCCCCCATTTAGTCCTGGTTTGGTCCTTGTGTCATTGCCCTGGTTTGCTCAGAACATGAGTTTGCAGAATTAAACAAGACTCTGCACTTTTTCTTTTGGGAAGTCGACTCCCGTCTCAGCACTTTTACCTTCGAAGCGGCACTCAGACAAAATTAGTACACAATAAAAAAATACACACTTCAAGAGCAGGATTTTAGCAGATCTAAAACAGGGTCTACAACCAGAACTAAACCCGCACTGGTTCTTGATGACCTGGTGATGATGTGGATATTATTAAAGTTATGTAACAGGAGACTGCAGTGACACAGAATCACCACGACCTCAAGCGCACTCAGAGGGCAGTGGTGAAAAGTGTAAAGGTTATGATAACATCCACCACTGAATTATGGTAGTACTTTGTTTAAATATTAATTATTCTATGGGTGCAGCAAACCGATGTGACGAGCAATGCACACGGTAAAGTAATCCAGTAACCCATCTTTAAAGGCTGCGCTCACAAAGACTTGTCATAATGTCAGATGGTGGGTGTACCGTCCCCCCAAACTGCAATAACCCTTTGAGTCAGAGTCCTGAAACCCGCTGTTTTGATCTCACGATTTAACGTTTTTGCAACTGACAACGATCACGCTTTTGGAGTTGAATAATGGCACCATTTTCTGAGGCGATTGGGAAAAATACTCTCGCACTTGTTCATTTATACTGACAGAAGTGAATATGTCCAGTAATGACAGAGATATGAACCATAAACCAGGACAACAATTCTGTAATCAGTTCATTTAACCTGAGAATTCTCACCCGTTTCAGCTCCATTTTAAACTATGATTCCAGGACGTTGTAAAGTCAGGTGAACACAACCTTTTATTTTGACTTGGGCCTGTCCACTTCAAAGTGACACATCAGGCAAGTCAAAATAAGAACCGTGGAACAATCTACTGGGTCACTACACTACTCGTCAATACATTTATCACACTATTTTGAATGAATGCCAAGTTTAGCATTCGGCTAAAGGAAAATTCTATGGAGATGTCATCCTGATTGAGGGTCCAGACACGTAGAGAGCTCAAAAGTTTGTATTTTATAAGCCTTTTTATGAGTCAAGATCGATTCTTTATTGATTAACCTCAAGTTATCGCTGGAGAACAGAACATGCCAGAGATCAGATGGCAGAAGATCACACAAGTCTCAGCCAATTGTGACAGCAGCGTCACCTGAACTGACCCCATCCAGAGGACTTTACACCGCGGCACTTTTAATTCTACCTCTACATATCAACAAAGTGTTTACTTTTCATTCATGTCCAGTACATCTGGCTCCGAGAGGAAATCGTGTGGAGCGTAAACCTGACCCAGATCCAGGTCCAAACCAAACAGTCTTATCTGATCCCACTTGAACACATTCATACAATTCACAGTAACTATTAAAACATCGTGAATCAGATCAAGAATAGAACGCACAATAAGACAATTCTCAAAGGGCGTGAATCTTTCAATGTCGGCCATTTCAATCTTAATGTCCTAAATGTTGAGAATAATGTGTGTGGAGATATCACATCAGCGACTAACTGCCCAGGGTGTGTACTCCAGAGTTCACAGCTGTAGGACTAGTTGAGGAATTTCCGACTTTCTAAACAACACATTGTTTTACTTTTTTCTATCAGCGAGCCATTAAACATATATTAAAACATAACACTTTGAATTACAGGGAACGTTGTTTTCCAGTTTCCGGAAGGACTCTTCATTTACAGTCCTTTTACTACTACTTAAGTATATTCTTTCCACCTTTTTTGCAGTCAGGACTAAAAATAAATTGGGAAAATTGTTAAAAAAGGCTGATAAAGATTATAAAGCAAGAGTAAATCAGGTGCGGCGCTAAACAAATCCAGAGCTTCTTACAGTAGTGTGCTTGTTTTAGTAGGAAAACTCTAGAAGTAACAGCTGCAATGGTCAATCATCGGTCAAGGAAGAGAAGAATGTCCTGGTTTATATCTGATTTACAAGAATTCAGTTGTGAAAGAAGGCAGATACACAAACTTAAATATGTAAACTGTCAGAAGAACTTGAGTAACAATGGTGATCTGCATAATAGCAGAATAAGAGGAGCAGACGGTTAAAATGAGTGGATTATTTCAGATTAGACGTGTGCTGTGCTGTGTTAATCTCACACACGTGTCATACTCCTGACCTCTGACCCTCCGCCACAGGAAACAGGAAGTGAGGTCCTGAATAACTGATCAACTTTAAACTTTCAAATATCAGGTACAAAATCACAGGCCAAAGTATGTCTAAACAAGGTCTCTTTTAAGTTTAGAGTTCAGTGAGTCCTCTGCTCTCAAACAACCATTAAACAGTCACTAATTGCCGTTTTACTACATCCACTATTGTCTTCTTTGGTCTTCCTTGAGGCCTCCAAACATGGTTGATGTGTCAGGAGGTTGCTGATCCAGAGGGTGGAAATGCTTATATCATTTCTTGTGTAAAATGGAGACCAACACCTTAAAAGGGTGCGTCTTTTCCTAGACCAGGTTTAAATCAACAACTATAAGCAGTTTCCCAAAATTAGACAGAATCTATCGTCCAGCCAAAAATAACATTACCGGTAATTAAATCTGCAACAGGCATGTGAAAGATGCCCTGGCTCTTGCATTATAATGGCAATTTTGATCAGAAGGACAAAGAAAGTATAAATGTTTCTACTCATAGTGATGAAATATGTGACCGCCATAGAGATAGAATGGGAGACCTTTACGATACTATGCAGAAAAGTCTTTTCTTCTTCTTTAATGTTACATGTGTCTGCCAAATTCAGGTAGGTGGCGCTATAGTAGAGATTCTTCATTTATTCATTTATTCATTCATTTTCCCGTTAGGGGTCGCAGGTGACTAGAGCCTCTCGCAGGGATTTTGGGCCTTAGGCGGGGTTCGCCCTGGACAGAGGCCAGCTCGTCACAGGGTCAACACACAGACACAGACAAGGGGCAATTTAAAGTTTCCACTTTACCTCACCCATGCACCCGGAACCCGGAGAGAACCCACGGTAACACCGGCGGAGGACGCAGGCTCCACCCAGAGAGATCATGTGAGGCCTGGGAATCGAACTCTGCCACCGTGCGCCCACATAGTGTATAGTATAGTATAGTATAGTATAGTATAGTATAGTATAGTACAGTATAGTACAGTACAGTACAGTATAATATAGTATAATATAGTATAGTATAGTAGAGGTAATTTAGAAAATATTGTTTTCAATCCGTGAGTGCGCATAAAGGCTTGACATTTTTGTGAGATTAAGGCTTTTGTGTGAAACTAAGACCTTGTCAACTAACAGCCCTATAATGGGCCAGAGAAATCCTATTGTTTGGAGACTGCAGCTCCATCATCACTGATGAGTACCTGACTGGCCCGAGCTGATCCTCCCCCATGGTTTCAAAATGGTGTGGGAACAAAGAAGGATAGTTTAAGGTCAAACTTAACAGTGTTAACAAAACTATTGTCAGGAGGTTCCAGCCATGGGCAGGCCCTTACGAAGAGTAGGATAAATACTTAGTAGGATAAATACTTGAGTTCTCAGACTAGATCCACAGATTGAGAATTACTTTTTGATGAGAGTCAAAACGTGTCGTTTTTATAAAAGTCCAGATGACTACATTTTTTCCTATAATGGAACACTCATGGACAAATGAGGGTTTACACCGACCAGCCAAGAATAAGAATAAGAATAAGAATACGAATAAGAATACGAATACGAATACGAATACCAGAACATGAACACCAGTTAGATTATGTGTCGTGGCATCTGAATAGTTTGTTCTCATAGTTTGTTTTAGAGGTGGAGAAATGACCTTACTTTAAGCTCTGGTGTAACCATGGCATTGAGGTTTGTCACACAGACGTGCACAATGAGGGTGTTAGTTCGACCTCGTGACCCTGAGCCTGTCGCAGTGGAAACCACCAATCAGCTGTGGCCAATTAATAAATTAGCCTAAGGTTGGATCAATAAAGAATGTATTTAAACGGACAGGAAACAGACGTGGACGGGGTGAAGCAAACACAGCTCTGAAACGTCCTCCTCATGATGTGACTCAACCAATCACATAAAAGCAGCGCATGTTTTGTGCCATGAACAGATCTATAGTGTTTTCTTCCAGAACGCTTGGGCAGCGTTTGTAAATGTCAACTTGAATACGGGCTGTAAATGATAACGTGTTTAATGTTTGAATCGCTTTTGGACATTTTGCTCAACTGGAATGGTTTGTCGTTTAAACCTCAAGCGATTATGTGCGCCACAAAAACATCTATACACAATCTAAAAATAAAGTGCCTCTCTATGAACCGTTTGCCCAATAAATAACCTGGTCCGGTTGCATTCCGAGACCTTCAGTGGATTCTCTTGAGGTTTGGATGAATGAGAGGACAGAGGAGTCACCTCCAAAAAACTGCATCCGAACAGACCAGTCGTGACTATATTTAGGAGACAAAAGCGACGGGGGGGAAGGGGAGAAAGGGGGGGAGAAAAAAAGAGAGGGAGGGACAGAAGGAGGGGTGATCAGAAGAGCAGAGTCTGTTTGATGCCCCGCCTATCAAGGTCTTTTTCACGGGGCAAAGGAGAGGATGGATGAGATACAGCAGCTCGTCTCCATGGCCCTCTCCTAAATCCAGTCTGGGTGAGAGCTGGACCTTTACCAGGTGAATCATGCCTCTTTGGTCTTTGTCCTGAACGTCTCCTGAATGTCTTGGTCTTTTTTGTTCTCACTTGGATGTCTCTTCCATCTCTTTAATGTCCTCTGCTTCACATAATACTACAGAGAAATCTCCAGGTAACCTCTTTTGTTATGTGGACTTTCAAAACTTGTGCCAAAAACAAGACCTTTTCCCTGGGCGTTATTTGCAGACTGACAGGTAACCATCACTCTCGCATTCATCTGCAAAGGGGGGCGGATCGGAATTAACAGAATAAATATAACTCTAGGTTGCAGAACCAAGTGATCAGCATCTGTTGGCTTTTTCCATCAAACTCTAAAGGCAGTTTTTAATGAACTGGATGATTCTGTCTGCTCCTCTGCACCTAGAATGTGCCGACTGGAGCTCTACATTCCCAGGTCGCCTTTGTAAAAGAGGGTTCGAGCTCAGTGGGTTTCTTACCTGGTTAAATAAACAGGTTAATCAAAAATAAATGCATTCAAACGGAGAATGCATTTTTGAGGGATCCAAAAACGTGTCAAAACTGGGGCTAAATATAAAACAGATTTAAGCCTAAACCAAGGACTTTTAATTTAACGATTATTCACAATTATTAGGCGCGTTCGGGATAAGCAGATCCAATCGGTGCCGGTTTAACCCTATTGGTCTGCACGAGGCTGCTGGGTGTTTTTCTGCGCTCTCATTGGACACTTCAACTTCCGCCGATCATCCAGACGAGGCGCAGCTGAACACGAACGCGCTAAATAGTAAAATACTTAAGTTTGGTCTCATTCAAATAGTCCAATAGATCGAAATTCCTCTTGTATGTGACTAAATCAAACTTTATGAATTATCAAGTTAATAAGTTAATACTAGCCTTATAATATGTGTAATATAATATTTAAGTTAACATAAACAGCCAGATACAAAGCTTTTTCAGATTTACCGTTTCAGAGTAGGTTATTTTTGTTATTTAACTTATTTTTGTCTCTAAAATGGTCACAATTATTATGTTTTAGTTTGTACGATTATATTGTGACTGATTCTGACAAAAAAGTGTCAAAGCGTTATAATTTCCTGTAAGTTTTACCGTAAGTTGTTCCTTATTGGGGGGGGGGGGGGGGGGGGGGGCAATATTAACAAGAAATAAAATAAGAAATATTCACATATTTTTGGATTATCTTGATTCAGACGATATTTTAACAATGCATCAGGAATGTGATCAAATGTGTCTTGGTTGTATCACAAAAGGGCCCATTGCGATTGAAACGCTATCGGGGGCGACCTGGGGCAAAGTGGGACACAATTATGACGTTTAAAAGGCATTTTTAAAGTGTCTAAAGTAGCTTAAACCAGACAGAGAGTGTTTTGAGAAGCTTAAAGCACATTCCAGACGTAAAGACTACTCAGCCAATCGCACCCCAGAGCACCCCCAGAGCACCCCCAGAGCACCCCCAGAGCACCCCCAGAGCACCACTGAATAGTCATGATAAAGTGTGTTTATTCCTTACCTCCTCCGTTCTTGTAGCAGAGGTACGGAAACCTCCAGACGTTCCCGAGGCCCACGGCAAACCCCACGCAGCTCATGATGAAGTCCATTTGTCGGGTCCATGTTTCCCGCTCCGGATACGCACCTGGCACCGCTGCTGAGCCACCTGTGACCACGCCTTTCTTCTCAGGACAGGCCACGCCCCCCATGGCCACAGTGGCCACGAGTGAGCCATTTGCGGCTGGCACAGAGGGGTAAAGATGGCTGCCACCGCCATTGGCCACGAGATGGGACTTTTTGTTTAGTTCGTCCAGAAGTGTTGAGGACGCTGAAGCGGGCAGAGACTGTTTTTCAGTCTTCTCCATTGCTCCCTGGAAGTTTAGAAGAGTTTCAATAGATGGCTTTAAAATCTGCTCGACTCTTTCACTGTCACAGTTGCTTCCACAGAGCGGGTTCACTTCTTTTTTAGTAAGAATTTCAAAGTCCAAACAAAGATCTGAGTTAAACTGAAGTCAGATTTTGTTTTTAAAAAAAAATATTATACAAGAAACAAAAAAACAATGCCACTTCTGAATTGTTCCAAACAGCAAAAGTTTCAAATTCTCAATACAGATTAACAAAAATAGATAGGCCTAATATTTAGTGTTAATTTATTCTAATTCACTTTTAAACCATGAATTTGAAATGGATAAACTCGATTTTTAGTCTAGTCTAGACTATAGATGATATGCTTAATAGTATATATTAGCAGCAGTTAACTATAGTTCATCAATTGTTAATAATTTAGCAGAGGCTGTTTGTGGCACTTGAAGATTAAGAGCAGAAATCCAAATTAAAGTCACTTATCAGCAGCAGCCCCCACGAGTTCAAATCCCATTGAAAGCCTTAAAAGTGTCAGTAATTAGTCGAATAAAACGGTTCAAATCCGAAAAGAAATGAGTCTGCGAAAGGAGCGTAAAGTTCAAATGTTTGTGCTGCTGGTCCCGTTAGAAGTCACTAATAACGTCTCATAACCCGCTGGTCCCGTTAATCCTCGCTCGCGGCGCCGCAGATTTAAAGCCGCGTGTCCCGTGTGTCTTTGCGGGGGCAGCGCTCACCTGTCACCGCTAAAGAGCTGTCCTCCTCCCGCTGCTGCAGTCCGAGCGCAGCCGGGACCAATGCGGCGGCTGATGTTTAGTCAAATGTCCCTCTGCGTTTGAGTCCTTTCGCAGTCACCTGTTCCTCCGCGGTGTCACGCACGAGCCGCGGCGTCAGGCACTTCAATAATCACGACCAGTCAGTCACAGTTGGGGAGCAAAAGAATAGGGTTAGGGAGGAAACGCTCAAATGAAAAAACGGAAAAATAAACACCACAGAACGCACAGCGACTTTCAAAAACAATCCACGAAACACTTGAATGAGAGTCTGAAGAATCGCATGGGACTTCACGGAGGGCTGGTCCTCAGCGGCCTGCTCAGTGGAATCTTGCGGGGGTTGGGAGCGCGGTGCCCGGCTGTGGGGGGGCTTCAGGCGCCGCGGGGTTGGAGGTCCAGAGGAGACCCGAGCTCCATCCGATTCAAGGCCAAAAAAAGAGACCGGGAGGCGAGGCAGCGTGTGCTCAGTCGGGACGGTGTCTTGTCACAGTCACGCGGAGGTATTTAAAGCGCCGCTACGTCAGTGTACGTGTATGTCTGTCCGTTTGTCTGCCTAACGTTACCTACGTGCATGGCATTTATAAAGTGGTCTTATGACGCAACGGCTTTGACTCCGCCTTCACGACCCTTTTCCAACAGCTCCCGCTGTTTTACCACAGCACGAGCCGCGCACGTCACCGGGATCTCGCAGTTTTCTTTTTTCTTTTTTTTTTTTCAAACAGTGATTTTCCTCGCTCACGTCATCCTCCCGCACGAAAACACGCGCACGCAGCGTAGGGAAGAATGCAGCGCTCTGAAGGACAGAGCCGTGGAGGTCAGATGCAGTGTGCACATATGCACTGGGCCCCTAACACCACCAGAGTGCGCCAGAGCTGCAGCTTCACACGGAGCGCTGTGCTGCAGATGTTTGGCAGGAACTGGAATTTACTTCAAAAGAAAGCTAAATATTACATGTCATAACGCCTTGACTTTGTTAATTGTGTGTTTGCTTCAAACCAAAACAGGTCTACTAAGTGTAATTCAGAATCAGAAGAGAGCAGTAGGCCCACACTCACTACTCGAGTAACTTTTTAAATACAATTGTACTTCTAGTTTTCAGAATATTTGTACTTCTATACTCAAGTAATATAAGTAACAGCACTTTTATGCGACTAAAAGTTTTGGTTCCTCTTCCTACTGTGAAAATATAAAATCATTTGAACATTTATGATTCTTGCACCACTCATTCACATATTTAATCTAATTGTTGTGTCTATCCTTTTACAATACCAAAATCAAATGTATGTGATTGGAACAGATGGTCTTTGAGTCAAATGTAAACAGATATTTAATCGTGTGTGCTCACAAACACTGATGTCCCATCAACAACAGTGGGCTGAGTGCTCGTGGACTGGTAAGAGTAAGTAGTGCTGCACAATGTGTTTTGTATAATACATAAATGTTATTTCAGAATATGTCTGGAGCTATGGTTCTCATCAGGCCGATGATCCGAGAACCCAGGATCCAGCAAGGACTGGGTTTAGCAATGTTTTACTCATTGGACATTTGATCAGATTCAATTCTTTTTAAGAAACAAAAAAATATGAGTTTGAGCGCCCTCCTGAGGCACAAAACGGCGTAGAAACAATCTGGACTATTTTAGAACATAAAAGAATGTGATCCCTGTGGTCAATTGCACTTTTATAGTAAAAAGCATTAGTATTTTACACAGATTTTGTATTATTAAAGAGAGAAATGTTTTACTTTAGTGTATGTATTTTTGTCTGCTCAAAACCTTTAAGCAGTGTGTCACCATAAACAGGCTAAGAATAACCCTCAAACAACACAAAGTATTATTTTTCCACTTCTCAAATGTGGTAAAGTAGAAAGTACAGAAACCTAAAGTGTTTTTAACGTACTTCTTAGTTACTTTCCACCTCTGACGCTGGTTAGAGGCTTTACTAACAAATGAACAAAAACAAAGACAAATATAACAAATCATTTGCATCGACCCAAAATACACACACTGAATGAACTGCCATCACGCCCGTGCTGCAGGTGTCTGTGCCAAGAGCACGCTCTATTTTCACCTTGTAGAAGGTTTGTGATCAATTCTGAAATAATGGACAAATACATTTTTATATATTTACTTCATTTTATTTAGTTTACAAAACTTTTTTGGCATTGCATTTTTAACCAAAGCTAAAATATAATGTGTGAATAGTAAACAAACAAACAAAAAAAACACATGGTTCAAGTTTTTTTCGAGGCACATTTGTTGTTTTGAAATGAAATTTGAAAATTTCAATTCAGTATTTGAATTGCAAATTGATAAAATACTCCGATGTAATAATGTAAAGCAACTTCTTTTACAATAAGTGCACTAAGTTTGGTTGAATTGAAATGAGTTCAAACAGGAGAAATATGTAAACAAAAGCACGTCAAAATAAAAGCTGGAGGTCACTTTGGTGTTTGGATACGTTTCATTTTGAGTAACATTCTCATATTGAAGCTTTAGATCATTTCAGTCATTGAGACATATTTCAGCAGAATGAAATGTTCAGATCTAAACCATGTCCAGAAAAAGGTCCCAACCAGGTCTAATCCTGGACTTTAATATGAAAAGTTTTGGTTTAATCCATTGTAGTTGAAAGGTACATTTTGATCCTTGTTTCTTTCCCGATCAAACATTACCAAAATGTGAGTCAGTACATTTTACTCCAAATCCACTGAAGTAAAAGCCCCAGAAGGGTTTGTGTAAAAGTACTATTTGTAGAGTGCTGTTCATTCACTCCTGGAGGAGTGACTTTGGAGTGATTCTGTCAGAGCTTTGTCTTCTTCAGGATCCTTTCTGTTTGCCAACTCTGAAACAGAACAAACACACACACATTAGCAGGATTAAGACGAGGTCTAAACCAGGATTTAACCAAAGTGCTATACTATAGACTATAACAATAAACACCTAAACCAGCTCTTAAGTTTGTCAGAACCAGGACTAAAGTATGACTAAGACAAGACTAAATCAAGTGAAGCAGGACCAAAACAAGACTAAACCAGAATGTATGCATGTGAGAAAAAACTTAAAGTCCCAGACGTGTAAAGCAGGTTTAAACCAGGACCAAACCAAGACGAAAACGGATCTACAGCAGGATTCATCTCAGTCTAAACTCAGAAGTCTAACCAATTTTGCACGGCAAAGTTCAGAACTAAATTCACCAAATGAAAATTACATTTATAATCTTACTTTTCATTGAGCAAAATATTTTCATGAAACAAATTGTGGAGTTACAGGTTGGAGGCCACTGCCATAAACCATTTACTCTGGGCTAAATATGCCACTCTACTATTGTGTTATTCATGAACAATGGAGGCATGCAGTCAGTGAAGGAATATTTTCACAAAAGCAAAAGGAGAAAAGTATGGAGCCCCGCAGGTGACATTAGCAAAATATTATATTTTCGTGTGGCCACAAGATATTATCACATTCCCACGTAAACATTTTTTAATAATAATGATCACGTGGGAACATGATAATTATCTTGAGGGAAAGAGTTAATTTATGATGGATATTATTTTTCTTATTATACTTTTTGACAGACAGGTATGGCAGCTATGGCAGGTGACCTCTTGGAGGCGCTCTTGAATAGCATATACCAGAAGAACAGTTGAAAGTAAGGATAAAAGATACCAGAATGCAGGATGCAATGGACCGCGACTCCAAAACCAAACGTTATTTTATGCTGGGGATGCGTTCCTGGCGCGGAGACAATGCTCCAAACATCATCATAAATTCACGTGAAAATATAATATTTTGCTAATGTCACCTGCGGGGCGCTGTAGATAGGAGGAGTGGACTACAAGACAAACTGACACTGGGTAAATATTGAAACGTTTTTATAAAAATGTATCCAAAAATAAGTGTTTATGTATTCTCAACAACACAGGTGCAAACAGACAACTTTCAGACAATCTCAAATTAAACCCAGGAACACGACTTCCGGTTATGGAAGCACTTTGAGCTGACACACCCACACTCCTGCTGCAGAAATTGGCTTTAAAATCATCGTTTGACCAACCTAATCCCAAAGAGGGAGAACGAAAGATGAGTAAACAAGGAAGACACAAGTCTGGTAACACTACGGGACCAAAACAAACAAATCTGACGGTCCACGGCCGCATTGACAAACGGCCCGCATCACAAGCTAACAAGGCTAACGAGGCTAACATTGCTTGCAACCTAACGCGGAGGCCCGCAGTCCTTTGCTATCGGAGAAACGGAGTCCCGCCGGCCCAGATTAAGATTCTCACGGCTTCTTTACATTGGAAGGGGGAGAGAATGTGACGAATCATCAGTCAGCGCTCAGGATGTGTGAAATAAGACACAAAATGAAGCATGATATGGCGACTCTTGGAGCCGAAATGATAGCCGCTGAGCTGTAAGCTGAGCCTGCATGGATGAAGCCGAGCAGCGTATTTCAGACAATACGGATGGTAGGCAGACAATGAGGGACTAGATAGTGGCCACCGTGACGACATTGCAGTCTGAGAACAATAGTATGAAAAATAAGATTCTGGAGTTGGAGTCCAGATCACGTAGACCCAACATCAGACTTGTGGGGGTCCAAGAGGGAGAAGGAGACGATACCGTACATTTTATGGAGAAGATAATATCTGAGATCATCTCAGACTCTGGAGTTGAGGTACCCCCGATCACAATAGAAAGAGCACATCACTTGGGCAAACCAAGACCGGCAGCTGATAAACCACAAGGCCTGATAATGAGATTTCTTACCGGTTGTGTGAAGGAACGTGGTGTGAAGGAACGTGTCTTGAAGGCTGCAAAGGTGACCGCCAGTACAAAGGCAAGTGCGTCTTCTTTGCTCCAGATATTCCATACAAGTTTCATCAACAACGACAAAAGTTCCACCACATCTGTGAGGAGCTCAGGAAGAGAAAACTGAGACACAGGTTCTCTTTCCCTGCGACTCTTCGGGTGACTTTTGAAGGTAAAACGCACATGCTCAGAACGCTAGGAGAAGCAGAGGTGCTCCTAAGGAAGATGCAAAACACAGAAAACTGAGCAGTACGAGAGATGGAGCCACCAGCGTGGGGTATGTGAGTTTTGGTTTTGGTCGCATGGTGATACATTTCTGTTCATTTGAAGAGACTGTCAGAGACACGTAGAAACATTTAGTGGCAAAGCGAGATGTTCAGAACACCTAAACCAGCCGTCATTTTAATGTGTTTGTTTTAATGGCAATTATTTCAAGTTAATAAATCATGTCGTAACAAAAACAAGATAACATAAGACGATCCTTACACATAATGAACCAAATACAAAAACAACAAAACAAAGCAGTTATAATAATAAATTGGACGCTTTTGATTCTGTTAGCTGGTCGTATTTATTTAAAGTGCTAAACAAATTTCAAATCGACAATTTAATTATTTAAAAAAATATTGGGGCTCTTTACGATGGTCCAACATAAATTAACAGTCATCTGAGGCATTGACTCTGGAAATTGGGGTCAGGCAGGGCTGTGCCTGGTCTCCCCTCCTGTTTGCTTTGTATTTGGAACCATTGGCCCAATTTATTAGACGATCAAAAACAATTCATGGTGTTACAATTTTGCCCAGGTTTCTCTATCTGTTCCAGACTCTTCTGATTCATCCCCAACCGGATCTTTGATGAGTGGAATAAAACAATCTCAAGATTTGTGTGGCAAGGCAGGAAACCCTGAATCCGATTTAAAACACTGCAATTATCAAAAGAAAAAGGAGGCTGGGGCTTGCCTTGTCTGAAAAGCTACTTTATTTCAGCTCAAATCAGAGCATTGCTGCACTGGTGTGACCCGGAATATGAAGGTCAATGGAAAAATATTAAGATTAAATTTGTTGCCGGGGGTTCCTGTACAGACGGTTGAGTCATTAGGAGGAAGTTAAGGATCCTTGTGTAAAATCTGTCCTCACAACATGGAAGGAGCTACAAACTAAACAAAGATGTTAAAATCTTAAACTGGTTGGCTTTTGACCAAGGTTTTGTACCAAATAGAACTGACCTGAGATCCAAGGACTGGATTACAAAAGGTATAAAGGTTTTTCACCAGATTTTGAAAGATAATCACATGAACATTTTTTCTGTTGACGGAATTCTTTGGCTTGGAAAAACAGGACTTTTATAGGTTTTTACAAATAAGGAGTTACTATAACTAAGAAATTAAACAAAGCAATGACCAATGCCCTCTTATTGAGATGTTTATCAAGGTTTTGAAATTGGAACTTTCAAGGGGAATTTATATCTAAATGATATCAATGTATTTCTAAACTGGACAGCTACTCTACTAAATATATTAAAACAAGTGGGAAGGAGAGTGGTCTCGTTTTGACAGACAAAGAGTGGGAAGATATTTGTGCATCCCTGTGGAGGACTACAAAATCACATGTTTACAGAGAATTCTGTTGGAAAAATGTGTCTCGTTTCTTTATAACCCCACGTCAAAGTTCCCATTATTCACAGGGAAATACAAACTGAAATTGTGGCAGCAAGTAGGCAACCCACTGTCACGTATTCTGGGACTGTCCTGTTGTTCAAAAGATTTGGACTGAAATTAAGGATGCACTGCAGACAATTGTTGACATTGCCATTCCATTCAATTTTGGAACTATGTACTTGGGCCTAAAATCTTCTGCCCTGGACACAGTGAAGGGATACCTTTGGAATGTGCTTTTGGCGGCAGGAAAAAAGGCCATAACAAAGAAATGGATGACGCAAAAACCCCCAATGATCAAGGACCGGACTGACATAATAACAGGAATTGGACCAATGGAAAAAAGAGCATAAACCCAGGAATAAGAGAAAGACACCGTTCCCTCCATTAAGAGTGCCAATCAAACATTAGCAAAGGCGGGTGTAAAATGTACACAAAATCTGACATCACTGTATTATATTAAACATGTTACTGGATTCTAGAGATAGACCAATATTTGCACCAGCTTTCAGCCTAAAGCCAATATTTTCTTGAGGGCATTGCACATTATGGATTCTGAGACCTTCCATTTCTTCACAGTAGTGTTTCGGACATAGTAGCATAAGAATTTGCTCTTAATGTTGTGTTTTTATTACCAAAGCTTTTATATTACTCTGAATGTATGTGATTGCCTTTTTTGCGTTTGAATTATGTGAACTGAATTTTTTACACATCTAATCAAGTAAAAAAAAACAAAATATTAAACATGTAAATTATGTTTAAAAAAAATAAAATAAATAAAATTATACAATCTATGGAAAATACAATGCTTTAATATTCAGTTTGTACTGTGTTTTCAGTGTAGAAAAATACAATGTCTTAAAATTAAGTGAATGAAAATACACTGTTTTACATTTCAGTGTATAAAAATACAACGTTTTAAAATTCACTTTGTTACAATACAGTTTAATTAGGTGCAAAAAAGTTTTGGTTTAACTTCTGGTTAAACAGACTGAAGCAATCGAGCTCCTGTTCCTTCTCCAAGAGCAGAGTCCTGCTACTTCATACCTTCTGCTTTGCTTTTAAAATTATGAAAATACTTTTTAAATCATGTTTTGAGTATATGGTTTGGATTTGTATTTATATTAATATATATAAGAAGTTTAATTCAAAACTTGGCCGATAAAAATACTTCATTTTTTAGATAATGGCCGCAATTACCTGCAGATGCTTTTCGAGGCTAAAGTGGAATGTTGAAAATCTACCAAGACACGAACCACGGGTTTGTATCTCGTCAGCTAAAAGTGATGGTCTGTGTGTGGTGTTTGGAGCCAGTGGTGCCACGGCAGATCCCTGCGTAATCAGGCCTGTTCCTCCATCTCTCCAGGCAGAGCTCCGGTGCTGCTGGAGCCAAAGCCACTGACAGGAGAAAGGCTCCTCTGTCTTGTCAATACAACTACCGAGCAGAACGCAATTCGATCGAGCAGAACGCAATTCGATCGGGCAGAACGCAACTAAAAGACCGAGCAGAACGCAACTAAAAGACCGAGCAGAACGCAATTTGATCGAGCAGAACGCAACTAAAAGACCGAGCAGAACGCAACTATAAGACCGAGCAGAACGCAACTATAAGACCGAGCAGAACGCAACTATAAGACCGAGCAGAACGCAACTATAAGAAGACGAGCAGAACGCAACTATAAGACCGAGCAGAACGCAACTAAAGACCGAGCAGAACGCAACTAAAAGACGCGAGCAGAACGCAACTAAAAGACCGAGCAGAACGCAACTAAAGACCGAGCAGAACGCAACTAAAAGACCGAGCAGAACGCAACTAAAAGACCGAGCAGAACGCAACTAAAAGACCGAGCAGAACGCAACTAAAGAGACCGAGCAGAACGCACGACGACGAGGAGAGCACAACATAAAAACCGAGCAGAAACGCAACTAAAGACCGAGCAGAAGCAACTAAAGACGCGAGCAGAAAGCAACTAAAAGACCGAGCAGAAAGCAACTAAAGACCGAGCAGAACGCAACTAAAGACCGAGCAGAACGCAACTAAAGACGAGCAGAAAGCAACTAAAAGACCGAGCTGAACGCAACTAAAGACCGAGCTGAACGCAACTAAAGACCGGAGCAGAAAGCAACTAAAGACCGAGCAGAAAGCAACTAAAAGACCGAGCAGAACGCAACTAAAGACCGAGCAGAAAGCAACTAAAGACCGAGCAGAACGCAACTAAAGACGCGAGCAGAACGCAACTAAAGACCGAGCAGAACGCAACTAAAGACGAGCAGAACTGGGGCGGCTGCAATGCTGCTTGGCACTAGGGCGGCTGCATGCTGCTTGGCACTAGGGCGGCTGCATGCTGCTTGGCACTAGGGCGGCTGCATGCTGCTTGGCACTAGGGCGGCTGCATGCTGCTTGGCTTGCCGTGCCCTTTCCCTGCTCCGATGGCACAGCACGTGGCATGGACACTTTGAACACAAGCATTGTTCTTATGCATTTTGAAACCTACACATCATGCACCTCCGTGTGACCTTATCACAGTAGACGCTTTGACCCAGCCAACACTGGAGAAGGAATCTGTTGGAACTTTGAGAATGAGCGCGATGTGAGTGGTGGGCGTGGCTCCAGGCACAGTGACGCACAGTGACGCACAGTGACGCACAGTGACGCACAGTGACGCACAGCCTACAAAAGTAAATGTGTTCAGAAATTGGGTGATGTTGTAGACTTGTATCCATATAAAACCACGGCCAAGGCAAGCCAGTTTTAATGAGACTTTCACCATTCCACTTTAGCCTCTAAAAGCATCGGCAGGTAATTCTGCTGTGGCCATTATCTTAAAATGGTGTAAGACAATGTAATGGTGGTCTATGCTTTCTGTCTTGTCTCATGTGTTGGCGATGAGAGAAGTTTAAATGACAGAGACTGTCACGTATTGGCAGTCTGACGACAACTCAAGCCACAAGAGGGCGCTCCAGGATAATGTACGCCATAACTCTATCGGACAAGTTTTTAACTGAACATTCATAAATACATTAATATAAATACAAATCTAAACCACATACTCAAAACATGATTTGAAAAGTATTTTTTCCTTATTTTAAAAGCAAAGCAGGAGGTATGAAGTAGCAGGACTCATGGGGAACAGGAGCTCCATTGCTTTCAGACATGTTTTTGTACACTGACATTTTAAAACAGTGCAAACTGAATATTAAAGCATGTATTGTTTTCCATAGGTTTTTAAAACATTTCTTAATACAGATCATTTTCATATTTAATATTTTTTACTTGATTGGATGTTTTAAAAATTCAATTACATAAATTCAGTGTAAAATAAAAGCTTTGGTAATAAAAACACAAAACCTTTATAAATAGAGGTTAAATTCAATACTGGTCGATCTCGGTTCCCAAGCAGAAATATTCTGCCATCATCAGTGCGTGTTAGAGGAGCACACAAGGGGGCGCTCCAGACTGACTTCAGAAAAATATTTAAAATAATCTTTTGTTGGGTTCTGATATTTTCTATACTTTTTAATAAAAGTTCCAGATGTAAAGGATGCGTTACAAATTCGGAGTTCAGAGAATAAATGATCAGACCAAATATTGGACTACAAATTCAAAACAGTTTTCACAGTTTAACACGTAACCACATTGAGCACGTTGGCTCTGGGACACATTCGTCCAGTCCGGAGTCACCTTTATTATTTAAATAATAATAATATTCACTTTCCCTTCATCTTAAATATCACTTATATTTGATTTTACACAAAATTAAACATTTAAAACTTTTTTACAGTTTGATTCAAATGAAATATTGTAGAAAATATAATCATAGCTTGAAAGTGTTTTCATTATGGTATTCACAGACATTAGGCTGATAAAAGGTACCAGCAGCTAATGAGACACACAACAAATGATACAAAGTCAACTCCTTTCTCAGAAAGCTAAAAGCCTGACTTTTGTTTCCTTTTCCCCCGCAGGCCTGACACCTTGTTTTAAGATAAAAAAATAAAATTAAAAAAACTTAAGATACAACACAATTTCAAAATACAATCAAACTATAAAAAATAATCTCGTGTGACACATTCGTAAACATCACCTTTGAGACTAAGTACTTTTTACTTTTAGAAAATGCGTGCTCCAATCAATGAGCACAAAGCCACGCCCTGCGTCATGTGACCAGAGCATTCTCCTCAAAATGTCTATTTCCAGCCACAAGTTTGAGTGAAGCGTAGCGTTTTGTACAAAGTGAATATGGCTAAGAGGAAGGCACCGACGCTGCTGCAGCAGAAGTTTGATTCACAGAGATTCAGAAAGATATAAAAATAAATAAATCATTTTAATGATAGAACATTAATCTGCTTAGACTTTTTAAAGATAAACTGGGCTTCTTTATGTTTTAAATTGAAAGTCCTGTTTTATATTACGTCTTTTAATTCCACAATGAACTAGAACTTCGTTTGGTCTAGCCTAGTGTTTTTCTCAGTGCAAACCTTTAATCTGCTGCAGACTGACACCACAGTAACATAACCAAGCATTTATTATTAGCAGAAGGCATTCATTCAATTGGCAAAAGAAAGTTTAAGGCAAAGAGGCAGAACCTAGTCCCTCAGTTTTCTAGTTTGTCTCATTTTTTGCTCCATTTGTGCTTTGAAACGTCAAACTCAAGCAGAACGAAAGCAGGCTGTCAACACGGAGACGAGCTGAAGTGTTTCAGTGACAGAGCCCCCGTAAATGTGCTGTAATAGAATGTGCCACAGCAGGAAGAGATGTAAACAATAAGAGCAGAGGAAATCAATGTGATCCATAAATGTATAATCCAACAGAAGAGTGAATGAGGTGAAACTTCATAAAGTGTTGGCCTTGTTCCAGTCCAAGTTTGGTCTTCGTTTGACTAGTACCACTGTCAGTTTGCTTTTGCAGTACGCCATAGCTCGTCTCCATGTGGACTTGGTCAAAGGCTTCAGGTTAAAAGAAAAAAAGAGTCGTACTCACAAAAAATAATTCTGGATTAGCTGTAGATGAAAGAACATCTGAGTGTAACTTGATAGACCCTCTGCTTCCCAGGTTTCGTTTCCAGGTTTAGAATTCCTGCCTAGGATTCAGGTCCATTTAATTTGCAGTCATTTTGTGAGTACAAGTCTTGCAGAAGCAGTTTAGTCCAGGATGAAAGCAATGTTAGAAAAAAGTTCCAGTTTTGATTTTAACTGATAGGAAAAGAAAGACGATGAACCAATCACAGTTTCATCTGGTCATATGTTCTTCAAAGTAAATATAGATTAGATTTAATGAACGAATATACAATTTAAGGTGAAGTCATGTGACTAAACAGAGCACTATGATTGGTTCACAGAATGTGCAACCCATTAGAAAAGACTGATATGAATTAATTCATTTGACGAGGACTGACTTTGGGAGAAACGAGTCCATTTCACCGCTCTCTTCAGTCTCTTCTGTCGTCAAACTTCCACCAGTTCTGGACAGTCCCGTTTTCCCACCATCAGCATCTCCTGCTGCTCCACTTGCCCCGCCCCCCACGCCGCTGAGCATGCTGGGAGCTTTGGGCAGACTGTACATGTAGACGGCTCCGATGACCATCCCTGCCCCTGCCGTAAACATCAGATCCACGTGGAAGCCAAACAGATACACAGACGCCACCGTGGACACGATGATGGAGAAGGACGTGGCAAACCCTTTCAGAATGTTATCGGCGTACTTCACCACCACGGCCACCAGGAGACCCCCAAACGCCTGGTTGAAGATGACGCACCTGGAGACGTGACAAAGGCAAATCGTAGTATTAGGATGATTGAGACGGGAACAATTGTACATTTCATGACGTGAAAAATCGGAATATTGAGTATATAGTTTAGTGAAAAATGCTACAAACAAGCAGATTTAAAATTTTAAAAAGTTATGCAGTAAACTTTCAAATAAGGGTATAATGTGATATTTCTGCACTTTTACAGACATTTCACATTTGTCTGATAATTAAAACTCAAGACATTTAAAGAAATGTTTTTACACATTTCTGTTGGATTGACTCATCATTGTCTGAATATTGTTACTGGGATTCTGCAAAAACAAATCAATATATTATTTTTTGTCAATATCACCCAGCCCTGGTTTGTAATCAGTGATATTTATTTTATTTTTTTAGGGATGGGCAATATAGCTGTTCCAATACGGTTGTTTTCCCTGTTTGAGTTATGCTTAGATCTTGGTCCATTTTTTATGTCAATATGTTATTAATTTTAAAACTTTGTGTCAATGTTTTTACAAAAGTATATTTTCATTATGAAAACAATATGTTTTTATCTCTTTACATTGTCCCTTCAAATAAAGACAAAACTAAAACTAAAAATATATTTATTTTGATTTGAAAAAAACAACACAGCTGCAAGACAAATACTGGATATACAAAAGAATAATAGAAGTAATATACATATAATATATTCCATGCTTACCGTAATTTTGCGGCTATAAGCCGCTACTTTTGTCAGATGTTTTGAGCCATGCGGCTTATTTAGAGGCTGCGGCTTTTCTGTGGTTTTTTTCTTTCACGCTAGGGGCGAACTTAACCGGAATTGGAATCAAAACTACAGAAAAGTTAAGCAAAGAAGCAGATGTTGCTTTTTTATTCAGCTAGCAAATAGAAACACGGACGACAAATTACCAAACTATAATATTTTCAAATTCTTGCCGCATCATTATGGAACCCAAACGAAGAAGTTCGTACGAAGCAAGTTTTAAGCTGAAGGCCATCGATCTTGCTAGGAAACCCGCGGCTGCACGCAAGCTTAACATCAATGAATGTACGGTGAGACGCTGGAGGGGAGACACGCTGGAGGGGGGACAGCGGGACGAGCTCATGCGATGCCAAAGTCAAGGAAAGAGTTCTGCGGCCTATACAAAAGGTGCGGCCTATGTATTGTTTTATTATCGTTTTTTTAAAAATAGAGCAAATGCGGCTTATATAGGGGAGCGGCTAAAAGTCCGGAAAAATACGGTATTTCTTTTTAAACCTGGCCTAACTCTGAATCCATCTGGAAAGCACATCCATCTTAGGTCCAAGGAGCAAACTGCGATTACAAAAACTGATAGTGCGGCTTCTCTGGACTCACCAGACCATGGAGGTGTAGCCGAAGAAGAAGCCATTTTGTGCAATCGCAGGCCGTCGTTCCACCACATTCCAGCAGCCCAGAGCCGTGCGAACACTCCGAGCTGGACATTTCGCACCCACACAGATGCCGAGCTGCCCTTCAGGATCTTTTCAAAATAAACTCCAGCGAAACCAGAGGAGAGCAGCTGATCACCACAGCCACCAGACCCCACCATGTAATTCTGAAGAGGAGCTGTCGACACCGAGGACTCCTTCTTACTCTCCTGCTGTACCTGCAAGAGCCGCAAGGGGCGCATTACACACAGCAGAGATCAGAACGGCAAAATGATTTAGCAGGTAATTGGAGCATGAAATATTTTTATAGATACAAAAAATAAACCTAGTATAAGATATAGTAGTATGGCAATATGTAAAAACATTTGAACTATGCAACTATAATGATTACTTTGTTGTGAGCTGACAGAAGATGTTAAACTTTTGGTCATTTTGTTAATCTTATGTGAACATGAATTGAATTGAGACTTTTATGCACTGACCTGAACAATGGCGACTCGGCAAAGAGCAGCAACAGCGACACCCACTGGACCCTGGACAAGGTCTTTCTCAGCATCAGCACCGAGAACAGGGCTGTGGTGAGGATCTTCAAACTGGTACGTTACCTAGCGACCAGAGAAAGCAGAGGACACGCTCATGACAGGGGCAGAGCAAGAGCAGACGCGGAGCAAAAGAACATGAAGTCACGTTTCCCCAGGTTCTATTTAGAACGCGTTGGAACAAGTCCTGCTACGAGAACAACAGACGTCCCTCAAACATAACAAATGTTTTCTTCGTAAAATTGAATCTAAATTTTAATCATCAAAAAATCCAAAGACGTCCAGTAATTGCAAGTTGTGGCGCTGTGAAACGTAGCTAAAGTTACAGTAAAACAGGAAAGAATTTTGGTTTATCTACAGTTTTTTCTGTGTTCATTTCACTTTTCACTTTATTGCACCTCTTTGCTGCATTGTCACATCCCTTTATGTAACGAACTGGGTTTGCTTATGTCAGATACATTTTGCACTGTGTGTCCATAGACGGGAAACAGCAGTTAAGTTATCATCATGGAAATTGATCACAGGTTCAAGTCGGCGTCATTACAAATAATTACTTTTTATTTATATCTGCTTTTTGCCGTCTTGTTTTCACCCGAACTGCATTCTCTCTTATCCAATTATCTCACGCTGAAGCCTCTCGGAACCAAAAGTGAGCTTAGACCGCTTTTGAAGCTACAGCCACTAAAATGGACTGGTACCGTTCACTAAAGACAGTGGAAACACTTTTTGACCGTAACAATCCCCTACAAAGTGAACAGAACCAAACATACATATTTAAAGTCCATATGACACATTAGACTACACTAAAATAAAAAGGTGAACATATATGATTAGTTATATAATATATATATATATATATATATAATATATTATATATATATTTTTTTAATTATATATATTTTTTTGCTTCCTGGTTTGACATGTGTCAATATGGGCTTAAGCATTTCCATTTTAGATAAAAACACTACTCAACATTCTAAAGTGAGATAATTTTAATTCATATTCAAGTAGGATTCAAAGCAAAGACTAGGAGAAAGAGTATCTGTAGCCCAGCGAAAGAGCACAGGTGTGGTACCTGGAAGGTGGCCGCTGGAGGTTGGAATGGCGATGTACTGCAGGTTGTTCTGAAGCGTATAGATGAGCGAGGGCACAGCCAGCTTCAGCGTTGTCCTTGTACTGCACAACAATGGCGTCAAACAGGACAGGCCGTCTCCTTCACGTTCACTGGAGGAGCACAAGATCATTTACCACAAAACACAGAAACTATTGAAACTGGGTCTGATCATTTCAAACACAAGTTAGTAATGCAATGATATTCAAAATGTGGAGGTTTTGACCAGGGTTGTGACTTGGAAAAATGGTTCCCATTAACATCAACCCAAAAGGGCCATAAAGTTTGAAGCCTTAACGATAAGCATTAAACATTAAGTTGGTGTAGAGGTAGTTTAGTCCTCTGTGTGATGCTCATTTCAGACCTGAATAAAACCGGTAGGTAAATCTGGTTGTTGGGTGTAGTCCTCATTTTCCTTGGCAAGTCTTGTTTTAGTGTTAGTCCTTGTCAAAATCTGGCATTGTACTGGGAAGGGACAAATATACTGGCACAGGGATATCAAGATTAACCGATTTCTCAATGAATGCAAATATGTATAGGTATTGGAACCTACAAAATACCGCAAAAAATGTCTCCAGGTGAGTCACACGAGAGGAGACGGTCGTGCCAGAACTAAATCTACCTGTTAAGCCCGTTTTATTCAACACAAAGCTGTTGTTGACGTGAGCCAAAAGACAGTGACTTTCTCAAAGTCTCAAGCCCCGCACGGCCCTGAGCATTACCATGGAGTTCATCTCTCTAATAACTGATACAATACTAAAAAAGAGCTACAATGAGGTGCGAATAAGCTTATTTTATACTATTTATTCCATTTGTGGTCATTATAATATTTTCAAAATAATCTGCTGTATTAAATGAAAGACAGGTTGATTGTTATAATGAATGCATTTTCCTCTCACAGGAACATTTGCAAGTTTAAACATCAAAAATACAATATCAGCGTTTCCTTTCTTTATGCTGATAATTGTGATCAATTATAAAATCACAACATTTCCCCTTACAATAATTGTGACTCTAAAATTTTATATTGTGACATCCAGTCAGTCGGTGCGCCAGTCAGTGCGCCAGGCAGTGCGCCAGGCAGTGCGCCAGGCAGTGCGCCAGGTATTTGTTGTGTCTTTACATTTGTGTGTAAATGTGTTGGCACTCACGTCTCTTCTGCAGTAGGATGATGAGCAAACAGGTGAGCACCTTCAGCACCTCGGCCATGACCACAGCGGAGGTGGCATAAAAGCGGTCTCCAGGGAGAGTCCGCACGAAGCGAATCGATAGGATGAGAGACGCATTCTGCACCACCAGCACAGCCAGAGAGATGTACTTCAACTTCCTGTTCACTGAAACACAAGTCAACATGTCAAATGCTCGTATTGAAATTGCAGTTATGCACTGTGATTGTATTCGTCAAGTCTGATTTTCTTTCCCTTCTCTTTTGCGTCTTAAGATTTACTCCAATTATTACGCATTCCACCTTCTGTCCAAATGTGGAAAGTAAAGTTGGACTATGTCAAAACTTGGACTAAACTATATGTAATAAACAGGCAGTGTGTTACCCTAAGTACTAGCACCTTCACTAGAGCACTTTAAAATGGCACATTAAAAAAGCTACATTGCCCATAATTGTTTTTTTAAAGAATTTATTAAATTTGTTTTCCTTTTTACCACTTTTTAATCCTAGGCACAGTGGCACTTTAATTGGCAGCTGCTGGTCCCTGGAGGGAAAGGAAAACACGTTAGCTTACCAATTACAATAAATTGTGTTTGTGCAATATAGTGCAATATCTGTTTGAGAATGTTTTAAGTGTTGTGTGTGTTAGTGTATTTTAGTGAAGTGTTTTAGTGACTGTTGATTTTAGTACTTATGTTCTTGTATCCAGGTGGCAAATGGGTCCCCAGAGGAACGACTTCCCCTTTTTAAGGTTCCGGGCCAGACCATGTGAAGGGAATGTATAGGGTTTTATATTTTGTAGGGTTTTATATTTAGTTGGTGGGTTTTTGTTTTGTAAAAAGTGGTTAGAATGTTATTAAAAGAGCTAAGGTAAATTGGTTGTCCCTGTGTTAGCCACAGTGGTTTTGTCCAAATAGTGGAATCAGATAAAAGGCGCCTCATTCCATCGATCTGGGTTCTGCTGCTGAAGAGGAAACTGCTGCTCCTACTGTACTTTTTGCATCAGCACTTTGTAAATATGCTTCAAATATGCTTCAAAGCGTAATCTCTAGTGTAGTCACCCAAGCATTTGAGATTTCCTAATAACCCTTTATCTACGTTTTCCTTGAGATAAGAATTTTTCAGATAGTACTTCCCAAAGAAAGACTGAAGTGGGTGACAAGTTTAAAAAGACCTGAAATTACACTTCAATCTACACACAGGATTGGACTGAGACTAGAGCACTGGGAGAGGGCAAGGCCACTGCGGAACCGGTTTATTGTTATAGCTGGCAGCAAAATGACTACAATATTTGCATTGCACAATTTACAGCACATCAATTCGTCAAAGAAACTTGCCTTTGTATGACATTGGATCATGGGCCAATAAAGTTTGAGTGTTTTTCCTTGGCGTAGAACCCTGTCACAAACCTAAATTATGATAATTTTACTAATATCAAACCAATATACTAATAATGCAAGCTTATTACAGTATGATACATACATTATTACTAGACTGAATACGTGTGTACATCTCCTTACAGATGCTTTATAAACAAAACACAAGTTCATATTGTGGCTAGCTGGACGGAGTAAAAAAAGAAACACGTGCTATAAAATAAGTGTTGCTTTTATATTTGACAAGTTGTTAAAGGTGCACTATGTAACTTTTTTCTGATGGAGGGGCCATCAATTACTTTATTTCTGAAATATTCCAGGGGAACATTCAGCAAAAGATATATAACGTTTGAGGTGAAGAGTTAGCTATTTGTTAGCATACTTAGGAAGCATATTATTTAAACAATTTTGCTAGTTGGAGTTTAGTTTGACTAGATTTATGTGAGGCGTTTAAGCAGCGGACAGTCACTTAACACGCCGATTACGCTCATAGCTGCAAAGTGACGTGGAGCCCAGTTATCTTCAGTTAGCTTTCATCAGAAGCACATTACTCACAGTCTGCAAACATTTATCAACGAGTTTATTTTTTTTTACTTTCTTGGACAGCTAAAGCGCCAGCACAAAATGCTCGTGTTGTTGTAGCACACGGTAAATGTGTGGAAAGTGGTGGTTAAATAGGAGCTAACCTCTCCTGTTATGCTAGCCTATGCTATGCTCACGCGTAAGAGTTGACACATTTGTGATTTTAACCATTGTCAGAGTTGTGATACAAGCGCATTTCCAGTATGTTGATGCTCAGTGAACCCAGTCGTTGAGTTTCTCACAGCGACATTGCTCAAACACAGTGATGGTCTCCTCTCTTACCTTCGCTCTGAGCACGACTCACTCCCTTCTCCTCCCCAGCCTTGGTGACGTTTCCTCCGGCCATGGCTGCGTCCCACAGCCCGCTATTCTCCGTGGAGTCAAGGCTCTGAGGCTGCGTGTTACCCCTGGACTGAAACACCGGGGCTGTGAGGCTTGTTGGTACGGTGAAAAAGTAGGGCCCCGTTGAGCGAAAAAGGTGTCACTTCATCCAGGGCCAGCGCAGCAAAACAGACGTAGGTTATACAAAGATGGAGTAAACCGTAAAGACGTCCCACTCCGCGCGTAAACTACAAAGCAAATGCTTTACAATACACTCTGATTGACTGTATCTTAGATACATATATTTTTAGAAAAAAATTAAAACATGGGGGGGGGGACTGTACCACAAAAATACATATTATGTATAGTTTGACCGACAAAGTGAGATTGGCGTTTCAGTCAGAGTGGGCAATCTTGTCATTGGTAAACGATCTAGTGTCATTACAGTCGCTTCCTTGTTCAGGTTGAGCCAGGTTGATCAGGAAGGATTTGATTGGCCACAAACTCTCACCTGTAAAATATGCAACGCCACCTGAAGGATAACTAAAGTAGTGACCTATTTCACGACATCAAAAAGTCTTATTGTTCCTCAAGAAACCCCGTCTGTTCCTAATATAATACAACCCCAAAATACAACAATGGTAATGTAACACTATGGATACAAACCGCCATAAAATACCACCAAAGAAGAAGGCTCTCTTTCTCTTTCTCTCTCTTTCTCTCTCCTCTATCTTTCGTTCCTTCTTTTATCTTTTTTACAGTATAGCGTAAAACACATACTTTGAAGACGTACAGCTCAGTAGGTGGCGGTTTTCAGGTGCATTTATAAAATAAATAAATATTTATTTTGAATTGTTAATTGGTGTGACAAATGTGAGCAAAAAATGGGAAACCAATTTGTTCAGAAACATTTTCTTTTTATTCCAAGAAAAAAAGTATTTTCATCCCAAACAAGAAAATAAAATAAAACAAACTTATATAATTATTAATACAACATTATTCAATCAACAGGAGAAAGGTTCACAATTTTCTGTTTTTCTCTCCTTTTTTATTATTGACTTTTTTTCTAAGATGATATTAACTGGTGGTGGTCATTATACATGCAGCTAAATAAGTCTGATGGTGCAGGATGATAGAGGGAGAGAGGGAGGGCTCAGGCTAAAATGGGGTTTTCAGGCCAAGAAAAAAACAACTTTTGAAATGGTTCAATTACGTGCTATGACAGATTTCCAGAGGTGCAGTGTTTAAAGAGCGCTTATCCAAGGCATTTGTACATAAAAACGTAAGCTTTTATTTTGGAAATGTTGGAAAAACATTTATTTGAAATCTCATCCAAATTTGGTTATTTGTCCTTTTCTGCAAAATAAACAAATATAACTTCAGTTGTAAAACTTTTGCTTTAAAGTCATTTTAAAACAAAAAGAACCACAAAATCTGTACATCTTTACAGATTAGTCAACATAATGGATGTTTTTTCTCTTGCGAAAGTGCTCAATAAATTAACTACACCTGCTGAGCATTTGTCATTGATAGCAAAGAACGAGTTTTACAAAACAGACTTTTATATCCACATGCTAAATTAGCCTTTTTAGAGGGCAGGGGCGGGGCCATTTCATTATTTATTTATTTTGTTATTGTTATCATTTTATCACAGTTGAGAATTTAGAAGTCTTTATATCCGTTTTTGGAAGGAAAAAATGATGGACAAAGCAAAACTAAGGGTAATACAGATTAAGAGGCCAAAGTAAGACTTACAGGTGATTTTGAGCTTGTTAAGAAAATGCCATTAGCTTTACCATTAACTATCCATTAGCATTTTCCCCAGGAAGTAGAATATTGTGCAAAATCGAACATCAAGTCGAAGGAGTTGTTGCTAACTGTTTGGAGGGGCCAGTAAGTGCTCTCAAAGTTGGGATGGTAAATGGTGACTGTCACAACATTTTGACTTTAAAATCCCCTATTATGCTTTATTCTGACACCTTTGCATTTTTGTTTCACATTTTATGAAACGTGTTTTTGTGTGTGTGTGTGTGTGTGTGTGTGTGTGTGCTTTTTAAAAGGTTTCTTCCCCCTGATGTCTGAGTCATTATATAGAATTAGAGTAAATAACCTTATAAAATGGTTTAATCTCAAAATGTCAAAACAGCATAATAGAGGAGCTTTAAGTAGCAACACCAGCATAATTCAGTTTAGTTCTTAAAGGAACCCATTTTCATATCATAACATGCCCATAGTTCTCAGCTCACGTTTGAGGGAGTGGTAGAATGAGAGAACTAAAGGGTGCGTTTGCTGATTTATTTGAATCCGGTCTGCGAAGGTGGAAAGAGGGGGGACAGTGGTAAGAGGAGTGAAGGTAGTGGGGAAGAGGAGGGTTGTCTGTATCAGCTGCTGTCAGGAGAAGGCTCTCTCTCTCTGTGCACGCTGCTGGAGCTGCTCTGCCGCTGTTTGATGCTGTCTAAATACTCCTGCTGGGACACCGCCAGGACGGAAGCGAGGATCTCGTCATCTTCCCAATCTGTCAGACCTAAGCACAGAAGGACTTGATGAATGGTTGCTGGAAGGCCAAAATATAATCATTATCTATTTAAAAATAAATAAAGACCAGAACTATGGGGCTGAAAAGCCCTTAACATATTTTAATACAACTGTATTATTAGGGATGGGAATACATACATATATATATATATATACACATACAGTACATTTTTGTTTATGTACCTAGTTTCTAGACTATATCTGATTTAATTGTATCTAATGAATGGTGCCATTTTGAAGTAAAGCATTATATAATATAGAATATAGAATATATAATATATATAATATAATATTCTAAAACAGCATTTGAGGCTCTTAATCATTTCAGTGGAGCTGGTGTTAACGAAATCATTAGCTAATTACAGTATGTTACCAAAACATGTGGGAATGGGCCACATCACACAGGCCTTGCACTGTAAACTGCTTTCTTGCTCCTCATGCGTCCTTTCATAACCAAAAACAGCTGACCCCTGTCCTCTACTGTGCTCCAGGTGTGTATGCGCAGGTGCAAGTGTGTGCAGCCTTGCCTCAGTGTGTGCATAAAAGCATCAAATATATCCACACAGACTGTGAAATGCAGTCCGCAGGCTTCACTAGAGCAGAAAACCTTTGTTTTGTAGAAGAAAGTAGATGAAGCTGATCAATATCAATATTAACTGAAGTTGCTTACGATTCAAAGTTAGAACCAGTTTTCAATTCCCATCCCTATGTATTATGTTTTGTGTATTTGGCAGTGATTTGTGATTCTCTCTCATTGTTTGTCTTGTTTTGTATCTAAAAATCAACCTGTCAGAGGACAAAAATTAGCCATATTGTCTTAAACATCACATATTTACAAGCCAAATGTGTATTTATATGTATTTATCCCTTTGGACAAATGGATGGAAAATAAAAAATAATACAACAAAGCTCTTGAGAAAAAAAAGAATGATAAAATTTGCAAACGGCAGCTAAAAGATCAATATTAGAGCCAGAAATGCTCTTAGAGTTCAGCATTGGAGGATATGCAAAAACACATCAAACATAAATTTAATAAAACTACAGAAACCAAATTATTTTTTTCAGTACGTTACTATAGTAACACAACCAACTAAAGCTTGTTTAGTCTGTAATCAAATGTCTCACCGAAAGCAGTGGGGGACATCTCCTGCATGATAGCTCTGTATTCCAGATGGTGACGACTGGGATTACTGGGACCTAAAACACACACACACACACACACACAAACGATGCATATTTATAATACTTTTATTGCATATATTATTGCATATACATTGCATATTTCATGACCTTCTATTCCTATTATTATACTTATTATATTGTATTTAGCATTTATCCTGCCAATGACAAAAATATCTCTTATAAAACCCAAGTGTTCCCTGATGTTTATTTTCGTTTTAGGGATTTATATCACGGCACCCTGATGCACTGATTTACTCAGTACATAACCAGCCTCATACAAAACAATGATGGCAGCACAAAGTCAGATTGGAAAAAAACGTCTTTCTTTCCAAATGGATCTCAGGCAAAATGAATTTGAATGAATAATGAAACACTAAAAAAATTAAGTTGAGTTAGCTTTAAAGCAAATATTTAAATGAAGAAAATGACTTTACTGGATCAGAGTTTGCAGAGGACGATATGATGAATAATACCTGCCTGAACTCAGACCATTAATCTCCTGTGGACAGAATATGTAATAGTAAATGAAGCGAATTAGGTGTGCATGCATGTACAATCTGTGTATCATAAAGGAGATGTCTGTGGCACCTTGTGTGTAATGCTATTTTAGTTAGTTTGAAGATTAAAAAAGGCGCTTGTCATCCTTGTTCTTAATCCTAAAGACATCATTTCATTGCAGTTGCACATCTTTTTTTCACCAAACATTTAGAACAAAGCAAAACACAGAACAAAAGTTAATTTGTGCAATTTGTTTTTCTCCGGTTTTTCTCCACTTTTTGCCTGAAAATTCTTGGTAAACTGTGGAAAACTCTGGAAATTCTGGCAGATTGGGGGTGTCTTGAGAGAACAACAGTGGCGGTGAAAGTGTTCATTGTAAATAACCCCGCCTGCCCAGTTTGTGAACCTCTACAATCATTGTCGGAGCCTCACCTGGAGCACAAGGGGACGGAGGTTTGCTGAGAATGAGAGCAGCTCCCCCTGGGGATGGAGGCTTGTTGCTGGTTGCCGCAGCCGTAGTGAGGTCGGAGTGAGAGGCGTCTGTTTCACGTTGTCGCGGCGACCGGGCACTCCAGTCGTCCAATCCGCTTGACGCAGCTGCTGTCGCCGAGCTGCAGGTGGCACTGGCTTTACGAGGCTTTGAACAAACAAAAAATACCTTGTCTTCCCCCAAAACTGACAATATTTGACACAATAAGACTTTGTTAGGACTACACCATGTCCAGGTCTGGTACCTGTCTGGTCTTCTCCTGGTCCTGGAGCCACTGCAAGTAGGACTCTCGTGCCACCTGCTCCTCGATGGCCTCATTGGTGGCCTCCCAGTCGGTGGCCCGTTTCTTATCCTCCAACATCTGCTGTTCAATCCACGACTCTTCTGAGGTCTTTATGGCAGACTTCATCAGTGACTGGTCTGCATACTGGAGCAGAACAGACAAAAACAAACTAAATGTGTAAAATCATTCATTTTTGCACATTGAACAGGTGTAAACCCAGATTCAATGAGACGTGTCTGTGTACCTGTCTGAAGTACTTACCCCTGGTTTGAAGGCGGGCAGCCCAAGCCCCACTCCGATAGTGGCCTTATTGGGGTTGACCACAGAGTTGTAGTGAATATTCCGGTGGTAGCTGACACGGATGGGCTCGTCGTGGTTTTGGTGGATGGAGTGAAAGGTATTGATGGGCTCTGTGCCGTACTGGTAAACCTCCACCGGACGGTTGTACATCTCCGCCATGGCTTGCATCTCGATATGGTTGCCGTGGCAGTTGTTCTTGCGCTTGCGGTTAATGTAAGTGGTGAAGTCTTCTGTCACATAGTTTGAAAAGTAGTCGGCGTTCTTCATCTGGAAAAAAAAAAGAAAAAAAACATTAAAAAAAGGAGAGACAATTATGGGCAATGCCAGATGTAAACCTGTCTAGAAGTTTAGTGTCACATAATTCACAGGCTTATTACACAAGAATAAACCTGGACGGAGCACAATTTTAAGCATGGATTTGGAAAGAGGTAACCTGGCTCACGCCAAATTGATCTGTGTCTCATTCTGAATTTAGTTCTTCACATGAATAAATCTGTGAAGGCTCTTGCTGAAAAAAATACTTCATGCTAATTGGTCAAACCGTCACAAAAGTGGAAGAAACAGAAAAATCAAAAAATGTTGTTAAATCGGTGCCACCATGTTTATTTTGGTTCGACTTGTTTTGACGTCCGCCCGAATGACAATACTGCTCTGTGACTGGTTCCAGTCCCACCTGCAGGCCCTAAATTCCATGCGATTGGCCCGTTAAACCACTTTACAGACTGCAAACGAATCCGCTGGAGCCTAATAAGAGGAATTCTCGAGAGATTGTGAACTCACAAAAATGCAAGGTTAAGAAAGAGCAGGAACTCACCAAATAATCCATACAGTGTTTCCTGACCACTTCGTGCATGTCCTGGTCTCCATATACCTGGTCCGCTGTAACACACACAAAGGTTAAGATACTTCACATCAGGAAAAAGGGTCCAGCTAGGTTCTCTTCAGGATCCTGGCTCAGATCTCTTGTTCTTGAATGGTCCGATTAATAAAAAATATCTGTCAATGCCTGTGAGTGATATTGCCAATATTATTACCAAAATAGAGACACTTCATCTGTGCATGCATTAGAGACTATTCATCTGAACATGTGTCTGTGGAACTTACCGACAGCTCTGAAGAGACAGGCGCCATCTTCCTTCATTTTCTTTATGACGAAGCCCTTTTTCTCTGTTAGAGTCTTCTCAAACCAGTGCTCCTGCTAAAAAGAAAAGCATCAACATTTTAAAATTTCAGACCCAACACAGACCAATGCCACAATTCCTCCAGAACAAAACCACTTACAAAAAGAGGAGCTATAAAATGTTATTTTTGTATTTATTTAAGCAGGAAAGTCTCAATAAGATTCAAATTTCTCTAATAAAATTATGATTTTGTAGTGTGGAATGTGTTGACAATAACATAGGATTAGACAGAATGATGTGTCATAAAGTGATGATAAAGGCCTTGACATCAGCACATAATACAATCCCCTCACCTGTTCCACAGTGGCCGGGTCCACAGCCTGTAGTCGTGCAGCATTCTCGTACTCATCCTCACTATTGTTTCCTGCTCCTTCCTCCTGGTCCTGACTGGCCCCAGGGCCAGTGACTCCCGGCTGCCCCCCTCCAGTGAGAGAGCCCACGGCCACTGAGCAGCCTCCAGCCTGTCTTCTGCGTTTGCTCAGCCCCGGACCGGAGCAGCAGCTGCCCAGGCCTCCCCCACAGCTCCCAAGCTCAGCCCGAGAGGCTCCAGGCTCTGAAGGGCCCACAGAGGGAGGGGCTGTAGGTGGAGGAGAGGTGCTGGGCGTGGGGGGAGGCGGGGCATATGACCAGGGAGGGGGAGAGGCTCGCGGTCGTGCAGACGAACTGCCACGACTGTCTTCATCTGGACCTCCAGAACTGGGCTTTTTCTTGGGAAGAATGGTCATGGCTCAGCACGAGCGGAACAAGCTGTGGGTGGAAGAGGCAGAGGGTTAGACTGGAATTACACTGTTCAGTTTTAGGGTTATTTCAATTAACATTGATAATAGGCATCGACAGTATATAGAAGTGGGGCAAAGGGACGCCATACTGTTCGGACCCAGCCATTTGAAGCCCATCTTGACTAGCCGTTTTAGTGGCTAATGTGGCGCAGAGTTTCATATTTGGAAATCCAAGTCTGTGTTTCATGGCAAAGACAATAGTGAAATAATAAAATGCCAGGATCAAGTAGAACTTTTTAAAACAAACATTTGCAGCAGTAACAAAAAGAGGCGCAGACATTTCAATAGAAAGTGAATGGGAGCCAGACCTGATGGAGCTGATTTACGCTCATGTTCACTTCCTATATGGAACACGGCGGCCGGCAAGTTAGCTACGCCCACTTATATATATACAGTCTACTCTGTGAAAAGCAGGTCACAAGAATCACGGATAACATAAATTATATAACCTGTCCACATTTGAATAGTGTTTTACTAATGTTATTATTATTTTTATTGTTGTTGTTATTATTATCATTGTTATTATTATTAATAATAATCATGAACTCAGTACCTTAGGTGAAAATCAGTGCTGTATAATTTATTGTTATGACCTACAAAAACTTTATTTGGACTTCATCATCTAGAAAACTCAGTAATACAAGTCTGTTCTTCAAACGCAAATTATATGACACCAGAGTTCTTCTTTAGAACGCCTCTTTTGGCAACTCAAGTTATGTGTTATCAAATGGCTTAAAGACAAAACAGCAGTGTGCACTGGCTTGGCTTGTGTGTGCAGAACTAGTTGTCTGCAACAAACCAAGTTGTGACCTTTTTATTGTTTGTTTAAACAAAGTTACTCATCTTCGTTCCAAGTATTTCAGGGTGCAAATCAGAGGATTAACTAATGCCCTTGGAATCATTATCTTTCGGCACGATAAAAGATTGTGGTCGCTGCATATGTAAGCATTGATACTCATGAATCTTTGATGGCTAGATCAATCGGTTTAAGATAATATTAACTGATCAATTTACAGCTGAATTCTTATTACATAGCTATATTAGGATCAGATATACCCATCTGCAACCATCCTTAAGTGTAATGTCTTACTGTACCATACTCCACCAGACAATTCAAATAGTGCACCTTTAAAAAAACTAATGACACAGAACCCCTTAAATAATTTACACACAATTTTGTTGACTTGACACAAAGGACTTTCACCAAAAGGTCCATGTCGTGCCCAGTTGGGCAATAAAAATTTAGTTCGGTTTTATTTATTTGAGACAGAGACATGACATACATTAGCTAGCTCAAGTGCTAATTTCCACCTGTTGTCCCTGGGCAGGCTGATGTTATTAAGTGCCACTGAGGAGGAGGCCTATTGTACATGTTTTTAGTGGTAGGGGAAACCGGAGCACCCCGAGGAAACCTATGCAGATACGGGAGAGCATGCAAACTCCAGACAGAAAGGCCCCATCGGTTATCGATCCAAGGGCCTTCTTGCTGTAACGTAAGGGCACTAACTGTGCTGCTAATCATGATGTGATCCTCTGTGCTATTTTATTTCATTGTGATGATGCTTCTGTGTTAAATGAAGCTCTTTGCTCAGAGACATTTGTCCCACCCACTCCTCCTATTGGTCAGCCTTTGTTTTGCTCCGAGTGAGTGACAGGCGGATTCAACCCAGAACAGTGGACTGTGAGATTTCAGAAGCATCAAATGACTTTAGCTACTACTTAAAGGAAATGTACTAAGTTTAAGTGAATTGAGATAAAAAATAACAAAACAATTCTGTGACAAATGCAGAGATGATAAAAGTGTGCACCCGTGCCGGTGTCTGATCAATGTGACGATTATTAAAGTTGCCTTCCGTATGCATATAGTCATTATTATACATTCGCTGATTCTTTAAGATAAAGTTACCTTTCTCCGGGAATATTCCTTCTTGTATTATCCACTTCACCCCCTGAGTAAAAATGCGGTTCAAGAAAAGGGGTTTTTTGATGCACCTTTCCCTCTGAACCACAACAGTCCTAAAGGCTTGGCGGAGGCCAGATGTTCCCAGCGAAAGCAGACGCCGGTGTCCGCTTTAAATACACTCAAAATAGGCTCCGTTTCACCGTTTTGAAACACTCTGGGCGTAGACAGAGCGACATACAGACAGCGTCTGATTCCTGCGGTAAAGTCAGTACACTTTGGGTAGAAAAGACAGCGATCGTTAGCTCAAGTGTTATTGATGCAGTGTTGTTTTAAGCTCTTTAGCTTCCAGTCCGCTTCTTCGCTTTTATGAATATTTGCACTAATGTACCTTAGTTCAGATACCAAATTCACAAATTTGACGAGAGGGAATTGATCAACATTGTCCTGTAAACGGTGAGTCGGGCAGTTTCAGAAACTCCTCCATCAAAACATCGCTGGCGTTAGCAGTTGATGTTAGCTTCACTGCTGTAGCTAACAGCTAATGCTACAGACTCAAACGACAGTCACCCTGTTCAGATCGAATATTTCGATGTTTTTGGCTTTAAATCCTTCCAGCGAAGTCCCGAACACACGAAAAAGCCTTTCTCCGAAACTGCAGTGAACAACAGGGCAGACAGCTCAGCAGTTTAAGCACAGGTTATAAAGCAAAAAAGACTCGTCCCTTCGTTTCCACCTCACCACCACTCACAAAACATCAACACAGACTGACGTACGGCACCGTGCGCGTTGACGTCACTTCCCACTAATGTTGCTTTTTTGGTCAGATTTTTTCTTTACATAAAAGGAATGCATGAAACATGAACTAAATTATAAAATAACACATATTATTTGTAAAATGCGTACATTATTATAAAAGACATTGTAGTACATTTTATTACAAGATAATTATAAGTAGGCTAACTTTTTTGGTAGATTAAACAAATCTATTTTCATTTGTTCAATTGAAGGGTGTTTTATTGCCCAAATACCTCGTACATCACAGTACATTCCTGGTAGATCTCACCTCTATGTTGGTTGGCCCAATGGTACCACCTTCTTGTATACACAGTGAGGAAAGTAAGTATTTGAACACCCTGCAATTTTGCAAGTTCTTCCACTTAGAAATTATGGGGGGGTCTGGAGGTGAATTTCCACTGTGAAAGACAGAATCTAAAAAAAAACCAAAAAAACATCTGAAAATCACATTGTATGATTTTTAAATCAATCAAATACAATTTTTAAATAAATCAAATCAATGTAGAACAAGATTCAGTTGTAGTCATCTGGACTCTGTTTTAGAAAAAACAATACGTTTCGACTCTCATCCAAGAGTCATTCTCAATCAGTGAAACAAGTCTGAGAACTCCGGTTTATATCCTACTCTGTGAAAGCCCTTCCCACAGGGCGGGACCTCCTGATAATGGCCCATTGAAACTTAACTGGGATGGGCCTATTGTTCCCTGGCGTTAGGCTGCCTCACCTTGAGTGCCTGTTTAGCATCAGAATGCCTCGGGCGTCTCCAGGGTTTCAGCAAACCATTATAAACAACTGGAAGGTTGAATCCCATTGAAGTTTCAATGGGTCCGTCCTGTGTGCAGGGCTTTCAGAGTAGGATATAAACAGGAGTTCTCAGACTTGTTTCACTGATTGAGAATGACTCTTGGATGAGAGTCGAAACGTATATAGTTTTTTCTAAAACAGAGTCCAGATGACTACAACTGAATCTTGTTCTACAATGGAACACTCCTGGACGAATGAGGGATTACACCGACAATCAAATCAATGTTAATATTTGGTACAGAAACCTTTGTTTACAATTACAGAGGTCAAATGTTTTCTGTAGTTCTTGACCAGGTTTACACACACTGCAGCAGGGATTTTGGCCCACTCCTTCACAGATCTAGTCTGGATCTGTCAGGTTGAGGGGTTTGTTGCAGCTCCCTCCACAGATTATTTTTTTTTATTTAGGTCTGGAGACTGGCTAGGCCACTCCAAAACCTTGGTATGCTTCTTATGGAGCCACTCCTTGGTTATCCTGGCTGTGTGGTTCGGGTCATTGTCATGTTGGAAGACCCAGCCACGACCCATCTTCAATGCTGTGACTGAGGGAAGGAGGTTGTTGCCCCAAAATCTCTCAATAAATGGCCCCATTCATTCTCTCCTTAATATGGAGCAGTGGCAGTGGTCCTGTGTGTGTGTGTGTATATATATATATATATATATATATATATATATAATATATTAATATATATATATATATATATAACATATATATATATTATATATTATATTATATATTATATATAATATATATATATATATATATATATATATTAATATATATATATATAATATATATATATAAATATAATATATATTATATATATATATATATATATATATATATATATATATATATATATATATATATATATATATATATATATATATATATATATATATATATATATATATATATATATATATATATATATATATATATATATATATATATATATATATATATATATATATATATATATATATATATATATATATATATATATATATATATATATATATATATATATATATATATATATATATATATATATATATATATATATATATATAATATATATATATATGCTTTCCCTGCCAGCATCTTACACCCTGCAGTTATGTGCTGGATTCTCTCAGGGGCCTCTTTGCACAGCCTACACTAGTTTGGTGTGGTAGATTTTGGGCTCTATTCACCTTATTCCGGAAGCCCGTCTGGGCGCCGCCCATGGATGTATTATGGCGCCGCCATACAGCGTAATCCTTCTTCTGGTTGTATTAGTTAACACAGGACTGTTGACCTTGAGAGAAAATAAATTCTACACAGACTAAAAATCCATTTGGGGCGTTGTTGACTTGTTGGTCACGTGAATACTGGATAGTTTACACACATCAATCTACTTTATAGCCTATTTTAGCGGCAAGACTTTTCCCTCGTTCTCCATTTAAACCAACGGAATTCCCGCTGGACCGGAAGTGAGATTAAAATGGATGTTGCGATCACGTGGGAAAAGAGGGAAAAGTGGGCGGGGCGGAATAAGGTCAATTGCTCTAGTGCTCAGGGCCTGTTCCTGTGCAGCCATTGGTAGGATTTCTTGATATCAGCCACTTCAGTTATGTTCTGGTGGTACATCCCATGTAGGGGTTTGTCCTCCCATGATGGTCCCTCCTCCAGCACCTCATCCGTTGCCTGAAACATTCACTGAGCTCGTCATCTGTTGGGGCCTTATCCTTGATATACTTGTGGATCTTGGATGTTTCATTCTGGATAGTGGCTCTCACACTCACTAGTCCTCGGCCTCCTTTCCATTGTTTCAATCCCACTGCTGACAGTAGAGGGTGCTCCAACGTCTATATAGGCCCATATTTGAAAACTTGCACCATAGGAAATCCTTCATCTATGATAGTCCTTACCAAGCCTAGCACAAGATCTAAAAATGTGTTCCTGCACGCTGCGCTGAGGCGATAGCATGCTTAAAGGTCAATTAAAGCCACAAGAATGCATAATAGTACATTACCAATTTAATGATCACTAAATTTAATGTAAAGAAACAACTATCTCAAGACACAAACTGTCCTACTAAAACAATAAAGGTTTAATACATATTTCTTCTGATGAAACAGCAAAGATCATCAACTGATCTCATGAGTGGTGGAAGTCAAATGAGAATATACTCTCTGAGTTTCTGAGCAAATCAATATGAATGCAGCATCAATAAGACACACATCTGCAGGGGAGGAATTTGAAGTGCAAGTTAACACAAAACTGTTCTCGTGGTCCAGACCCTGCCTTTTTTTCTCCCCTCATTCTCCCCTTTAGTCTTCACGACCCCACCCCTCCTCTCCCTTAAATCTCCCCTTTAGTCCTGCAGACCCCACCCCTCCTCTCCCCTTCACTCCCCTTGTCGTCCAGACCCCGCCCCTCCTCTCCCACCTCACTTTTCCCTTTAGTCTCCTCTATTTGCTAGGTTTTCTGTGTTTAGTTCCATTTTGTATAACTTTCTTTGAATTAACCAAAACACTCACTTACCTTTTTCCCCATTTCCGTTTTATTATATATTTTTTCATGCAGAAAGATAAAACATGATTTTCCGCTATAATATAATTTTTTTTTTTTTAGAAGAAGAGGGGTTCCCAAAGTGGTGGGCTGGAGGTTGCGAGATTATTTCAGAATGTAATTTGGCCTCGTCTGATCTCAGAGGCTAAACAGGATTGGGCTTGGTTAGTATTGTGAGGGGAGACAGTTGGGAATAGGTGCCATAGTGGGGCAGGAGTGGCTCACGTCAAGTCACTGCTGTTAATGGCAGTGATTGATGGGGCCTTGCTTCTATAAATCTACCCCAAGGCAGCTGTGGCTAGCACCTCCAACCAGGAGCTGCGGGCAAAATTGTAAAAGAATTAAATGCCTTGAAAAGTGCTTTATGAGGCTATTACATTATTATTAGACATGTTTCTAATATGTTACTGTATATACTATACAGTAAAGTCATCAAATAATTAACCTTTCAAAAATATTACTGGAGTACATTTCTGTTAATTCTCAGTTGCATGGTTATTTTATATATGTTGGCCTAAAACATTGGGAACCCCATTAAAGAACATATTACACCCATCATTTTGAGGCTACTTTAAAAAAGAAAGTAGAACAAAAAAGTCTGCAACAGAAAACACACACACTAATTTGAGGAATCATCTCCAAATCCTGAATGGATAGGTTACAGGTTGAAATGAGAATAAAAATGATAGAAAAACTTAGACCCAAATAGAGAAACAAAGAGAGAATCAAAACATCACACTCCATCATTTCATTTGTCATATTAATATTGCTGTTAGAAGTTGAATAATAATCAGAAAGGTTGTGTGTGTGTGTGTGTGTGTGTGTGTGTGTGTTTGTGTGATTCCTAGTTTGCGAATCTTATTCACTGACTGTAAGTAGGCTACTGCACATTAGTAAGAGCAATTAAAAACAGTTAGTAATACTGTTTGTATGACTTGTTATTCTGTTGATGTTTATAGGACAGGACAAATGTAAGGCAAAAACAATGCAATGCACTGCATGTGTATGGATGGTTATAATATTATGGCTGATTTGGTTGGTGTAATATTGCTGGAGTGATGTCTGGCATAATATGAACTTGTGAGGAAGGCAGGAGAACTGTGGAGTCCATCTAGAAAAATCACAAGATAAAAAAATAAACATTAATGCACCGCATTAAGTCATTGTAGGTCAAACTATAAAATTTACTAATTTATGTCATTTTTACTGAACTGCACCGTAAATTTTTGACTTAATTCAACTAAATACTTGGCTAATAAATATTTTCAGACCTGCAATGTTCAGAGTGGCACAACAAAGTACCCGATGTCATCCTGGTCTATCTCCAGAGTGTCCAGCGAGCGGCGCTGTTTGGAGGGTTGTCTGTTGCCTTTTCCTCCCACGTTCCCAGGCTTTGTGGAGTTGCAGTTCTACAGGAGGCATCAGAGAAAGAGAAGGAACAAAGCTATTGAGAGGACTGTAGTGGAGAACAGGGATGACATTAAATACATTACATCATAGTCCAGACAACGTAACAGTCCAAATATTGTGATATTGAGGGGAAGCTGACGATACCAATGTTTCTTCATAGAGTCATTACTGTCATATGATTAAGATACAAAATTAGGATTAGAAATGTTAAAAGAGCCATTTCTAAAGGTTGGCTGCACTGAACCCAAGCAAATAAATATCGTGTGTGTAGTTTCTCCTGCTTTTTCAACTAAATAATGCATTTAGGCCAATTTTTAATGGTGTCACTTGAATATTGTGGTTATTGTCAGTGCTTTAGTGTTGGTTTACTCCTGTTTTAGTTCACATGGTGGTGGTCCATACCGGTTTACAGCCTGGAGTAGTGGCCAAGCAAAGCTTCAGCTTGCTCTTCAGGAACATTTTCCCTTTTCCACCTTTGAACTGGAACATTTTGATCCGAATCACCAGTCCCCCTGTTTCCTTTTGCTGGGAACACCTTAATGGTGCTGTCCTTTGGGTTTCCACACCTGAGCAGTCAGACCAGAGATCATGGTTAACTTACAATAAAGAAGAGTCCAGGGTTAGACCAGAGACCAGGGTTTGGGCAGAGACCAAGGTTAAACCAGCAATAAACATTGTAATTGTTATCAGTGAAGAAATATTTGATTTGACCATGTTTACACTGTAACTTCTTTTGTCATATTTATGAAATCTGAAATGAAAATTCTGCATACCGTCCCTTTAATTTTATTTCTAAAATGGTCACAATTCATATTTTTTAGTTCTTCTCATTAAAATGTGATCTGACTGATCATGATTACTTATTAATGGAATATTCTTGACATCCTAGAGTCAGGGTTTAGGCCAAAGAACAGGGTTAAATAACGCAGTCACTTACTAGACAGGGTTCAGTGTCAACCAAGGGACTAGAGTTTGACCACAGACTGGGGTTAAACCACAGTCCGGGTTTAGCCCTGAGACCAGAAATGTCCCAGTACTAGCAAAAGCAAGCTAGTTAGTATGTTAGCAGAACTCACCCCCCTGAGATGAGTGAGTACTTGAGCCCCCCCTATCTTTTCGCGGTCTTCATGAGCAGCAGAGCCCCGTCCAGGCCCTCGGACTCTATGCTGATGTAGATCATTTGGTTAATCTTGAGGCCGTTGCTGAAGTCAATGGGCTTCTTCAGGTTGATGTCAGAGAACATGCCCACAGTGATATTGTAATTCCATGAGCCTTTGATGGCTGCCTGTAGCCCGTCTGTCACAAAAGAACAAGAAACATATTTTATTCTTTAGAAACGGTTTATATCTATTTTTGATGCTATCAGGCAGTGGAAGAACTTAAGACCATCAGCCTAAAAGTGGGGTGCGGACCAGCTGAAGAAGTCCAGCTCATTCTAAAGCCTCGATTGAAGGTGTGAGAGGGTATAGTAAATGTCAGGTAATGATGGAGAAAGGCCAGGAGCCAGTGGAAAAGGTAATATCGCTCATTTTATTGCAGAAGGTACTGACACTCCTTTGGTATGGAAGTGGAACGTCTTAAGCTTGGGCTGGCTGTAGAAGCAGGAAAAGTCAAGTTTGAATGAGGATTTCCTGGAGATAAGTCCGGAATCAGAACTGGAGTTGAACTGCACTGTGTTTTGATACATCCTACAGCCACAGACCCTCTGTCACCCCTCTGTCACTCCTCTCGGTTTGTGTCTTACCTGTTTTTGTGTGCCACATTGAGCACTGGAATCGAAGATGAACGTAATCTGTTCTTCTTCATGGTCAACTGTTCCTTGTTAGCTCTCCTGATTCAGATGGAGGTCGCTCACGTTTAGACCTTTCTCAGTCAACACACACAGAGGGATCGAGACCGAAGCCTGCTGGTTCTGACAGGTGGTCTCTGAGGACACGAAAAACGAAAGATTCTGAAACACGACTGAACCAGGACTATGTACGGTTTAAGCATGAACTAAACTAGGTCAAACAAATATGAACTAAACCAGGAAGGGAGGATGACAGAGAAGCTTCAGGCGTCCGGGGTAAAGTACCTTTTTGTTTGAAGTCTTGATCGACTCCAGCTCGGCATCTACAATGAGGCACTTTTGAAGGACTCAACTCACAGAACTCACAGAACTCAAAGAACAGGCCTTAAAGAACGGCTGGTGGAGGGGTAAGGAATCCTCACAGCTCTCAATCAACCCATCAGGCAAGAGTCCAGCACACCTACAACAAAACAATGATCTGATTAGCCTAATGAGGTCATCTATAGTGGCTTGCAAAAGTTATATTTGTACCGGTATTTGTACCCCTGGAACTTTCCCACATTTTGTCATATCACAACCACAAACTTAATAAATTGTATTGGCCTTTTTTGTGTGAAAGAGCAACAGCAAGAGGCACAGAATGGTGAATTGAAAGGAAAATTACACAGGGTTTCCAGAATTATTATGATCTTTTTAATAAAAAATGGAAAAGCGCAGCATGCAGCGTGCAATACTTTGTGAGACCACCTTTCACCACAATTGCAGCTGAAAGTCTCTTGGGGTATTAAGGTGTCATCAGTCAACATTGTACATCATAGGATAACCCAAATGTAAAAACATATAGTCTACATGCTCAAGTGTACATGTTAATTGGCCTGAATTTGCTAAATCTGGTAAATTCTTGAAAAAAACTAAATATAATCAAATAACTGCAGCTATGCCCATATATCTGGGAATAAAACAAGAGGTTTCCAAGCTATGTGGGTGACATCAACGGTATTTTTTCACCGTGGAGGAAGTTCCCCAATGAGAGTAGTCTCGCCAATAAAAATGTATGGGTCACTCACCGCTCAGACTGAGTTGTACAGTTTATGGAGCTGTCAGGAGGCTGCGTGTGCACTGTGCCACAGCTAGAGGGCAGCAAACACAACATTAGGCAGCATGGAAAACAAGCAAGCCCAAATCAGAAATACTGAATAACTGATCTAAAAAAAGGATGGAAAAAAACACAAAAAAAACATATAAAATCAGAAATAAATCAACCAGCATCAAATAAGGACAAAAGGAGTGATAGAAAGGGCAATTCATTACATTTTGTAGCTCTCTGCATTAGTGATGTTCATACACAGACCCTGGAGTCCCTCTGGCAATCGTCCGTCTCCTACACCTGAACATCACCACACTCATTGGGTCCATTCATCGGTCAGAAGAATTCACTGTCCCAAAGACTGTGCAATCATTTAATGATAAGCTTGGGTCTTTTTAATCAAGGCGTCTACAACCAATCTTCTGTTGATAAAAGCATTTAGATAAAAGTCTTGTATTTAGAAAATCATGATTGATCCATCAATATGAGCGTGGAGTTTTTGGAGGCATGTTGATGGTGGTTGGTTAACATGTCTCAACACTCATGGTCTCACCTGTAATAAGGACGCTGGTACCGTCCAAGACTATTGTCCAGTTGGTTTGTCCAAGAAATATGGCACCTACATGTAAATTATTGGTATATTCCAAACGTACAGATTCCACTGGGGTCAGTCCCTCAGAAAGGCGGGCGGGAGCCGTTGACCTGTGGAACACAAGACATACAGATCTTTACACCGATTTGTCTTCTGAGGCAGGTTAAAAAACAAAATAAAAACAATGCCTTTGATTTAGAGCTTTTTAAGACATAGGGCTTAATTTTACATTCACACACATATGCACACATAGACAAGAACATTGTTGTGATATTATTTGCTCGTGTGGCCGGTGTAATCCCTCATTATTCCTTTTTGATCTTTTCAAACCAGTTTTCTTGGTCACTTTATACTCGCGGCGTCACAGACATTTCAAGAGCTCGTCAGTTCTCTTTGTGACAGTAGCACAAATGCAGTTGTTTTGATGGACAAACCAATTGTTAAAAGGTAGCACATTTGTAGTTCCAAAATTAATTAACTTGGCTATTGAATATCATTTTGACGTGACATAAACAAGTCGTTTTTTAGTAGAGCAAATGAATCTAAGTTTGTAAATGTCTTCTCAAACCAAGTCAGCTAAATTATTCGAAGTAAGAAGCAGTTTACAACCCATGTGCTGAGCCATTTCGATGATTCAATATGTAACATAAACACCACTGCATACATCTTGCACACACCTCCTAATTGTTTTATTTTATGAATCATGTTGACACCAAACTACCAAAACTAATTCGTTTGTGAATGGAAATTAATTCTGTTTCTGATATGAGCCACTACCCCAAATTTGTCGGTCTCCAACAGAGTGTAGCTGCAGAGATCAGGGACCAGTCCAACACGTCCTGCAAAGCCCACCATCAGCGGACCCACCAGAGCACACTGGGGAGCCGAAGTACAGCTGAAAACACGGTGACCACACATGGTTTGGTCAGATTGCTGCTTTTATATTGTACGATATGGTCCATGGTCTTTCCTTGGTTTGGAGGACTATTTAGGTATCACAGTAACATTTGCCAGTGCAGTTGCTCAATTGAATAAATGTTCTACTACCAGAGCCTCCAAAGTCTAGTGGTAGAAAGTACAAAAGTTAAAAGTACTGTACTTTACTGCACTGTAACATTTTGAGCCATCTGTACTTTACCTAAATATTCTTTACAGTGGATACGTGGCCATTTTTCTCCACATCTGAGAGTATCTGTATTTTGCTCTCCAGTAAATGTTATTTTTTGGAGGATTTTTTGGGGCTGTAGGCTTTATTGGACAGGACAGCTCAGTGTGAGAAGTGGACGAGAGAGAAGGGAGGACATGCAGCAATTGTCGGAGCAGCACTCCACTACATTTTGAACTGATCTTAAAATTAGAATGTACTTTTAATTTGGTTTAAGGAGTTGATTTAAAGCTTGTTCACGGACCACGGTGACGTTCTGCTTAAAAAGGTGCTTCAAAACTTTTACACAAGTAGATTTCAGTATGTGACACTTTTACTTTTACTTAACTAACTAAATTGAGTACTATATCGGATGAAAGTTGAAAGGTCTTGAATTTCAAACCAGTGTCCAGATGCCTACACTGGAACCCTTTTCTACAACTTAAGCGTGATGTCACAAACAGGCTCTTCTGCCATAGCCTCACTGCAGTGCTCAGCCACAAACAGTCATTTCTTTTTCCATTTTTCTGTTTTTGCAGGTTTTGTTCTGTATGGTCTTTAGACTTTGGTTTATGAAATGCTCAAAACCTTAAGCAGTGTCAGATCCACTTTTGTCACTTTGTCACAGTAAATATAGTAAATAGGTACTTACTTTTACTTTAGATATTTTCATGTCATGCTTTTACTTAAGTAATACAATTTAGTACTTTTACTACCTTTGTTTGAAAAGTAAAAATAATGAAAAGGTCCACAAACAGTCCTGGTTTAGTCCAGGTTTAGTACTGGTTCTGTCATGGTATTGATTCTTATGGAAATTGTGTTTACTCTTAAACAGGAGAGCTGGATGTGGGTTTTGGACTGCATTTTTCTCCCACAGCACGTTGTGCTTTGACTATTTCTCCTACAGCACTGCAACTGACAATAAGGGCCATTTCACACATCTGCGGCCTTTCCTCCAAAACGCCCCTAAAACACACACACAACAGGTTAAAGTCACACACACACAGGTGAAAGTCACACACACAAAACAGGTGAAAGTCTCACACACACAGGTGAAAGTCTCACACACAACAGGTGAAAGTCACACACACACACAGGTGAAAGTCTCACACACAAAACAGGTGAAAGTCTCACACACAAAACAGGTGAAAGTCACACACAAAACAGGTCACACACAAAACAGGTGAAAGTCACAACAAAACAGGTGAAAGTCTCACACACAAAACAGGTGAAAGTCACACACAAAACAGGTGAAAGTCACACACACAAACAGGTGAAAGTCACACACAAAACAGGTGAAAGTCTCACACACAAAACATGAAAGTCACACAACTCTCTAAACAGGTTAAAGTCACACACAAAACAGGTTAAAGTCACACACAAAAAACAGGTTAAAGTCACACACACAACAGGTGAAAGTCAACACACACACAAAACAGGTTAAAGTCACACACAAACAGGTGAAAGTCACACACACACACAGGTTAAACAGTCCAACCCCTTGAAAGTCACACACACAAAACAGCGTGAAAGTCACCACACACAACAAAACAGGTGAAAGTCACACACACAAAACAGGTGAAAGTCACACACACAAAACAGGTGAAAGTCACACACACACAAACAGGTGAAAGTCACACACCACAACAGTGAAAGTCACACACACAAAACAGGTGAAAGTCACACACACACACAAACAGGTGAAAAGTCACACAACACACAAACAGAGTGAAAGTCACACACAACAAAACAGGTGAAGTCACACACACACAAAACAGGTGAACAAGTCACACAAAACAGGTGAAAGTCACACACACAAAACAGGTGAAAGTCACACACACACAAAAACAGGTGAAAGTCACACACACACAAAACAGGTGAAAGTCACACACACAAAACAGGTGAAAGTCACACACACACAAAAACAGGTTAAAGTCACACACACACACAACACAGGTGAAAGTCACACACACAAAACAGAGTGAAAGTCACACACACACACACACACACACACACAAAAAAGTCACCACTAATCCAAAAGTCAAAAGTGAAAGTCACACACACCAAAAAAGGTGAAAAGTCACACACATAAAACAGGTGAAAGTCACACACAAAAAAAAAAAAAAAAAAAAAAAAAAAAAAAAAAAAAAAAAAAAAAAAAAAAAAAAAAAAAAAAAGTCAAACACAAAAAAACCCAAAAAAAAAAAAAAAAATAAAAAAAAAAAAAAAAAAAAAACAAAAAAAAAAAAAAAAAAAAAAAAAAAAAAAAAAAAAAAAAAAAAAAAAAAAAAAAAAAAAAAAAAAAAAAAAAAAAAAAAAAAAAAAAAAAAAAAAAAAAAAAAAAAAAAAAAAAAAAAAAAAAAAAAAAAAAAAAAAAAAAAAAAAAAAAAAAAAAAAACAAAAACAGGTTAAAAGTCACACACATACAGTGTGAAAGTCACACACACAAAACAGGTGAAAGTCACACACAAAAAACAGGTGAAAGTCACACACACACACACACACACACACACACAAGAGGTTAAAGTCACACACACACACACAAAAGAGGTGAAAGTCACACACACACACAAAAAGAGGTGAAAGTTCACACACACACAAAACAGGTGAAAGGATCACACCACAAAACAGGTGAAAGTCACACACACACAAAAACAGGTGAAAGTCACACACATAAAACAGGTGAAAGTCACACACACACAAAACAGGTGAAAGTCACACACACACACACACACACACACACACACACAAAGAGGTTGAAAGTCACACACACACACAAAAGAGGTGAAAGTCACACACACACAAAACAGGTGAAAGTCACACACACACACAATGTTGTGAACACAGTTACAGTTGCAGAGTCACTCCATGAAGAGGCAGCACCACAGGGAAATTAGGGGCCAGAAAGTATTATAACAGGAAAATAAGGCCCTTTTATGAAACTTTTATGACAAACATAGAGCTGACTCAGAGTTTAGTCTTTTTCCTTTCTGAACTTGCTCATCGCTTTACCCGTTTGACTTATTACCGTAGCTTGAAATGATGAGTTAATTTGAGTGGTTTGTTTTCCAAAAGATCCAACGGTTCCGCTTGGAGTAATCGACAAGGCAAACTCAGACTGAAAAACAAAACAAACCAAAAAACAATTAAACATCTTTGAAATGCAGTTTCAGAGTGGCTGCTGATGCGCGCATGACGTGACCGGAGTTGACTGTATGACATTATCCTCTGATTAAAAAACCTTTGAAGAATGACGGCAAAAGATATAGGTCATACAATAATGTTAATTATTGGTAATGCAAGAGTACTCTGACGCGTTACTTTTAGAAAAATGATGAACAAAGAAATTAAGCCAAACAAGAAGTGGAAAAGTGGATCTTCTGCTCAATGTTTGTGAATTTGGCCTAGATCCTTGCCTCTTCTTGTCTCCATTTATTTAATTAATGCTTTTGAGTGTCAAAAGCACATTACATGGAAGAGTAAGATATTTTGAAAAAGCACATACTATCTTCTTATTTTAAACTGTTATCACTTGTTATCATAGTTAGACAGTGAGAATGATTGAAACTAAATAAAGTTTCGTTTTAGTCATGATAAAGGTGTTTGTAACCTTTCTGGTGGAGGGTCCGCCTCCTGCTTTGTAAGAATGTTTGATTATTATTATTGTTGTTTATTTGGTAGGGACTTTGCATGTTAGTGAACATGATACACATGTATCACGCACACACGGATTGTCCAGTATTCACTCACAAACACACTCTCATTCATACACCAGCATACATGGAGACTGCAAGGTGTCTTGCCCAAGGACACAACGACATTATGCACCACCACTGTGGCATTGCAGTGGTCTCCCATCTATGTACATTTTATAATGGAGTAAATTATTTTCTCACTCATAAATGTGCAAAGTTTCTAACCACTAACATGCAGACACACTAAGTGTAATAATGTGGTGGAAACCAAGCACCTGGAGAACATGCAAAGCTCAGAGCTTTGCTGTGCGGCGCTGGCCTCAAGTGCGCACTACATATTTCAGGTTGTTGAGGCGTGTGATGATGTTCTTCTGGGTGTCTCACCGACATGTTTTGAGCATCTTTTTGGAATGACACTTTTAGGCTGCATTTGCTCGGGGCAGTGGTGCTAGTGGACACTAGGACACCCCCCATGTTAGAGTAATGCAGTCTCCTCCAGCATCAGTGCTGCCAGTCTCCAGGAGCAGATAGAAGCCTGGCCTGAGGCATTTGTTGTGATCTGAAAATCCGCACAGTTAGAACATTAGAGACACTTGACTCCTGAAAGTAAAACCTTGATCTATAAGCACAATATTTGACAAATATGGAACAAACAAAAACAAATTAAGGAATGTTTCCCCTCTTGCCTTTATACATGAAAAAACTAAAAAAAAACTTGGATTGCACATTTTTCAAAAAACACACACATTTCTAATTTTAGATGTGCAGTTTATGTTTTCAGATTCAGTGCACATTTTATACGCATTCAATTTGAGAAAAGACTGCAATACAAACTGCTAATTCAATCCCTTTCAGAGCATTTTTGTACAGTTTGCCTGAATATTTGCATTTGACTCTCAACAAACTACTAACAAAACTAACAAGAGCTTGATAAAAAAAAAAGCTCATTCAATTAGAATTGTACAAATATGGGTATATTATAGGAAATGGATATATTTTGTGCATCGGTGCCACCTTAACCTCAGATAATTGGAAGACTTAGAACTCACTTTCACACTGGTTGAGAGTTTCCCAAAATACGCCACACGACAGTCGCTGATGTTCACAACAGTAGCTCCTTAAACAGAATCAGGGAGAACAAGGATGAAACAATAATTCAAAGAGTAGTTCTCAACCTCTGATCGTCCCGAAACTGCAGGTACAGGGACTCTTCTAAACCACATTAAAAACATATATTTTACTTGGGTCTTGAAAAGATGACTGGAAAAGTATCTGTTCTAGAGGACCCAAATTTGACCCAAATCAAATTATTAACCATGACAAAAGAAGGACAAATCATAAGTGAGTGACTCCAGCCAGCCACAGCAGAAATTGGAATTGGAAATTTTTTTCATTAAGCTTTGAAAAGGCAAAAAAAGACTTAAGACAATAACTGATTTACTGAAGAAAAAGCTATGTAAAAAAGTAAGAAGATTACTGACAACTGAGTCAGGGACAGATTGTAGAACTTTGTTGCACACAAGCCTCCTCCGTGTTGTGGCGCAGCTTCTTCATGCAACTGTCGGCCACTTATGGTAACACGGCACTAAACTGAAATAACTCATCCAAATCTTACATTTTTTTCTAAAAATCTACCCCAAAACACAGACCTCTATCATGGACTTCATTCATAAAACAGACTGATTCCCTTCTCAAGATGCACACGTCTCCCCAACGTCCTGATAAGCATAAGAACATCAAAAGTATTTACTTCAAAATTTGATTTAAAAAACAAACAAAAAACATTACTCTATTCGACACAAAATTATAGGATTATTGAATATATAAGTGAATATATTGAAAACAAACTAAAAAGTAGAAGAAATACACTCAAGCTTAATTGTTGTTAATCTAGTAAATATTAGCCATTCTACATTTTCACAGGCTGACTTTGATCATTATCTTTATGCCATTATAGGATATTTTTTTATAATAACCACTTATTCCCCCCATATAAGACTTAATTACTTAACTAATACTCTAACACCTAATTCTTAACTCTAACCTTAATTACGTGGTTTCTAAGCCTCATTATGAATCGAATCTTTGTTCCTGTTTCGCTAAGGCAAATAAAGGTGTAGTTATTGTAAACTGGTACAGATTTTTTAAACATTTGAATGAGCACAACGTTTCTGTAACCCATGTGCAAACAAGAATAGGAATAATGTAGCATTGCATTTTTAGTAGTATTGCCGGAGTAAGATCTTACCTGCGAGAGACAGAATGCGAAGACACTGACGAAAAGGCTCAGAAGTCAACACGTCTTATTCCCAAACTGGAAAAATGTAGTGAAACCTGCCAAACTGTTAAAGGGGCCAGGGGGGAGAGACCTCAGATGTACACACACACAAATAAAAAAAAAAAACTGCACAGGGCTCTCCGAACAGTGGACAAAAATCCCACCACCTCACTAATACTTCTCAAAAATACTGATGCTGGCCAGGATTGCAAAGGACGTCTAAGTGGACATACTGTATCTATGTCCGGTTTGGTTTAGATCTGGTTTGGTTTGGTCTTGGATAAACCCAACTGCTTTACATTGATTTGAGATCTGATTTAGTGATAGTTTAGACCTGGTTTAGACCCGGTCCGTTCTGGTTCCATCATGGCTTGGTCTTCGTTTTGTTCGGGTTCAGTCCCAGTTCAATAGTCCTAGCTCAGGTTTGATTTAGTCCTGCTTTAAGACTTAATTTGGCTTTAATTTAGTCCCTTAAATATCAGGTAAACAGTGATTAGTGATGGTTGGAGTCAGATGTAGGTCACAGCTGTTCATTGGTCACATGGTTCCAACACATTTATTCACACAAATGAACAGGAGATTTTACACACATTTTACATTTACAATTTGAAAAAGATGGTTGAAAATCAAAATTCAGTGAGGAAAATAGGTATTTGAACACACTGTGATTTTGCAAGAATTCAGGCTCTCAAAGACCTGTTAGTCTGTCTTTAAAACGTCCACCTCTATTCCACTTATTAATCTAAATTATCAGCACCTGTTTGAGTGCGTTAATGCATAAAGACACCTGTCCAGCCCACAATCAGTCAGACTCCAACTACTACCATGGGCAAGACCAAAGAGCTGCCAAAACACCAGAGACATAATTGTAGACCTCCACAAGGCTGGAAAGGGCTATGGGGGAAATTGACAAGCAGCTTGGTGAAAAAAAATCTGTTGGAGCAATTGTTAGAAAATGGAAGAGGCAAAAGATGACTGTCAATCTCCCTCGGACTGGGGCGTCATGCAAGATCTCACCTCGTGGGGTCTCAATGATGATAAGAAAGGTGAGGAATCAGCCAAGGACTACACAGGAGGAGCTGGTCAATGACCTGAAGAGAGCTGGGACCACAATTTCAAAGGTTACTATCGGTAATACACAACGCTCATGGTTTACAATGACCAATGACCATCTGAATGATCCAGAGGAGTCATAGGAGAGAATAAATATTGAAGATGGGTCGTGGCTGGGTCTTCTAACATGACAATGATCCGAAGCACACGGGATAACCAAGAAGTGGCTCCGTAACAAGCATATCAAGGTTCTGGAGTGGCCTAGCCAGTCTCCAGACCTAAATCCAATAGAAAACCTTTGGAGGGAGCTGAAACTCTGTGTTGCTCAGTGACAGCCCTGAAACCTGACAGATCTAGAGAAGATCTGTGTGGAGGAGTGGGCCAAAATCCCTGCTGCAGTGTGTCCAAACCTGGTAAAGAACTACAGGAAACATTTGAATTCTGCACCAGAATCTTTGATTTGCATTAACAGTACAATTAATTACATTAATTATAGTAGCCTACTCCTGACAACAAATGTCCATGGTTTGTCCCCAGTAACTATTAAGAAGACATAACACTTTAACATGAATACATCATGACTATATTTTGTTCATTGTAAACGGTAAGGAATCTAAATAAAATAAGTACTTATAATAGATATAGGACCATTTCCTATAACACTACTTGAACTGAAAGGTCACATCTCTCCATGGGGGGATAAACACACCATTGGATGTGTCTAAATCTATTTTTGGCTTTAATGAGAGAACAGAATAGTAACAGTCTTGCAGGATTAGTTTTGTGAAGAGTGGTGAGTTATTCAAGACACAAGATACCAAGCCACAATTGAAGTGAAATGTATTTGCAGAAGTGGTCCAGCCCAGCGAAGACAGGCGCACAGAGGCAATGGTGGGATGTGCTCGCAGAGACAGAGAGATTAGAGGTTAATCTGAGAGATGCCTCTAGATTCTGTTCAGCGGGTCACACACATAACACACGCTGTTAAACTTTTATCTGAGCAATATACTTTTAATCTCAGAGTGAAGATGAGTGCTGGGGGCAGCAATGGAAAAGACCCCAGAAAACAGTTCCACCCTTATTCTTGAAATATGCTGAATAAAAATCAAATTTGGATACATTTGGCTCTTTCATCAAATATCAGTCAAAGTGTATTTTTGTTTTATTTTTGTTTTTCTATTCTATGTCTTCGGTTTACAGCTGTCTTGGTCCTTACGGACTTAAATACATTTCGATTTTTGAGGACATAAAGTTATGGCAGTTTTCCCTCATCAATCTTCATGAACTTATCTTTTCTATTCTATTACAACACTCCTAAAGATCTCTGAGGCCTTTAGAGTCCTGAGACTAGTGAGACTTGTGTTTGGGTGTACCCAGTGAGTACTATTACTACTACTGGCTTATTTTGTTACTGCTATTGAGTACTAGGCTATTTTCATAATAGCTATTAGTACTGACTAAAGCTGCCTGATAGCTCTATTTTAGTTTAGACCTGGTTCCGTCCTGGTTTATTCCTGATTTAACCATATTTCCGCAGGTCTCCAGATTGTGTTGAACTCCATAATGAAGGCCATGGTTCCTCTCTTGCACACTTGCACTTCTCGTCCTCTTCGTCATTATTATCTATGCCATCATTGGACTGGAGTTGTTCATCGGACGCATGCACAAGACCTGCTACTACATGAGCTCAGGTAAAGTATGGTTAACTGTTTGCAGAGGAGAACCATTCCATTGTGTTTGGTGTTATATTAGTGTTATTTTAGTTATTTTAGTCAGAGGTGGGTTATTGACAACAAATAAACTGTCTTTCTTTCATCAAATCATATTTTTGTAATCCATGTGCTAAAAAGTGCCTGTTAATGTCTAATTTTGACATCATACAGAAAGAGGGGAGAAGGGAGAACGGGGAGAAGAGGGGAGAATGGGGAGAACGGGAGAAGAACGGGAGAACGGGGAGAGAAGGGAGAGAGAGAGGGGAGAGAGGGAGAGAACGAGGGGAGAGAGGGAGACGGGGAGAGACGGGGAGAAGGCGGGGAGAGGGGAGAGAGGGACGGGGAGAACGGGGAGAACGGGGAGAGAGGGGAGACGGGGAGAGGGGGAGACGGGGAGGGGGAGAACGGGGAGACGGGGAGAACGGGAGAACGGGGAGCGGGAGAACGGGGAGAACGGGAGAACGGGAGAACGGGGAGAGGAGAGAGAGACGGGAGAACGGGGAGAGCGGGGAGAACGGGGAGAACGGGAGGGAGAGGGGAGAGGGGAGAGCGGGAGGGGAGAGACGGGGAGAACGGGGAGAACGGGAGAACGGGAGAACGGGGAGAGGGGGAGAGCGGGAGAACGGAACGGGGAGAGAACGCGCGGAGAGCGACGGGGAGCAGGGGGAGAACGGGAGAACGGGGAGAACGGGGAGAACGGGGGAGAACGGGAGAACGGGGAGAACGGGGAGAACGGGGAGAACGGGGAGAACGGGGAGAGAGAACGGAGAGAACGGGGAGCGCGGGAGAACGGGAGAACGGGGAGAAGGGGAGAACAGGGAGAAACGGGAGAGAGAACGGGAAACGGGAGAACGGGGAGAACGGGGAGAGGGGAGAACGGGAGAAACGGGGAGAACGGGAACGGGGAGAGCGGAGAACGGGACGGAGAACGGAGAGACGGGAGAGCGGGGAGAAGGGACACAGGGAGAACGGGGAGAACGGGGAAGAAACCTTAACTTCCGGAGTGCAACTTCCTTAATTTGTGATAAAGGTTCTTTCATTTCATACACAAATGCAGAACAATGGTAAAACAAAAGGTGTTTAATCTTACGTTGTGTTTTATTCTAAATAATGCAACTCAACATGAAAGTATTCTAAATATTTGGAGTACAATACTCTGATTAGACAAAGTAACGGAATATGTTACAATATACATTTAATGCAGGTATTCAGTATTCTGTAACTAAATACATTTTCAAAGTAATCTTCCCATCGCTGAATAGATTACGCTTATCAGTTCCTGAAATGTATTTGTTTCTTTAATCGCATTAGCATTGTCACATGAAATGTGCAATAAATAAACGAGTTATTATATAATAATAGTCACTTAAACTTCCGAATTGGTTGAACATTCCTTGAAACAATGTGCTTGACAATGTGTCTTTTGTTGTAGAATCTTTGAAACATACAAAGGTGTAATGGCCAAAAGAGGTCCAAATGATGTCCAGGTTGTTCTGGTGTTGTCCATCCCAGTGTTACCACAGTGGTTTGTTTTTGGCACATTGTATAAAATACAGTTTGATAAGTCTTGATCAGGATGAATAAAAAACATTGAGGAAAAACTCAGAATATCAGAACTACTTGATTTCATTATTCATGCAACTACCAAAAGAAACAAAACAGAAAGTGTCAAAGTGAGTTTATTTCTAATTGGTAGTGATTTAGTGCTTACATAAAATTTCAATAACAATCATACAACTCATGTCACTCATATTAACAATAGTAACAAGGACAGTATACAAAATACCCTGAACACTTTAAAGTCTCTGCTCTTGTCCATCTGGAAATAGGTAAATGTTTTAAATTACTCATGTAGTAGTCCAAATCCTTCTTTAAGTGTGAACAATTTTGTTCAAAATCTAACCTGTGCGGAATGTTTAAAAGGATAGAACCAGATTAAGATTTTTTTTTTTTTTTTTAAGTTTTGAAGTTGGTAAAATTCAAAAACTGACCTTAACCAGGTCTAAACATTCCAAAATTATACAAATTATAAGCAAGATGAAAAAAGGCTAATAGGACAAACCAGGTTTTACATGCAAACATGACATGACATGAAATAATAAGAATCAAATCTCATTCAGGACAAACCCCAGATTAACCCAAGATCTACAATTGTGTCTCTTCATAAGATATGTAAAATACTGCATGGGCCATGCAGAGTGTACTTCCTTTAACGCAACTTCAGCCCAGCACCCAAAAACAGTGTCATTGGTGGCTTTCTGTCTAATCTGCCGGTGTGACATTTAGGCCCAACAGCATCAAACCCTGATCTAAACCAAAGCTGAAAGCTTCATATTCTCTTCTCTTTACAGCAACTATCCTAGACCCACTGATAAGAGTACAAACCAGTCTGCACTGACCCATCTCTGTGTAAAATAAACAATAACAATGGACACCCCATGTGTTTATCTGACTTCACTCTTATGTAGACACGTCTGGGTTTGACCAGGCAAGGGGGAAATTAGGACAAAATCCAACAAACCGGATTTGAGTCAGAATAAAAGAATAATTGAAACCAAACGAAGGCTACATTAAAAGCAAAATAGGTTTGTGTAATTCTGTGTGGATCTCAGTGAAGCGCAGTGGTTTTGTATGGAGTTAGCATGTTGTCCTCATGTGTGCGTAGGTTTCCTTTGGATCTCCGGTTTCCCTACCACTAGCCTGTATGCAGGACAAGGGATAAAAATTAGCCCATGGCTAATCCGGCATGTTTACAACATGTATGTTCATTAACATATGCACTGTCCCGACAAAATGAAGAAAAAAAAAAATTATATATGATTATTGAGCATTTATTTCCAGTGTAATGTAATTCAAGGCTGTTTTATTTGTTAGGTGTGTGGGGCCGGCATAGAACTTTGTTGAAAATATAGGGGCCCAGGTTAAACCAGGCCGAAACATGTTTTAACACTGTTGGAGTAAGAATATTTCTGCAGAAATGTTCCTGTGTGAAAGAGCACGGTCAGACAGGAATAAAAAATGTGCACACTCTTTTCTTCAGTGCGCGTATGTGCTCATGTCCTTGGCTCAATTAGAGTCCAGCTCCTCTGTGTCCGTTGCTACCACATGTACGTGGTCTTTGAGGTGTCGATGTGCCCCTCCTCCTGTGCTCCTCCTCTTTCTCCTCTTTGTCCTTCTCCGCCTCGCTCTCCCATAACATGATGAGAGGCGGGTACAGCTCATTGAGAGGGATGGAAGTGGTGTGCTGCATGTACTTCTTTAGTGAGTGGGCGTGGCTTTGAGGGAGGTTAACACTCTGCGACGGCCCATGTAAACAGCAGCAGTGCCATAATACACAGAGCGAACATGGAGCCCAAAATTGCTGCCACTGCCACACCGCCATGACGAGACGCCACCAGCTCCACGGAGAAGGCGGAGTCTTTTGTGGTGACATTCAGGCAGGAAGTGTGGTAAGGGGCGGGGCTTAGTGAGAGGGGCGAGGCCGAGGAGATGGTCAGGCAAATGTGGTACAGAGTGGAAGGAGAAGGTGAGTGAGGTTGTACTCCTGAACATCTGCTGGAACCTGAGGCAAAGAACAACAGGTTGGACTAGGACTAAACCAATGTAAAGTTCTACGTATGGTCAAACTGCCGGTTTTAGTGTAGTGTGAATAAAACTGATGTCAAATAGATTTCATCTTAGTTAGTTTTAAGACGTCTAACCTAGTTTTACCCTGCTATAATAGGGCAAACACAGGATTAGGTTACAAACAGATCTTATGACTAACCAAAGCTCAGTGTTTTGTGTTGCCCTTCATGCCGAGACAAGTTCTGTCTGAGTCTAAAACAGACCTAACCCAGGACCAAACATATAAACGAGGAGCAGACCTTGGGGTGTAGCTGATGTGTGGGTTATGGATGTGGACCCTGGCTGTAGTGAATCGAGGCAGGCTCCCAGGAGGGTCTTGTTCCTGGTTTGGACTTGCTTGGGTTTTGTGGGATGCAGCTTCCACTCCAGGACCACAGACTGAGAGTGCCACCTGCAGATCCAACCGTCACATTTAAGCTCAAGTTACTCCTTTTACAAACAGTGACCGGGCTCACACAACATCTAAATGCTCTAAATATATAGTACATGTATTCAAAGCATGCACAGATTAAGTTGGGTGGATTGAAAAGCAAAGGGAATTTTCCTTATTTTCTTTCTCAGAAACATTGTTGTTTCAAAAATACACAGGTTTTGTATGATGACCTTGTTATTAGTTGTAACTTGTATGGTTAAACAAACAACATTCAGTTCACATTTTACGCCTTCAGCTGTAAAACAAGAACTGGACAAACAGTTGTTATGTTATGAATTTAACAGAATGTTCACAGCTGCCTAAGTGTTGTCGTGCAATATTCCTCTGCGCTTTGTCTCCGCAGTTTTGTCAGAAACTAAAAGTAGCTCTTTTCATTCTTTGTTAAAAAAGTTCCACACTCGTCCACACTGTATCTGTATTATAATAAGACTTGGAATTTAACCTTCAGCAGAAGTACACAATGTAATATCAGCTGCTCATATACCTGTTACAGAAACTTATGTGTGACTTCTTGTGTCGCACACAAGTTTCAGTTGTGTAAGTTGTGTAACTGAACACCAGTATCAGAGCCTTTCTCAGTCTACAAAGGGCACCAAAAGGGGTGAATGCCTGGAAGGGTAAACCTGAGCATGGTCTATATGAGGAACTTAGAGTAACAGATACTGCAGTGGACAAGGAGGAGAAGACAATATTAAAATATAATATACTTTACCAGTATAATTTAAAGCAACTGTCTCAGCCTTTCCTAAGGCTCTCAAAAAAGCCTGGTAAACACAGAACACACTCAGCTAGTTATCACTAGGGGTGGACAATAAACAATAGTATTGTTTGTTTCAATTCTTATTGTGATAAAAAGAGAATCTAATCGTTCATGGTTGCCTTTTGTGTAATCATGATAATCCCCAACAAGGTACTTGTACGATCACCTTAGTCCTGTGCCCAGGCCTCTGCACTGGCTTCAGGCTTTCAAAGTCTC
>BJKM01000913.1:0-65000 GCA_015082035.1 Chaenogobius annularis
ACAAGTTGGCCACTATGGGAGAGACGGGCGAGCCCATGGCACAGCTGTGAATCTGTCTGTAAAATCCCCGGAATTGAAAGTATGTGGTGTTAAGACAGATGTCTAGAAGTTTGCAGATGTGTTCAGGTGTCAGTTTGGTCCTTTCCTGTTAGGTGGTGTCTTCCTGCAGTCTCGTCCTAACCGCTGCTACTGCCTCAGAGGTCGGGATGCAGGTGAAAGGAGACACAACATCATAAGAAACCATCAGGTCATCTGGGTCCAATTGGAGTGTGTGTGTTTTCCACATGATGTTCCGAGTTCCCCACCAATGGTGCCAAGATGGTTTTAAATGCATAATATATATAGCTATATATAGCTATATATATATTATATAAACTGGAAAAGCGGTAGAAAATGAATGAATAATATATACATATAATATATATATATATATATATATATATATATATATATATATATATATATATATATATATATAATATATTACATCCGCGTGAGAATGTGGAAAGGAATACAGGTTACATCCTATATATATATTATATATATATATATATATATATATATATATATATCATATATATATGATATATATATATATATATATAGGATGTAACCTGTATTCCTTTCCTTTATGCTTGTAGGACCAGCGTGCTTACGACGTCACCTGCATTCTTTCCTTTATGTTTTGCATGACGTGCCTTGTGACATCCCTATGCTTTACGACGTGTATGTGCTTTAAAGAGCGTACCTGCTCTTAAGTTTTAGTATTGCTGTTGTCGGGGTTCAGTGAATGTGTTAGCAACCTTTGTGCATCTGTTCGGTTCAATAAAGCTCCTGAACCCTTCTTTGCGGTTGTCGTGGAAAACTTACTTCAGTAATAGTTATCAAGAAATGAAATAAAAGATCGGACAGAGTTGTCTTGTCTCAAAGTGAATGGTTTAATTCAGTGTAAATCCTGAATTCATCTGTCCCTGATACAAGTTGTCTGTCCCTTCCAGGACTTCGGCCCACACCAAGGATCCCGTGTCTTTTTATACAATACAGGTTGAACAAATCACATGACAGTACATACTCGAATATCATTGGTTCAATGGGCCAGGTGCTAAGTACAGGAACAGGGTGGGTTTTTGTTGATTGCATTCAGACTTTGGCTGTCTGGTTTCTGTTAAAGACAATGTCCTAGCGGCAGGCGAGGCATATGCAAAGAGGCCCATCCTGGACCCCAGGGGTCCGATCACACCTGAGAGGAGCCAGTCTTTGAGCAGCACTACCAGGGCTCCTGGTGGATTTAGCATTTGTGTGGAGGGGAGCAGTGACAGCTAAAAGACCCAAACCAGCGCCTCACAGTCTAGAGAGTCTGGGCGTCTCCCCAACATATATATTTATATGTTATATATATATATATAAATATAAAATATATGATCTATATAATATATATACATATATAATATAAATATAAATATATATATATATATTTTTTTTATTTTTTATTTTCTTTTTGGTGGTGTTTTATGGCGGTTGGTATCCATAGTGTTACATTACCGCCATTCTTTAGACTTTACTCTTTAGACTTCAGTGGCTCCTGGGGCGCTGAGAGCGCACTTTCCCCTTCTATTTTAAGCTCTATGCTTCCGTAAATTCCAAATAATTCTCGTAGGTAAAAATGTCTTTTGAGGAGACTTCCGGTTTGCGCATGCGCAGCCCCGATTTTGTTTTCTGGTACGGATCCCGTTGCTAATCATCTTCGGAGTAGCCTCCGTCACCTAGCAACCACGACTCGCCTCTTATGCTAACGCCACACAAATTACGCACATGGAAGTATTAAAAAGAGTACGCAGCAAGAATATAATATTCTGACTTTGAGCCCAAGAGATTAGTTTATCTCACCCAAATCTTTTGTCTAAAACAAAATATTATGTTCAGCAAATATAATAATTGAGTGACTGCATTCCATAGAATGCGGTCACTATATGTTCTAGGGTATTTTATTATTACGTCATTCAAAGTTCAGGATGTAGATAATTCTCTTCTGATTCCTGGACTTGCTTTCGGGTAATCCTCAGCCTTGTCATTTTCTCAGGATTTGTCTCGGAACATTGAATGTTTCCATCTCTCTTGGCTTTCACTGGTCGCATTTCTTGTCCGATTTTTGTCATTCAAAGTTCAGTTTGTAGATAATTCTCGTGTGTTTCCTGAACTTGTTTTTGGTATTCCTCGGTCTTATAATTTTTTCGTGATTCGTCTTACAATATTCCCTATGTCTTGAAGTGGCGGAATGTTGGTGATGTTGCGAGATGTTGGAGGTTTGTGACATCATCGTCATCAGAATTATTGATACCAATAACCTGTCAACTATTATGATTGGTGCTCTAGTGCCACCTACAGGAATGCATAAACATTACTTTGACTTTTATTAGTGAAATTCTGCAGAGCATTACTTGACGTGCCCTGGATCTTAAAAATCCATCAGACCCTTGCCCCATTTTGTAGTTTGGCCTCTCGGACCCTCCACACCGAAGGGTCCGGCATTAATAATATTAATTCATGATTTATTTTTATTAGATTAGGTTAGATTCAACTTTATTGTCATTACACATGTACAAGTACAAAGCAACAAAATGCCGTTTAGCATCCAACCAGAGTGCAATAATAGTAAGTACAATATACAGATAATAATAAATAGGTGATAGCTAAAATAAGGAGCTGTAGTATATAAGTACAAATATACAGATTGATTGAGGTAAAAGGTTGCATATCATATATATTGTGCGATTAATTGATAATGAGGATATAAACAGGGACTAATAGCTTTGTTAGGCAATAATTCGACCTCCGCCAGCTAATCGTCGAAATACACTGACAAGCCGCATAATCTGGCGTTCTGCTGAAAAGGTGATCTGCCAGACTTACCATCTCTGCAGACTAGTAAGTACGTCCCAGGGCTCTGGGACGAGCAGGTCCGGATCACAGCTGACCCTTTCTCACCCTGGACATGGTCTATTTGAACCACTCTCCTCAGGCAGGAGGCCACTCCTCTCAGCCAGGCCACTCCCCTCAGGCAGAAGGAGGCCACTCCCCTCAGGCAGGAGGCTACGGACGACAGGACCTCCCGCCACAACAATAGTTTCTTTTCCCTCTGCTGTTGGACTCATGAACACTTCTAAACACCTGCCACTTTAATAGCAACTATTCAAACAGTGAGTGATTTAGGTGTTTAGACCTAAATACTTAGGCCGTTAAGTATTCATTTCGACACCAACAAGACTATTGCCAAAGAGTGTACATTTTAAAGTACATGCTCATTATAAGGCATCATACCATCCTGGTATGATGTAGTGGGGTTCTGTACATACACTCCTGCGCACTCGCTGAGGTCTGACAGGCCAGCTCCAATTTCTTGTCCCAAAAAACTGGCCTTTAATTCTTTACCCTCCATTTTTTCAACTTTATTGTGTAGGCGGCTTTATTCGTTTAGACTTTATTTCTTTAAGCTAGTATTCTTTCCTCTTTATTCTTTCCACTTTATTTCTGTACACTTTATTCTTCAGACTTCTATGCAGTCTTCTAAAGACTTTATTCTTTAGACTTTATTCTTTAGACTTTATTCTGTAAAACTTTATTACACATCAAGACGGATGGGAAACATTAATGCTCACAAACACATAAATATAATTCTGGCCGAATGTTGGTGCTTTTGCTGAATGTTGGGCCTTTGGCCGCAATCATCGTTATGGCAGGGGCCAGGAGGCTACGGTGACAGGAGGCCACCGGAGTGGTGACCACTGCCTGAGGGGAGTGGTTCAAAATAGACCATGTCCAGGGTGAGAAGGGTCAGCTGTGATCCGACCTGCTCGTCCACAGAGCCCTGGAGTATATAGACGTGTGGAAAAAGTGTGTTTCGTTGCATTGGATGTTTCCCTCTCTCCTGGCGTTCACAGAATCAGAATCAAGAATCAGAATCAGAAAGAGTTTATTGTCAATGAACAAAATTCACAAAAACATAGGAACTTGTCTCGGCCTTAAGGTGCAACATAAAACACTGAGCAATAATAAAAACTACATATATTCAATCAAAAGGGCAATGCATTAGGAAACAAATTAAAATTACTATAACAATAAAAATAAAAAATAGGCATTTCTATGTACACAAGTTTACAGTTATGTTTAAAAGTTTGTAGTGCAGAAAGTGACAGTGCAGTGAGTGGTTGAATATTGCAGTTAAAGTGACAGGTGTTTTGAAGTGTTCATGAGTCCAAACGGCAGAGGGAAAGAAAACTATCTCTTATGGCGGGAGGTTCTGGTCCGGAATGGACCGTAGCCTCCTGCCTGCGGGGAGTGGTTCAAACAGACCATGTCCAGGGTGAGAAGGGGTCAGCTGTGATCCAACCTGCTCGGTCCCAGAGCCTCGGAGACGGTACAGGTCCTGCAGAGATGGAAAGTCTGCGGCCGATAACCTTCTCAGCAGAACGCACAATGCGCTGTAGTCTCTGTTTCCCTGGCTGTTGCTACCAGCGTACCACACGGTGATGGAGGAGGTGAGGATGGACTCAATGATGGCCGTGTAGAACTGCACCATCATCTGCGCTGGCAGCTTGGCTTTCCTCAGCTGCCGCAGAAAGTACATCCTCTCCACAGGTCGCATTTCTTGCCCAATTTCCGTCATTCAAAGTTCAGTTTGTAGATAATTATCGTGTGATTCCTGGACTTGCTTTCGGTATTCCTTGGTCTTATCCTTTTTTCTTACAATTTTCCCTATCTCTTAAAGTGGCGGAATGTTGGTGATGTTGCGGGATGTTGGAGGTTTGTGACATCGTCATCGTCATCAGAATCAGAAAGGGTTTTATTGCCATTGTAAATGAACTAAATTTACAAACATGGGAACTTGTCTCGGCATTAAGGTGCAACATAAAATACTGAGCAATAATAAACAACATATATTCAATCCATAGGGCATGCATTAAGAAACAATTTAAAATTACTATTGTATAAAATAAAAATAGGCATTACTATGTACACGAGAATTATAGTTAAATTTACAGTTTTGAGTGCAGAAAGTAACCAAGTGATTGGTGATGGAGGAGTCTGTCATGAGGAGGGGCTGGGGGGCTGTGACTTTCCTGAACAAAAGAAGGCTGCACCTACAAATCAGTGAGCACTGACTGCGAGATATGTTTATACTTGATTTATGGTTTTCTATAGACGTGTGAAAAAGTGCCTTTTGTTTTTTTCATTAGGCAGTCACTCGCAATGGCTTCCTGCCATTGCAGTTTCTAGTTACCAATGCTCCTGTGATAACTGTCAAAATGATCTAGAAGTGAAATGACATACGCCTTGTTAATTTCAGAATGGGATTTTATATTGACAAGGGAATACATGAAAGGAAATATGTGCATTTAAGTCACTTAATAAAGAGAAAGATCTGTGTTTCTGGAGAAAATATATTTAATCAGAATAAATCTTGTTTGTCACGTTTACAATGTCTCACTTATGGCATTCAACAGAAACCATAATTAACGTTTTTACTCCCGATTCATTGGTTTAAGTGGTGTCTTTTTATATCAATGTGTTACACAAAACACATTCGGATTAGCTGCAGTTTACAGTTAAATCCAAACTTCTTTAACAGTTTTGGGAACGTTCTGCCCTTATTTAACGCTCGTGCGTGCACTTACATGTTCCCTCCGCTGTCGGGGGGCGCTGTTTCGCTCCGCCACGGCCAATCTCCATGGAAACGCAAGCCACATTTGTCGGCTACATTCGTGGGCTGCGTGAAATGCATGGATGAAATGGGACAGCCTTGTCGCGCAGGAAGTGACGCAACCTTCAAACGTAGCCTTCGGAGCACGCAGACCGACGCAGACCCGGAATTCAGACCATGGATTCAGACACAGCCACAGCCTTCTCCTCAGAGCGGAAATGTGCAGCCGGACTACTGTTTCGGAAGTAGATCTCGCGTGGTACAGCACGTGGATGTAGTAGTACAGCAGGGGACGTGTCCGCACATACCCTGAGCCCGGCCGCGGCCATGGACAGTGAGTTTCCCTCGGTTCTGTTCCCGTGCTTCTACAACACCGGGCCCCCAGTCACTGGCTTGGGACACTGCGCCGGCTCCTGGGGCAGCTACAACCGGCTCCGACCCAACGGAACACGGGTAAAACACAAGATGGCGAGACTAAACACTATCAAACTAGTTCTGCAGACAAGCCTCAGTATGCTTTATTCTCACTAAGAGCTGCTTCTCTGAAGCTACATGTATACTATTGAATTAGCTGACATGTTTTTACTTATTATTACATAACTTGTTGGCATAGTCCCTCTGGTAAATACAAATCAAAGATCAGTGGAGAGGCTGAAGAATTATTGCGAAGAATAATAGAAAAGTATATTAAAGTTGAGTGTGACATTCCATCGAAAACGCAAACAACTGACCGTCCATACCCCAGGTCACTAATAGGCGGACTCCGGTCCTGATCAGGACCCAATCGTTGTTCAGTCCAGACCCGAACCTCTGACACGAAACTTTGAAGTGAACACCCCCATAAAAGCAGTGCAGACCCCACTGTATATAAATACATATATTAATATAAATATATTATATTATATTTTTTATATTCTATATATATATATATATATATATATATATATATATATATATATCATATAATATATATATATAATATATCATATATATATATATATATATCATATATATATATATATATATCTATATATATATATATTATATATCATATAATATATATATTATATATATATATATATATATGTATATATATGATATATGATATGATATATATATATATGATATATATATATGATATATATATATATATATGATATATGATATATATATCATATATATATATAAAAAATAAATAAAATTAGAGGCAGAAATGTGGGAAGTTCCGGAGCCGTGCTTGCAGAATTGTTCTCAAACTGGACCTCGGTCAGTGTTTATTAGTGACCCCTGGTTTAAACCATCATCAAATTGTTTTATTATTATTAATAAAAATCATAATCAACGGCTATTTCGGAAATCCAACCTCCGAAAAGCTGCTGGACTAGACGGCGTCTGTAGTCATGAAGTCATTTGAACGCCTGGTCCTGCCCCACCTCAAGTCCTTCACCTCCTCCCTGCTGGACCCCCTGCAGTTCACCTACAGAGCCAACAGGTCTGTAGAAGACACAATCAACCTGGCACTCCACTTCATCTTGCAGCATCTGGGACTCCCCGGGAACCTACGCCAGGATCCTGTTTGTGGACTTCAGCTCTGCTTTCAACACCATCCTCCCTGCTCTGCTCCAGGACAAGCTCTTCCAGCTCAACGTGCCTGACTCCACCTGCAGGGGGAGCACTGACTTCCTGACGGATCGGAGGCAGTGCGTGCGGCTGGGGAAGAATGTCTCAGACACTCGGACTATCAGCACAGGAGCGTCCACAGGGCTGTGTACTTTCTCCTCTGCTCTTCTCCCTGTACACAAACTGCTGCACCTCCAGCCACGACTCCGTAAAACTCATCAAGTTTGCGGACGACATCACCCTCATCGGGCTCATCTCGGACGGGGATGAGTCTGTCTACAGGAGGGAGGTGGACCGGCTGGTGTCCTGGTGCAGCGGTAACAACCTGGAGATCAACGCCCAGAAGACAGTGGAGATGATCGTGGACTTCAGGAAAGCCACAGCCCTCAGCCCCCTCATCATGACAGACTCCCCCATCACCACCGTGGACTCCTTCCGCTTCCTCTGCACCACCATCACCCAGGACCTCAAGTGGGAGCCCTCCATCAGCTCCCTCATCAAGAAGGCCCAGCAGAGCATGTACTTCCTGCGGCAGCTGAGGAAAGCCAAGCTGCCAGCGCAGATGATGGTGCAGTTCTACACGACCATCATTGAGTCCATCCTCACCTCCTTCATGGTCTAGTTGAACCACTCCCCTCAGGCAGGAGGCTACGGTCCATCCAGACCAGAACCTCCCGCCACAAGAATAGTTTCTTTCCCTCTGCTGTTGGACTCATGAACACCTCTTAAACACCTGCCACTTTAACTTCAATTCAACCAATCACTCACTGCACTGTCACTTTCTGCACTACAACTGTAAATTCAACTGTAAATTCTTGTCTACATAGTAATGTTTGTAATTTTTATTTTATACTTTAGTAATTTTAAATTGTTCCTTAATGCATGCCCTTTTGATTTCATTTATGTTGTTTTTATTATTGCTCAGTGTTTTATGTTGCACCTTAAGGCTGAGACAAGTTCCTATGTTTGTGAACTGTGTTTATTGACTATGGCAATAAACCTTTTTCTGATTCTGACTCTGAGATTGGTGGTAGGCTGTCGTCCCATTCCTTAGTCTGACCCCGAGCCCCTGTGCTCTGAGTATTTTATACCTGAAGTACAAAGGGCCAGATATCTCAAAGCAGAGTGACTTTTGTTTAGTCACATGTTGATTAACATTCACACTTGAAGATAGTCACAGATAAACAAAGGATTTCCTGCTGGAGACTTTGGGCCTGATGAGCTTCTTCACATACAGTATGTAAATGTAGATCTGGTTTCTCAGGCATTAACCCAAGACTGATTACATTCTGGATAGGAACATAAACATTCATATACATTCATATACTCAGTGGAGAACCACAAAATGTTTGGAGGGAATTCTTTTGGAACAATGCTGACTGTTGGAGAAAATGTGGCAGCAGGAGGCAAACCACTGTCACGTGTTTTGGGACTGTCCTGTTGTTCATAAAGATTGAACTGAGATCAATGGTGTTAGACTTTTTTTGACATCATCCTCTCACTATGTATTTGCCTTAAAACCTCTGCCATTGAATGAATGGATACAATTGACTATCAACATTTTCACTGTCCAAAAGGGACCTATTTAAGTTTTGCCATGTTTATTCTAGGGGTCTTCACTCAAAATTAGAGCGTACAAAACTCAAATACTTATATGTTCATTATTGTTAACTGCTTGAATTGTGCAGTTGTCTTGTCTTGGAGCCTAGTTCAAGGGGGACGAGTCGCTCACTCGTCCCCCTTGAACTTTCGCGTTTGGGGCCTGTTAATGTCCTTTTGAAATATTTTCTTTACTCATTTGTTCACATAATTGCTTGTACATGCATTTAACAAACGCTGCTTCTTCTGTAAAAGACCGTTTGAAGACTCCATTAGAGTTGCTTGGATCAGGATATTTGAGGCTGATCACCGATCATCTGAAATTTTGATCTGCCGATATCGATCACAACCGATACGATCACGTTGACTTTGTGTCAAATCTTTTTCCTTCTAATAATAATAATAATAATTTTTTTTTAATGTTTTATATTAACTATACATAATTTATTAGAAAGGAGGCTTTTAATAATATGAAGTTCAATTAAATCTATATAGTTGGCAGATGTGTCACACATGCAGCCCACGGGCACCTCTACGCTCTATGGAGATGCGGTTGTAACCCAACAAATTTCCTTGGGGACAATAAAGATGCCCGTTACTTTTTACATCGGCTTGACGGCTTCATTGTTGTGTGTGTTTGTCCCACAGAGCTTCATGGCCCAGCACACTGCAACTGGCGAGTCTTGGAGCCACACAGAGCCTATGCCGGTGCCACTGCTCTCGCCCAAACACAGTGAGTTGAAACTGCTTCTGGGGGTAAAGATAAGAATGAAGTGGGGGTGCACCGATATATCGGCCTAGTACCGGTATCGGCCGATATATCGGATGTTATCCGATGTTACGCCTTGGTAATGAAAGAAAGGTCCCTTCAGAAACGGGAGGAAAACAAAGGCTCCTGGACAGAGGCTGCTGTATTCTAACAGAACAGACTGTAAACTTAAATCCAGTCTTCATTCTGAGTCAAATGAAACAGAAATGACAAAGTGACAGACTTTCAAAAGCTATAGAAAGTTTTAGACGAAACGTCTCACTAAATATAAGCGCGACGAATTCACTCGACTAGTTTTCCTCCTAAACGATCAGTTTAGACATGTTTGGTGCAGAGTCTGAGGAGGTGGTGCAGAGTCTGAGGAGGTGGTGCAGAGTCTGAGGAGGTGGTGCAGAGTCTGAGGAGGTGGTGCAGAGTCTGAGGAGGTGGTGCAGAGTCTGAGGAGCGTGCAAGAGTCTGAGGAGTGGTGCAGAGTCTGAGGTGCTGGTGCAGAGTCTGAGGAGGTCGTGCAGAGTCGTGTGGAGGTGTGGCAGAGTTCTAGACGGGTGGTGCAGAGTCTGAGGATGGTGCGTGCAGAGTCAGAGGCGGTTGGTGGCAGAGTCTGAGGGGTGGTGCAAGAGAGATGACGAGGTGGACCAGAGTCTGAGGAGGTGGACCAGAGTCTGAGGAGGTGACCAGAGTCTGAGGAGGTGGACCAGAGTCTGAGGAGGTGGGCAGAGTCTGAGGAGGTGGTGCAGAGTCTGAGAGGTGGTGCAGAGTCTGAGGAGTGGTGCAGAGTCTGAGGAGGTGGTGCAGAGTCTGAGGAGGTGGTGCAGAGTCTGAGGAGGTGTGCAGAGTCTGAGGAGTAGTGGTGCAGAGTCTGAGGAGGTGTGCAGAGTCTGAGGAGGTGGTGCAGAGTCTGAGGAGGTGTGCAGAGTCTGAGGAGGTGGTGCAGAGCTGAGGAGGTGGTGCAGAGTTCTGAGGAGGTGGTCAGATCTGAGGAGGTGGTGCAGAGTCTGAGGAGGTGTGCAGATCTGAGGAGTGTGCAGCGTGCTGCAGAGTCTGAGAGTGTGCAGAGTCTGAGGAGGTGTGCAGGAGTCTGAGGAGTGTGGTGGTGCAGAGTCTGAGGAGGTGGTGCAGAGTCTGAGGAGGTGGTGCAGAGTCTGAGGAGGTGGTGCAGAGTCTGAGGAGGTGGTGCAGAGTCTGAGGAGGTGGTGCAGGTCTGAGGAGGTGGTGCAGAGTCTGAGGAGGAGGCAGAGTCTGTCTCTGCTGCTGTTACAGGAGGAGTCAAAGCAACACATGGATGACACGCGGACTTTAGTCTGAGAAATAATCTACATAAAACAGGAAAATCACGCAACGGAAAAGTGTGAAGGCTGATTTGACTCTGATAAAGAATAATCATATTATAGCCTAACTATATCTAAACATAGTACTACAAAGGCCCTATCAAACTTTTTCCTTTTTCCCCAAAGAAAGGTATTATGTGTTCTAACTGGTTCTACATATTTTAAAATATTTGTATCTTTATTTTAGAAAAAAAAAAATTTGTTTAAAATGACCAAAACAACATTTTGAAAATATCGGCCCAATATCGGTTATCGGCCAAAGATTTTCCAATAACATCAGTATCGGTATCGGCCTAAAAGTTCCATATCGGTGCACCTCTAGAATGAAGACATGGTTTTCTACTTTTTGTATGATTGTTTATGATTTTCAGCTTTGTTTTGGTCTTCAAAACCTGCCAACCCTCTGGATTTCAGTCAGCATGTAAGTCCTAAGCCAAGTCTCCAATGTCAAACATGTCAGAGCCCACATGAATTTTTAGTTTTAGTTGCAGAATTTCTTCCTGGACCATCCTTCGGACGCTTTCTGCACCATTGCCAACGTCCTGGGCAAAACAACGAACTTTAGAAAAGAATCTCAGAAGGTAAGAATACATTTTTAGTAACTAGATCAGGGGGTCCAAACCTTTTTTATGCATATTATTGCATATTATCCGAAGCGTAGGGCCACAGACTGGTGGTCAGTTGGGGTAAAAGTATAATTTACTGTATATTTCCACCAAATAAAAATCATAACCTGTGACACAGACTTTATTTATTTATCTATTACAATCAGGGGCAACGTCAGGTTTTGTGGGCCCCCTGAAAATCAATTTCTCTGGGCCCTGCCCCTCAAACCACCATCACCCACACACACAAAGAAGCAGAGGTGAGCTGGAGGTGGGCGCGCTGCCTAACGCATGTGTGACACATACAGTTTTTTTGAAAGTTTAAAGCATAAAACACAAAACAGGAGCAAAAAGAGCAAAATTTAAAATAAAATTACAAAAAGACATCCACCAACAAAAGAAACACAATCATGACAGGGGAATTTAAATAAATGTCCCACTGGGTCAAGAGGCGGTCAAATGTATCCATTTCCAAATGAAGTCAGAAATGCTCAATGGTGCCCCTATGCCCCCAACCCACTTTGAACATGTAAAAATGACATAGGGGTCTATAGGTGCTCTTTGTTATGTCTGTTTATGTTCGTAAATTGTGTGTCTGCGTGCTCTTACACCCGTGAAGAGCTCTTGTCCTTCCGAACAACAACTCCTACGGACCTAGTTCCAGTTTTTTTAGTTTCTGCTGCTGAATTAGCCCTTCTTTTGGCTAAAGAGTGAGACGCCGCAGGCGAGGAAAACGTGCCGGGGTCCTCGTACGGCTCAGGAGACGCGGTCAACGGACGCCCTTACCTGGGAATTTTCCTCTCCAACGTTCGCTCACTCTCAAAATGGACGAACTGGCGCTGCTGATGAGACGAAACAGAGACTTTTCTTCATCTCCTGTCTTGTGCTTCACGGAAGACGTGCCTCAGCGGAGCCGATCCCGGACGGCGCCGTACAGATCGAGGGGTTTTGCCTCTTCGTGCGGATCGTCATAAAGGTCTCTCCGGGGTAAAACACGCGGCGGAGGAGTCTGTTTTTACATCAACAACGCCTGGTCTTCAGATGTGATGGTGATCTCCAAACACTGCTCTCCTGATCTGGAATATCTCTTCATTAACTGCAAACCATTCTACTCGCCACGTGAGTTCGCCTCATTCATTCTGGCTGTTTTTACATCCCACCGAGCGCAAACGTGCACGTGGCACAGCGCGCTTCTGCGCACCAGATTCTGAGTGTGGAGCGGACCTTCCCGGACTCCTTGTGTATTATCCTGGGGCATTTTAACAAGGGGAATCTCAGCCACGAACTACCAAAGTACAGACAGTTTATTAAAGTTCCGACCAGAGAGCAGAGCACGCTGGATCACTGCTACAACAGTCAGTAACGCCTTCCGCGCCGTGGCTCGCGCTGCTCTCGGCTTTTCAGATCACGCCATGGTTCACCTGATCCCCACGTACAGGCACAGGCTGAAGCTCTCCAAACCTGCAGTGAGGAAATCTAAGAAGTGGACCAATGAGGCAGCGGAGGAAGCTACGTGCGTGTTTGGACATTACAGACTGGGAGGTTTTCAGAGCTGCCACAGAGAGTTTGGATGAGTACACGGACACTGTGACGTCATACATTCGATTCTGTGAGGACAGCATCATACCAACACAAACCAAAGTCACTTTCAACAATGACAAACCCTGGTTCACTCCAAAACTGAGGCAGTTAAGAAAGCAGAAGGAAGCAGCGCACAGGGCTGGTGACAGGGGGCGCTACAAAGACGCAAAGTATGGATTTAGCAAAGAGGTTTCTCGAGCGAGATCACTGTACAATACGCGTCTGAAGCAGCAGTTTCTCTGACAACAACCCCGCCTCCGTGTGGAGGGGGCTCCGGCTTCTCACCAACCACAAGCCCCGAGCCCCCCTGCTGCAGACAATCAAAAAACTGGCTGAGCAACTTAACACCTTCTACTCCAGGTTTGATGTGACCATCCCCCTCCCCACGGTGTCCACCTCCGCCAACCCAAACCTGGTCCCCCCCACCTCCCCCACCACCCTCTCAGTTCAGGAACAGGATGTTCACAGGCTATTTCGGAAATCCAACCCCCGAAAAGCTGCTGGACCAGACGGCGTCTCTGCCGCTACATTAAGACATTGCGCAGGAGAGCTGACCCCCGTTTTCACAGACATTTTTAACACCTCCCTGGGGTGTCCCAGCCTGCTTCAAGTCTGCCATCATTGTCCCTGTCCCCAAGAAGCCCCGGATCACTGGACTTAATGACTGCAGGCCTGTGGCGCTGACGTCTGTAGTCATGAAGTCATTTGAACGCCTGGTCTTGCCCCACCTCAAGTCCTTCACCTCCTCCCTCCTGGACCCCCTGCAGTTCGCCTACAGAGCCAAAAGGTCTGTAGACGACACTATCAACCTGGCACTCCACTTCATCCTGCAGCATCTGGACTCCCCGGGAACCTACGCCAGGATCCTGTTCGTGGACTTCAGCTCTGCTTTCAACACCATCCTCCCTGCTCTGCTCCAGGACAAGCTCTCCCAGCTCAACGTGCCCGACTCCACCTGCAGGTGGATCACTGACTTCCTGACGGATCGGAGGCAGTGCGTGCGGCTGGGGAAGAATGTCTCAGACGCTCGGACTATCAGCACCGGAGCTCCGCAGGGTGTGTACTTTCCCCTCTGCTCTTCTCCCTGTACACAAACTGCTGCACCTCCAGCCACGACTCCGTAAAACTGATCAAGTTTGCGGACGATACCACCCTCATCGGGCTCATCTCGGACGGGGATGAGTCTGTCTACAGGAGGGAGGTGGACCGGCTGGTGTCCTGGTGCAGCGGTAACAATCTGGAGTTCAACGCACCAGAAGACAGTGGAGATGATCGTTGGACTTCAGGAAAGCCACAGCCCCCCAGCCCCTCCTCATAACACACTCCCCCATCACCACCGTGGACTCCTTCCGCTTCCTGGGCACCACCATCACCCAGGACCTCAAGTGGGAGCCCTCCATCAGCTCCCTCATCAAGAAGGCCCAGCAGAGGATGTACTTTCTGCGGCAGCTGAGGAAAGCCAAGCTGCCAGTGCAGATGATGGTGCAGTTCTACACGGCCATCATTGAGTCCATCCTCACCTCCTCCATCACCGTGTGGTACGCTGGAGCCACAGCCAGGGACAAACAGAGACTACAGCGCCCTCTGCCGGAGCCACAGCCAGGGACAAACAGAGACGACAGCGCATTGTGCGTTCTGCTGAGAAGGTGATCGGCTGCAGACTTCCATCTCTGCAGGACCTGTACGTCTCCAGGGCTCTGGGACGAGCAGGTCGGATCACAGCTGACCCTTCTCACCCTGGACATGGTCTATTTGAACCACTCCCCTCAGGCAGGAGGCTACGGTCCATCCGGACCAGAACCTCCCGCCACAAGAATAGTTTCTTTCCCTCTGCCGTTGGACTCATGAACACTTCAAAACACCTGTCACTTTAACTGCAAATATTCAACCACTCACTGCACTGTCACTTTCTGCACTCAAACTGTAAATCTAACTGTAACTCTTGTGTACATAGAAATGCCTATTTTTATTTTTATTGTATAGTAATTTTTTAAATTGTTTCTTAATTCTTGCCCTTTTTGATTGAATATATGTTGTTTTATTATTGCTCAGTGTTTTATGTTGCATCCTTAAGGCCGAGACAAGTTCCTATGTTTGTGAATTTTGTTCATTGACAATGGCAATAAACTCTTTCTGATTCTGATGAATTTGACATTTTTAAGAAGAAGAACCACTTTGGCGTCATGCACACCAGTGTCAGATCTGCTTTCGCCACGCAAGCTGACGCATCACATGTCTTGTTTCAGTCCCTCTTTTTCACTTGTTTTGAATTGAATATGGGGTCAATTTTCATCATCTAAAGATGTGTAAGTACCTATAAAAGTCCTGTTTCTCCAAGTCTAAGGATTTTTTAAAAATATCAAAGCTTTTCATGTGATTATCTTTTACAATCTGGTGAAAAACCTTTATACCTTTTTATAATCCAGACCTTGAATCTCAGGTCTGTTCTATTTGGTACAAACCTTGGTCATAAGCCAACCAGTTTAAGATTTGAACATCTTAGCGTAGTTTGTACAGTTTTCAGTTGTTTCATCTGGACTCTGTTTTAGAAAAAACAAAACGTTTCGAACTCTCATCCAAGAGTCATTCTCAATCAGAGAAACAAGTCTGAGAACTCTTGTTTATATCCTACTCTGTGAGAGCCCCTCCCACAGGGCGGGACCTCCTGCTAATGGCCCATTGAAACTAGGATGGGCCAATTGTTCTGTAGTTCCCTGCCTCACCTTCAGGTGATAAAAACAGGAGTTCTCAGACTTGTTTCACTGATTGAGAATGACTCTTGGATGAGAGTTGAAACGTTTTGTTTTTTCTAAAACAGAGTCCAGATGAAACAACTGAATCTTTTTCGACCTCTAAACAATCTAAATATTTTTTAGCGTCCAGACTTATTATTACAGCTTTGTTTTGTTTTTGTATTTGGTTCATTACGTGACAGCTCTCTGGTGGAACACAACACTCACAAGAACAATAACACCAGAACATATAGAACAAAAAAAGTACACAAAAAAGGGCTCATGCAAAGAGCTCAAACACTGATCCAAAAAATGATCAGAAGATGGAGGGAAAAACATTTTCTAGGTAACATTTACAAACCAAAGTTGGAACACACTGGCGAACACATTGGGCAAATACTCACATGTCTCCAGTACAGTCCAGGTCCCTTTCATTGAAATAAAGGGGAAAAAAGGAAAATGTCGAACTGGATCCGGCAAATGCTAATGCCTCCTCCGCTGTAGTGAATCTTTTTATTGTTCCGTTCACCTTGATCGTCATCATTGCAGGATAAAGCAGAGCGTAATCCACTTGCGCCAAGTAGTCGACTAAGAAAGAGACGTGGGGTTTGTTTGATCCAGGTTGGCCCGTGACGAGACATCTGGATGCCACAATGACATGCTGTTTATCGCCGAAGTTGTGGAACTTATAGGTCTTGGAAGCTTTCTTCATTTTCCCAGCTTTCTTCATTTTCCCAGCTTTTGTTGGATGTTTTAGATATTCACACACACACACACACACACACACACACAGACGGCGAGAGAGTATGAGAACTTGAATTTGAGGTTTAAGCTCCAAATTACCAGTCATACACAATAGCATTTATAAACCATGGAGTGGGATCGGTGCGGGCAGTCATATTCTAATCAGGTACTCATCAGTGAAGAGGGAGCGGCAGCCAGCAAACAATAGAATTTCTATGGCCCTTTACAGAGCTGTTAGGGTAACAAAGACGATTTGTTTCAGGTGAAATTTAGACAATGTAAACAAATAGATGAACAGAACAGGCTATTCTCAGGAGATCTCATACTAGGTCAGCAGATTGAGAATAACTTTTGGATGACAATCGAAATGACTTGTTTTTTCCAAAACGGTGTAAAAAAATAAAATAAATGGTCACATTTTTATAGCGCTTTTCTACCTTCAATGCACTCAAAGCACTTTACAAGTTTTACAACTTTTTCTATGATAAGGTTATAGTGGTTGAATAAAACAACAAAAAGTGCTGCCTAGGATCGTTTGGAGCTCCCTGAACTTTACCATTCATGTCATTTCCCCTGACTCCTGGCTCATAGTTGTGTTCAAACTCCTGTTACAGAGCACTCAGAAGACAAAACATCCCATCAACATGTGGGAGGTGACTGACTTCATGGACAAGCTCAGATCCAAAAAGTGAGTAGCTGTTAGTAGACACGGTGGAACATCCAGTTACTTGGGCACCCCTTTAAACCGGTGTTAAAAGTTGACTAAAATCATATTCACATTTTTTAGAAAAAACACATGCATTGGAATTTAGGGGTGTAACGATTCAGGACCTCGATCTAAACAGGTTTCACTTGCATTTTATTAACCACAAATGACCATTTAGCATTAATATTGATTTTAATACCATCCACTCACTCTAGTTTAACTTACTCTTATGCTGGGACAGTTTCTGCTGAGACGCAAAACGGGTGCAGGTAAAGCGTGAGAGAAAATATGGGCTTATGTGCGGCGATGCAGCGCGGAGATGCTGTTTTAATGTTTTTCAGCACGCATCTCTCAATTTTGCTTCGAGACGTATTGAGAAACGCGTACGATGTGTATGACGACAATTAAGAATGCACCCCTAGTTTTCAGTGCCTTTTAATCATAGAATACAATTGCCCTTTGAATAAGTCACTTTCCATCTTAGCAGATTCAGCCTCAATGCAGCATCAGCAGGTTAATAAGTGTTGAAGGACGGCGCGTGACACCCTACCACCATGTGGCACAAGGACACCCCTGACTTTATGGTCATGTTATCTGACCTTCTGCTGCGTGTCTTGGACACTCAGGTGAAGAGCAGGGCAGAGATGTCAACCATTCATCACCTCTTGGAGCCGTTGACTAAGAAGGAAGCTGACCAGACTGCCGGCCCAAGCGCATCGTGAGGGTCTGTTGGAAATGTCTTGCAGAGCCCTCTGTCAGCAGAGTCTTCAACTTGCACCCCAGGGAGTGCTCCTCCCAGATCCCAAGGGAGGCTGAGGGGAGACCTTGTTCTCCACCTCCATTATCGACACAGCAGCTGTAGCTGTGGTCGGAAGCTCTCTGGTGCTCGATGCCGTTCCCAAAGGTAAGGGATGCCGTCAGGATGAAGGAGACCTATCAGGCCTGTGGGACTCCTGAGGCAGTGGATGGGCACCGGCAAGCCAAGCTCATGCGGTCACCGAGGAAAAAACTCGGGCTGGGAGTAGTTTGGAGAGTCCATGGAGGACTATTGGTCAGCCTCAAAGTAAAGGGATGTTGTCGTATGGTGAAAGGTGGATCCCCTCAATCCCATTGTCAGAAGAAGAAACTGAACACTCAGAGGCAAATTCGTCCATTATCCAAGCTGAAGTCACTGAGGGGTTGGTGGGCTCTCATGTGGCAAGGCTATGGGGGTGGATGAGATTTACCCTGAGTATCTTAAGTTTCTGGATGTTGTGGGACTGTCTTGGCTGGCACATTTTGCAACATCAGGTGGCTGTCAGGGACAGTACATCTGGTGGTCCCTCTGTTTTTAGAAGGAGGGTGTATTCCAATTACAGAAGGATCAACCTCCTCAGCCTACCCGGTACAGTCTATTCCTGGGTACTGGAGAGAAGAATCCGACCGATAATCAAACCTTGGATTCAGGAGTGTGGTTTTCGTTCCAGTCGTGGAACACTGGACCAGCTCTATAATCTACATCGGGTGCTCGAGGGCTCATGGGAGTTTGCCCAACCAGTCCACATGTGCTTTGTAGATCTGGAGAAAGCTTTCGACCTTGTCCTTTGTGATGTCCTGCGGGGGGTGCTCCGGGAGTGTGAGGTCCGGGCAGGGCTCCAATTTGGTTTGATTGCACTAGTGCACCTAACTTTTTCCTTCAGGTGCACTCATACATAATATATGAGACCGTTCCATTTTTTCCCATTTGTTAGAAATAATAGAAATAATCAATTCTGTTCTCCCTGCTCAGACCACTGCCACCGCAACCCAACCCCAGATAAAGTGGATGAAAATGGATGGTACATAAACAATACATAGACTTGTCACAATATTTACGATTACAAAATATTATTCAATAAATTGAACAGTATTTATTGCATTAGTGCTGTACTTTTTCTTTCTACATTTACACAGCAGAAGGTATAATAATGACATACTATGACTTGATACTGTCTGACTGTTTTATTGTGCCATTTTATTTTTGCAGGATTTTTTTTCCCCTGTACAATGATCATTGATGTTATTGTTTGTTGTAATATTTTCTGTATCAATAAAATGCACTTTAATTAAAAGACAAGCTTAACAATACTCTGTGTCTGGCTCTAGAGCTCTTGAGTAAAAAGCGATCACTGATGTTATTAAATGATTGGATCTTGATTCAGTTAAAATTTGATTAATGGCACAGCCCTACAAAAAAGACTGGTGATATGAACTGGCCCAGCCCTCATGCCTTTGAGTGACTGTCACAGCACTCCACTTTCATAGCTCTAACCCTGTGCCCTTCCCCTCCAGCTGCACCAAGAGCACCCCCTCCGCTCACCTGGACGCCTACAGCTGCCTGCTCTCTGACACACTGCATTCTGTCCCAGTGGAGCTCCTAGGCTCACTGCTGCACGAGGAGCTCAGCCAGCAGAGCCGAGACGCTGCCTTCTGTGAAGCCAATACCGGAGGGGCCCTGGACTTCATCCCTTTGTCCCCCGGGGCATCGGAGATGCCTCTGTCCGGGTGTCTGGTCTACTCCACCAATACAGCGGACAAACTCTGTATCCTTTACTGTACGCAACATTTACAACTTTGTAAATCCCTGTGATGGTAAAATATGTATTTTTGGGACGTTTGAAGTGTCCGTCATCATCCCTTTCTGTCTCTTTGCCGAAATTTAGGAAACACAACTTTTTTATATTTGTGAAATGTTTTTGTATGTGAATATACTGCAGTGGTGTGCAGTGACATTTATGGATGGGCAAGCAGACCTGGGGTGTTCATTAATATTTAGTGGATAATAGAAATGTTGCAACCCGAACGAGTGACGTGGGGCCGTCTTCCGTGGACCCACCACCTGCAGGAGGATCCGTAAGGGGCTGGTGCGGAGGGATCTGGGCGGCAGTCGACGGCAGGGGCCTCGACGATTGGATCCCCGGACACAGAGACTAACTCTGGGGACATGGAACGTCAACTCACTGGGGGGGAAAAGAGCCTGAGCTTGTGCGGGAGGTTGAACGGTTCCGACTAGATATAGTCGGCCTCACCTCCACGCACAGTTTGGGCACTGGAACCCATCCTCTCGAGAGGGGCTGGACGCTCCACTTCTCTGGTGTTGCCTGCGGGGAGAGGCGGCGGGCTGGCGTGGGCTTGCTTATTGCCCCACAGCTCAGCCGCCATGTGTTGGGGTTTACCCCAGTGAACGAGAGGGTCGCGTCTAAGCCTTCGGCTTGGGGACAGGTCTCTCACTGTGGTGTCGGCCTACGGGCCGAACAACGGTGCTGAGTACCCGGCCCTTCTTGGAGTCCCTGGGAGGGGTACTGGACAGTGCACCGACCGGGGACTCCGTTGTTCTACTGGGGGACTTCAACGCCCACGTGGGCAACGACAGTGACACCTGGAGAGGGGTGATTGGGAAGAACGGCCCCCCGATCTGAACCCGAGCGGTGTTCAGTTATTGGACTTCTGTGCTAGTCACGGACTGTCCATAAAGAACACCATGTTCAAGCACAAGGGTGTCCACCAGTGCACGTGGCACCAGGACACCCTAGGCCGGAGGTCAATGATCGACTTTGTTGTCGTGTCATCTGACCTCCGGCCGCGTGTCTTGGACACTCGGGTGAAGAGAGGGGCGGAGCTGTCAGCAGGGTCTTCAACTCACACCTCCGTGAGAACTTCTCCCAAATCCCGGGGGAGGCTGGGGACATTGAGTCCAAGTGGACCATGTTCTCGACTTCCATTGTCAATGCGGCTGCTCGGAGCTGTGGTTGCAAGGTCTCGGGTGCCTGTCGCGGCGGCAACCCACGAACCCGGTGGTGGACACCGGAAGTAAGGGATGCCGTCAGGCGGAAGAAGGAGGACCATCAGGCCTCTTTGGCTTGTGGGACTCCTGAGGCCGTTGACGGGTATCGGCGGGCCAGGCGTGCCGCAGCTCGTGCTGTCGCAGAGGCAAAAACCCGGGGCTGGGAGGAGTTCGGGGAGGCCCTGGAGGAGGACTATCGGTCGGCCCCAAGGAAATTCTGGCATACCGTCCGGCGCCTCAGGAGGAGAAAGCGGTGTTCCACCAACACCGGTGCGGGTGGGGACCTGCTGACCTCGACTGGGGATGTTGTCGGACGGTGGAAGGAGTACTTTGAGGACCTCCTAAATCCCACTGTCACGTCTTCCGAAGAGGAAGTAGAGACTGGGGACTCGAAGGCTGACTCATCTATCACCCAAGCCGAAGTCACTGAGGTTGTTGGCAAACTCCTCAGTGGCAGAGCTCCGGGGTGGATGAGATGCGTCCCGAGTACCTAAAGTCTCTGGATGTTGCAGGACTGTCTTGGTTGATACGTCTCTGCAACATCGTGTGGCGGTCGGGCGCAGTGCCTCTGGACTGGCAGACCGGGGTGGTGGTCCCTCTGTTCAAGAAGGGGGACCAGAGGGTGTGCTCCAACTATAGAGGGATCACACTCCTCAGCCTCCCTGGTAAGGTCTATTCCAGGGTACTGGAGAGGAGAATCCGACCGATAGTCGAACCTCGGATTCAGGAGGAGCAGATTAGTTTTCGTCCTGGTCGTGGAACACTGGACCAGCTCTATACTCTTCCATCGGGTGCTCGAGGGTTCATGGGAGTTTGCCCAACCAGTCCACATGTGCTTTGTGGATCTGGAAAAGGCTTTCGACCGCATCCCACGGGGTGCCCTTTGGGGGGTGCTGCGGGAGTACGGGGTCCGGGGCCCTTTGCTCAGGGCTGTCTGGTCCCGGTATGACCGGAGCAGGAGCTGTGTTCGCATTGCCGGCAGTAAGTCAGACCTGTTCCCAGTGCGTGTTGGACTCCGCCAGGGCTGCCCTTTGTCACCGGGTTCTGTTCATTGTTTTTTATGGACAGAATTTCTAGGCGCAGTCAGGGGTCGGAGGGGGTCCGTTTGGAGAACACAGGATCTCATCTCTGCTGTTTGCAGATGATGATGTCCTGATGGCTCCATCAAACCCGGACCTGCAACATGCTCTGGGACGGTTTGCAGCCGAGTGTGAAGCAGCTGGGATGAGAATCAGCGCCTCCAAATCTGAGGCCATGGTTCTCGACCGGAAAAAGGTGGCTTGCCCTTTCCAGGTTGGTGGGGAGTCCTTGCCCCAAGTGGAGGAGTTCAAGTATCTCGGGGTCTTGTTCACGAGTGAGGGAAGGATGGAGCGTGAGATTGACAGGCGTATCGGGGCAGCGTCCGCAGTGATGCTGTCGCTGCATCGGACCGTTGTGGTAAAGGAGCTGAGTCGAAAGACAAAGCTCTCGATTTACCGGTCAATCTACGTTCCTGCCCTCACCTATGGTCATGAGCTTTGGGTAGTGACCGAAAGGACAAGATCGCGGATACAAGCGGTCGAAATGAGTTTCCTCCGCAGGGTGGCTGGGCGCTCCCTTAGAGATAGGGTGAGGAGCTCAGTCACACGGGAGGAGCTCTGAGTAGAGCCGCTGCTTCTCCACGTCAAGAGGAGCCAGCTGAGGTGGCTCGGGCATCTGTCCCGGATGCCTCCTGGACGCCTCCCTAGGGAGGTGTTTCGGGCATGTCCCACTGGGAGGAGGCCCCGGGGAAGACTATGTCTCTCGGCTGGCCTGGGAACGCCTCGGGATCCCCCCGGAGGAGTTGGAGGAAGTGTCTGGGGATAAGGAAGTCTGGGAGTCTCTGCATAGACTGCTGCCCCCGCGACCCGGCCCCGGATAAAGCGGAACTTCATTGACCAATTCATTACTCAACTTCGCGTTCTATGCTGTCAAATGACTGCCTGTGTTTCTAACGTCTAATCCTTAGAAACATGAACAGAGCCTGAGCTACAGACACAGACATCTCTAAAAGATTGTTTTAAGTCTAAGTTTGTTGAAACGTGGCGCTGCTGTTGCTTCACTTCTCCTGTGCACATGCTCAGTCACAGGTTTATTCAGGTGGTTTGAGTTTGTCCTCAGGGCACATGTGCGGAGCTCTAGAACAAGCTGCTGTCCGCTCTGGTTCTAAAAGCTCATGTTAGAGAGCGGAGCATGAATGGGCCTCTGAACTTACTTAGTTCTGCTTTAAGTGGTTTGTGCATTTGAAGTGGTTCGCATGGTCCTTGACACAGTGGTTCAGGCTTCCAGCAGGTGGAGCTCCAATATCACTCTGTGGTCTGCTCTGATGAAGTGCACAGCTTCCTCCTTAAAGGTCCCATCCAGCAGATCAGCTCCAAATCTTTGTGTGGACACAGTAAGGCCCTTTCTGAAACCAGTTCCTCCTCCCTTTTCCTCCCCCACTTCTCCTCACTCTTCACTGAAGGCTCCTTCTGAGTGGAGGTTCCTTCATGGGAGTGAACAGAACTTTGTCTTTGGAAACACTGCCGAATCTCAGACAGAAGATGCATTGCCCACAACTGACACGATATCTAAGTTTGATTTAAAAATGAGATCAGATAAAACTAGGGATGCCCGTTAATGGAATTTTAAACAAGTACCGATGACCTATATATACATACATACATACATACATACATACATACATACATACATACATACATACATACATACATACATACATACGGTATACTGTGAAGACCACTAACATCTGGAACAGTCTTCCTCTGCACATACGGGAGAGGCTTACACTGATCAGCTTTAAAACTCAACACAAACGATGGCTGAAAACAAACCAGTCATGTGACCATTAGACTCTTAACTTTTCCTTGTGCTATTTGTATTGCATGTTGTCATTTCTTATGTATTTGCCTGCCTCGGGACTACGGACGATGAAAACTAGAGAAGAAAGGGTGTCTCTATCCCGTATGTCTCGGGACGGTCAGAAAAACTGCAAAGAATATTTTCAAACCAGGAACACGTTAAGACAAAAACTGGTTCTGGTTCACCCTAAGGACAAGATGCCTTCACAGAAACGGAGCAATGTAGTGTATTCTATCCTATGCAGTGAAGAAAGTTGTAAAGAGCGCCACATAGAGGAGGATACTAAACAGCCACTTCACAAGAGGCTTTATCAACACAGAAGACGCTCGAGTTCAGGACCCCAGGGCGCTGTGCATCTTCATCTCAAAGTCACAAACCACTCTATTGAAGACAGTGAGGTGGAGATTCTGAGCAGGAGAAAAGATGGTTTGAAAGAGGAGTTAAGGAGGCAATCTTTGTTAAAAAAGAGAATCCTTCATTAAATCGTAATGGAGGTTTAAGATTCAACCTTCCAGTGGTTTATAATGGTCTGCTGAAACCCTGGAGACGCCCGAGCATTCGGATGCTAATCAGGTACTCAACAAGGTGAACGCCGGGGAACAATAGGCCCATCCCAGTTAAGTTTCAATGGGCCATTATCAGGAGGTCCCCGCCCTGGGCAGGGCTTTCACAGAGTAGGATATAAACAGTTCTCAGACTTGTTTCACTGATTTTATATATGTATATGTGTGTGTGTGTGTGTGTGTGTATATATGTGTGTGTGTGTGTGTGTGTGTATATATGTGTGTGTGTGTATATATGTGTGTGTGTGTTTGTGTATATATGTGTGTGTGTGTGTGTGTATATATATGTGTGTGTGTGTGTGTGTGTGTATATGTGTGTGTGTGTGTGTGTGTGTATATATGTATATATATATGTGTGTGTATATATGTATATATGTGTGTGTGTGTGTGTGTGTGTGTATGTATATATGTGTGTGTATGTATATATGTGTGTATGTAAATATGTGTGTATGTATATATGTGTATATATATGTATGTATATATGTGTATATGTGTATATATATATGTGTGTGTGTGTGTGTGTGTGTATATATATATATATATATATATATATATATGTGTGTGCGTATATATGTATATATGTGTGCGTATATATGTTATATATGTGTGTGTGTGTATATATGTGTATATATATGTGTATATATATGTGTATATATATGTGTGTATATATATAGGCAAGGCAAGTTTATTTGTAGAGCACAATTTGTACACAAGGCAATTCAAAGTGCCTCACACAACAGGAAAAAATGCATTAAAATCACAAAGACATGACAGAAATCACAAAATCTTAATTTAAAAGTGCCATTTTCAGGCTATCCGTCAAATAGTTCAAGACATAAAAGAGAAGAGTGCAAAGAAAAGCATTTGTCATTTGCACAGCCAAACAAAACAGTTTTTAGTTTAGATTTGAACATAGCCAGAGTAGAACCTGTCTCACATCTTCAGGAAGACTGTTCCAGATTTTAGCTGCATAAAACTGAAACGCAGATTCCCCATGTTTAGTCCTGACTCTGGCACCAGCAGGAGGCCGGTCCCTGAGGTCCTCAAGAGTCCGAGATGGTTCATATGGCACTAACATGTCCGAGATGTACTTTGGTGCTAGGCCATGGAGAGACTTGTATACAAGCAGAGCTGCTTTGAAGTCTATTCTCTGAGCCACAGGGAGCCAGTGCAGAGACCTGAGCACAGGACTAATGTGATCGTACTTCCTTGTTCTTGTCGGGACCTGAGCAGCAGCGTTCTGGATGTACTGCAGCTGTTTTACAGCTCGTTTGGAGAGGCCAGTGAGCAGGCCGTTACAGTAGTCTAATCTACTAGAGACAAACGCATGGATAAGTCTCTCCAGGTCTGGTTTAGACACTATACTTTTGATTTTGGATGGTAAAAAAGCTGCTGATGTTATTGATCTGACGTGGCTGTTAAAGTTCAAGTCTGAGTCCATTATTACCCCCAGATTTCTAACTTGATTTGTAGGTTTTAGAGCGAGACTCTGGAGGTGACTGCTAACACTTTCTTTGTTTCTGTGGGCCAAAGACGATGATTTCAGTCTTGTCTGAGTTCAGCTGGAGAAAGTTGTTTTGCATCCACACACTGATCTGTTGGATGCAGTGACAGAGTGAATCCACTGGTCCATATTCACCTGCCGTCAGTGAAACATAGATTTTAGTGTCGTCTGCATCATTGTGGTAGGTCAGTTGATACGCAGCGAGAATTAGTCCTAACGGCAGCATGTAGAGGTTGAACAGAAGGGGTCCCAGGATTGACCCTTGGGGCACCCCACAGGTCAGGGGCATCCAGTGATGCCCACCCAGTCCTCTAGTCTCTGTAAGAGGATCCCATGATCGACAGTGTCAAAAGCAGCACTCAGATCTAACAGAATTAAGACTGAGGCTTTGCCCGCGTCAGTGTTCAGGTGGATGTCATTTGTCACCTTGACAACAGCAGTCTCAGTGCTGTGATGAGGTCTAAAACCTGACTGGAAAACATCAAATGAGTTGTTTATTAAGAGGAAATCAGTGAGCTGTTGGTAAACAACCTTTTCAAGGACTTTGCCCCAAAATGGCAGATTAGAGATGGGCCGGTAATGACTCAGTACTGCGGCATCAAGACTGCTCTTCTTTAGGAGAGGCTTTATGACCGCAGTTTTTCAAAGAAATTGGGAATGTTCCAGATTGAAGCGACATGTTAACTATGTGAGTGAGTGGTGCTAACAGAACTGTTCAGCTCAGACTTTAGAAATCTGGAGGTCACACATCGAGGCAGCATGTAGATGAACTCAGGCTGGTGATGATCTCCTGGACAGTTTTGTCAGTTACAGGTGCAAAGTGAGTCAGCTCTAAGTGTGTAGGTGGTTTGAGAGTTATTTTTTGCATTGTAGAATTTATAGCATTTTTAATGCCCTGAACTTTGTCATTAAAGAATAATGCAAACTCATTACACTTTCATATACATATCTGTTTACTGTGGGCAAACAGGACATGCAAGTTGTTACTGCAGCTTCCAATTATTTCAGAAAAATATCCTTCCCTAGCTCTACATAAAATGAGGTTGTACATGTACAACTTCTTTGTAAATCTCCTTTTCTGAACCTGGAGCTTTGACTTGCACCATTTTCGTTCGGCCCGGCGGCACTCCCTTTTCTGTGCCCTGACCGAATCATCATTTCTCCATGGCGCCTTCTGCTTATTTTTAACAATTTTAGCCTTCATAGGGGCAATGGTGTCGAGAACATTCAAACACCAGATTTAACAGAGTCCAACAAATCATTTACATTAGAACATGAGACATTTTCAAAGTTAATCATTTCCATAAACAGTTTTCCCGTGCTGTCATTTATGTGTCTCCTCCGGACAATTGCAGGACCAGCTGGTGGTTTGGGAAAAACAGACGGGTCAAAGAAGACACAGAAATGATCAGACAGAGCAATATCGACCACATTGACCTTTGAAATATTAACCCCTTTTGTAATTAGAAGATCTAGACTTTGCCCTCCACTGTGGGTGGGGCCACTCATGTGCTCAGTAAGACCGAAAGCTTCAAGGACAGCATGAAGCTCTTTAGCGTTTCTGACACTGATATTATCAACATGAATATTGAAATCACCTGTTACGACCAAACCATCAAAGTCTGTGCATACGACTGAAAGCATCTCAGTAAAATCATCAATAAAACTTTTGCAGTGCTGAGGAGGCTTGTATAAAACAATGAAGAGAATGGATGGAGACTGTTTTAGCTCAATTTTAAAGGCTACGTACTCAAATGTTGAAAACACCCCAAAGGACAACTTGTGGGTAACTATTTTATCTCTAACAAAAGCACACACACCTCCTCCCTTTTTGTTTTCTTGTGTTTCAGATTCAAACATAAAGTTGGGTGGAGCAGATTCTATTAGAACTAAATTTCCTGTGTTTTTGTCAAGCCATGTTTCAGTTAAAAACATAAAAATCAAGATTATAAGAAGAAATAAAATTATTAATTAAGAATGATTTGTTACATAAGGATCTGACATTTAGCACAGCAAGTTTCAGACTAGTTTCAGTGAGACTGGGGTGTTATCTTTTTACAGGGAATATGAATCAAATTTCTACTTTTGTTTTCCCGTCTTTGTGATGTTACAACAGAAATAGCGCTAGGGGATGCTATTTTTATTATGACTATAAGTCCCGGCAACGCTGAGACCCAGTGCACCTAGCTATGGGAGATACCAGGTGAAGGGCGAGGGGGATAGGTGGGGGGGCTTTTTGTTGGTGTAGCGGGAGCCGGTGAGAGTTTGGGACCAGGTGAAAGGCGGGGTTTAGGTGGGGCGATTTTTGTCTGTGTACCAACAGTCAGGGGAGAGTTCATCATCGTTGATATCAGAACTCTTGCTAAATTAGGCGTGAGTGGAGCCATCTTAATGAATGATTTGATCAGATGTTCAAGATGGCTGAGAAGGCCCCTGGGTGAGAGTGGAGATGGAAAGGAGAGTGAGGAATCTGTAGTGGGAGTAGATGTTGCAGGGGGGATCCAGGGCTGCTCTGAGGGCAGGGGCGATGGCGGGGATACTGCCAGGCCCGCCACAGATGGGTCCAAGGCCTTTGATGAGGACCGTGCAGGAAAGCAACTGAAATGACTCCTGCGCTAGCCGAGGTGAAGATTGTTGTGGTGCTGCTGCAGATGAGTCCTTTGCTGGAGGCGGTGGAGGTGATCGTGGAGCAGCTGGAGTTGAATTCTTTGCTGGTGGTGGTGAGCGGCTGCTAATAAATCCTTTGGTGGAGGCTGTGGTTGTGGTGCTGCTGATGTTGAAACATTGGCTCGGTCTCTGGTTGATGGAGCAGGAATTCTTCTCTCATTCCTCTCTTCTCTAACTATCTGCTCAGGACCCTGTCCAGGCCCAGCCTGTCCAGGCCCAGTCCAATGCCTCAGAGCGTGGAGCAGGTTCTCTGTCAGCACCCTCACTCCACCTCTACAGAGGTGTGGGCCATTTCTCTTAAACAGGTCTCTCGTTTCCAGAATAGATAGAAGTTCTCAATGTAGTGCAATCCTCTTGTTGCACACTCTTTGGACAGCCATGTGTTCAGCTGAAGCAGCCGGCTAAACTTGTTTATCTTCCTGTCGATGTTTGGAAGAGGTCCACTTATGAATGTTTTTATTTCCATTTTATTAAGCTCGTCGAATAACTCCAAGAAGTCTCTTTTCAAAACTTCAGTCTCTTTGCGTCGTGTGTCCACTGCGCCCACGTGCACAATCAGCTGTTTAACTCCTTTATGTGTGGCCAAAACATTAGAAATACGTGACGTAATCTCAGTGACTGTGGCGCTGGGAAAAGAATGTGTTTTGATTTTTTCATACATCACGTGACTTATCGCACCCCAATCAAGACGACCTTGACGTTAGGCACAGATTCTCTCTCTCTCTCTGTCTTCCTTTTCACCACGTCATGTCTCCCATTTTTCCCTTTGTTCATTTACTTCAGTCTTTGAAAGTGGTAAAAATCTGTTTGTAAGCTGTATTTTAGGTAATGTTACATTATCTTTGTATCGCTTAGGCTTCGCACAGCTACTTTCAACCGTTTTTTAGGTTGAAAGTAGCTGATTTTTCTTGCAAAAAAGGTGGACTTCTTACCACTGGATGACACTGGAATTGTATCGTGCAGTCCTTTTTCAGATTCCAAAGCAAATATCCGTGCTTGTAGCTCATGAATTTCTGGTTGAAATTTCCAACGAAATAACGCTGGAACACAGAATAAGAGGCCAGATAAAGAGAGTGAAAGAGAGATCTTGATGCGCTTCATTACGCGGGGACACGGCGGTGCGTGTTTGCCTCTTCAGTTCCCCTGTCTTAAGTTTCTCCTTGACTTCTTGCTGCTCCAGATCGGGGAGACCTAAACTAAATAGATGCGGACTACATTCACGTCAGGAGATTACATTCACGCCACGGGCCCAAAGCGTGCCCAGGCTCTGCGCTTCCTGTTTAGTAGTTATATAGCAATGACCTTACAGCCCCTTCTGTTTTAACCACATTATTTATTTATTTATTTATTTATAACAAGTATTCCTTAGTTTAGTATCCACACATCGTTTTAGGATACATTTTTATAAACATATATTTATTAAAAAAGTCAGCGAGAGAGAAGCCCGGCCCGGCCCGACCCGAACGCAATGATTGTCATATTAGACCCGACCCTACAGGTTCGGTTTTGGGCTCGGGCTTAAGATCTTACCTCTCGAGGACATGCAGTAAACCGCCTTAAAGTGCATATGACAGGTTTTTACACTTTTCTTATTTTGACTTTATCTGGTGTATTTAAACCTGTTGTACATATAAATTATAGTTTTATTTGGTGTTTGTGGAGAAATAGTGGAAAAATCTACGGATTACACCCACTCGGGACATTCCAGTCAGTTTATGCATAATTTACACAAAGAAACGACTTTTTTGACTCTCTATACATTCATAAAAAAAAAACCCCATTGCTTTCATATTTTTATTTGCCAAATCAAAAATAATTGTGACGTAATTCTCACGTCATCCAGAGTTTTACTTCCTAAGCACCAAATCTGTCCACTTTATCAGTCTGATCAGGTTAGAATTTATTTCTTCATCGTTATCTCCTGACATTTTAGAGAAATGTTTTTTTGTAGAAAGATTCAAATGGCAATTGTAATGGGTATTGTTTGGTTAAAATTGCATTATTCTGTTTGCATTTTCAAAATCACTCTTCACTTGTTTTCCATGTTTCTATGATAATCATTTTAAAAATGTTGATCCACTCTCATAATTTGGAATTTCCCTTCTTGGCATGATTTACCACCAGCTGTTTTAGATCATTTAGCTTTTCCTTATTTTCAGAGGCACCCCAAGTCTACAGTAATGTAAATAAGGGCATGATCATTCAAGTGTATTTTTGATCTGTCTTTATTGAAAATGAATGGTCTAATGAGTGGAGTAGAAAAATGGGTGTTTTGGCACTGGGGTTCTTCTCCCTCCAGATGTCAATCCACCATTGCTTAGAATGATCAAATCAATCGTTAAAGAGCTAAATTGGCCTCCAGAGTCAGCTTTGTTAGGTTTTGATGTCACAGAGGACGATAATTGGTTGTTTTCTTACTGTAGTTCCTCATTAGACCTCCCCCAGCGACACGTGCAGTCATCTCGCTCTCTGTGGGGCAGTGTGTGCCTTTAGTGCTCCCTGTGTGTATTTTCAAGCCACTCTGTTACACATTTGTTCATGTTGTGTTCTGTGTGTGTCAGGCTGTGTGGCGGTGCGTTCTCTGTACCACTGCGGCGTCTGGAGTTTGACTTCAGCACAGCAGCCGCACCTGCTGCAGGCCCTGTCTTCTGCAGAGACACTCAGCTGCACCAGCCTCAGGTAAGGCCTCAACACTACTTGGATAGATGTTTTACTGTTATAACATTGTATAACATTGTTATAACATTGTTTTTAGCATCAATCGCACCTGTTTCATTATTATTCTTCCTGTTTCAGGAGCAAGCTCATCTTGCTCTGAGCCTCAGAAATGACTTTTAATTCTCTGTGTTATTAAGTCACAGGTAGAGCTCCAGAGAATGTGTTCTAAAACACAGGTTTTATTTTAAAGGACACATATTGACTAAATTAACCTTGTTAGCATTTAACCCTATTCTAACATTGTTCCTTCATCAAACACATATCTGAAGTTGTATTAAGTAAGCCCTCTCCCGCCGAGCCTCAGAAAACACTGACACAAATTTCCCAGTTTTGTGATGTCATAGTTAAAGCTCTGTTTTTAAGTAAATCATCCGAGACTCGTTCTGAGCATTTCAGCCTCAAAAAGCTAGGAAGCTAGGTTTGTTTATTTCCCCTATGTAATTCCCGTAGCAGCCAGTGTATGGGGCTCTACTAAATTCCAGGCAAATGAACTCATTTGAAGTCTTGCTTTTTGTAGACCAGCTAAAATGCCAAAGTAAATGTTCTCAAGAGCATGTTTAAAAGCCAATAACAATACAAATAATGCGGAATATGTGTCTTTTTAAACTATCCATCTTCTCTTGTCAATTGAAATAGACTATTGATGGTGTTGTGTGTGCCAGTCCTCATGTTGTAGGAGAGCTGCTGGTGGCCGATGAGAGTGGAGCGGCCCACCTGTGGAGGCTGGGACACGGGTACGCTCTTTGGCTCACCGTCCTGCTCTGCTTCTGCTCCAGGGCTCTTTTTCACTCATGTTTGGTGTGCAGGATGCAGCTGGTGCGCACAGAGGACTCCAACCTGTACTTCAACAGCCAGTCGGCATGGCGATGGTGCGAGTTCTCCGCTCACCCCAGAGTGATGCTTTATGCTGACAGGACGGGGGCGGAGCTCACAGACATCAGGGTGAGACGGGCTTATCAAGTCTGACTGCTTCTTTCAGCTCAGCAAAGGCTCCAGGGTGGGATTCTGGAGATGACGTTCATTAAATAGTCCTTAAAGAGGCTGTACCCAATTATTTATGTATTTTCTTGTAATGAAGTCAAATCTGCTTTTGCCTCAGTACAGATATATTGTAAAAGCAGCTCTAATGGTGAAAATGAGACTGCTGTGTGCATCTAATTATAGCACGTTTTATTCTCTGTGAAGCAGGACATGTGCTGTTAGCATGCAAGTTATTGTTAGCCGTACTCTGAAAATTGTGAAAAGCACTTATAAAGTCATTGCGGTGAATAATTAGGAAGCTAGGACTGCATTGGGCAAGTGAGTTATACTGTGGCTCGCAATAGTATTCATACCCCGGCAAACTTTTCCATATTTTGTCACGTCACAACCACAAACTTAAATAAATTGTATTACCATTTTTTTGTGAAAGAGCAAAAGAAATGTATAACTTTCCTTCTACTTCACATTTGTGTTCCGCTTTGTTTTGCTCTTTCACAACAAATGGCAATACAATTTATTTAAGTTTGTGACGTTTGTGACGTGACAAAATGTGGAAAAGTTCCTGGGATAGGAAGACGTTTGTAAGCCACTTTACACGTGGGCCGCTACAAACTGAACTCTGTTTCACACACCTTGAATTCATCCCTCCTTTTTATTGTTTTGGAAACTTCAGGTTGCAATTAAATGATGGGACAAATGATGGGACAAGTGATGGGACAAGTGATGGGACAAGTGATGGGACAAGTGATGGGACAAGTGATGGGACAAGTGATGGGACAAGTGATGGGACAAGTGATGGGACAAGTGACAAGTGATGGACAAGTGATGGGACAGATTCAAATGTTGCGTAGATGTTGTGCAGGTTGGCACTGAGGTTGTGGTTGCAGGTGCAGCCGTCCTCCTGCCACACGCTGTTCCGCATCAGCCAAGCCGCAGAGTGTCGCAGCGGAGAGAGGCTTCTGCTCTGCCAGTACCTGAGCGGAGTGCACTCTTTCCACCACCTCGTCTGCACACAGGTAGTCCCGCACACAGGTAGTCCCGCACACAGGTAGTCCCACACAGGTAGTCCCGCACACAGTAGTCCCGCACACAGGTAGTCCCGCACACAGGTAGTCCCGCACACAGGTAGTCACACAGGTAGTCCCGCACACAGGTAGTCCGCACACAGTACAGGTGTCCCGCACACAGGTTCGCACACAGGTGCCCGCCACACGTGCTGTTTTCTGTGCTTTGTGGAGACCTACATTATGTCATTCGTTTCCTGGAGACTGGGCCAAACCTTACCCATAGTCACCAGTGGCCTAAGCTGCACTTAAAGTGCATAGGCTTGATACCATTGATACTTTGCAGTGACATTTCCACCGTTACCATGGTGACACAATTCACACAGTGAAAAATCAAGAAAAAACCCATTTCAGTAGCCTGTGATCAATCCGATTTTTGTAACGGTGGCAGAGCGGTTAGAGCTCTCGCCTCCCAAGAAGGAAATCATGGGTTCGATTCCTGGGCGAACATTACATCACATGATTTTCTCTGGGTGGTCTGCATGTCTGCATGTCCTCCCCATGTTACCGTGGGTTCTCTCCGGGTTCTCCAGCTTCCTCCCACCGTCCAAACACATGCATGTGTGTGAGGTCAATTGGCAACTGTAAATTGGCCCTAGTGAATGAGTGTGAGAGTGAATGGTTGTCTGTATGTCTGTGTTAACCCTGCGACGAGTTGGCCACTGTCCAGGGTGTACCCCGCCTAAGGCCCAAAGGCACTGGGATAGGCTCCAGTCACCCGCGACCCCTAACGGGAACAAGCGGTAGATAATGAATGAATGAATGAATGAATGAATGAATTGAATGAACATTTTTGTAACGCCCCAAATCACAACAGCGGTCGCCTCGAGGGGCTTAGATGTTTTTAACAAAAAGGTGAGAGTGAACTGAAATTACTCTCACCTGAAATTAGTAGTTCAACCTGTCATAAGCACTTTAAATTAACTTAAAACCATGTTGCTCATCTAAAGCTCAGATTTTCAGTCAGATTTACCTCACGAAGACCTGTTTTTGGCCTCAAAAAGAGACTGTAAAGAGTTTTCAATTCACCCCAGTGTGATGAACGCAGGCCACACACACCTCAGCTGCTCCTCACTCTGTAACCTCTGACCCTGCTCCCTGTCAGTACTCTGCATACATCATGGATGAGCGCGTCCCCTGCGTGCCCATGCTCAAATGTGATCACATGATGGAGGCCCCGCCCGTGTTCTGCCAGGTCCTCCCCAGCTCTGCTCCTCACTCTGGGGGAGCTGCCAAGATCCTGCTGGGCTCGCAGAGGTCCCAGGAGGTGACTCTGCTGCAGTACTCAGGTGGGTCAGCGCAGAACAACACTAAAGTCCTGTATTCTTATGTTTTTATTGTATTTATTTCTTGGTTTATTTGAATAGGGCCAGATACAAAAACATTGACTAACTGTAACTCAGCAGCCCGATGCATCCATCATAGTGTTCCAGCCAGAGCTCGTTCAGTCATAGTTTTACATCAGTCAAGTGGCAGTTTGTGCTGATGAAGTGGGACATAAAATAGAGCTGAGTTCTTAACCAAATTGTCATCTGTTGGCATCATTTCATCCAAAACGCAGGAACAACTTACAACAGACACAATCTTTTAACAAAGTAAAAGTGTTATTCAGTATTATTATTTATCAAGGAGGTAGTGACCGAAAGGAGCGGTCGTAATGAGTTTCCTCTGCAGGGGGGCTGGGCGCTGCCTTAGAGATGGGGGGAGGAGCTCAGTCAAACGGGAGGAGCTCGGAGTAGAGTCGCTGCTGCTCCAGCTGAGGTGGCTCAGGCATGTGTTCCGGATGCCTCCAGGGCGCCTCCCTGGGGAGGTGCTGGAGGGACTATGTCTCTCGGCCGGCCTGGGAACGCCTCGGAATCCCCCCGGAGGAGCTGGAGGAAGTGTCTGGCGAGTGTCTGCCCTGAATAAAGCGGAAGGCGATGGATGGTGTAGTCTAACCTGTCATGTGCACTGAAGTCATCTCAAACCATCAGAAATCAGATAATGATGGGGTTTTGGTATACGCGTGGGCACTGTCCAGCCATTCATCTTCTTCCACTTATCTGGACCCGGGTCGCGGGGGCAGCTGTCTAAGCAGGGACTCCCAGCCTTCCCACTCCCCAGTCACTTCCTCCAGCTCCTCCGGGGGGATCCCGAAGCGTTCCCAGGCCAAGTCTGGTGTGCTATTAGACTCTTTTGAGGCACTGGTAGTGAGCAGCTGTCTGTTTTCAGGAGGAAGGGCAGAGGCCTGTGGGAGTCGCGGCCCCGTTCAGGCCCTGCTCAGGCCCAGGGACAGTTTACAGCACCTGCCCACTCAGCTGCCCCACAGGACAAAGCAGTCCCAGGACAGGCTGGCCCACCTTGCCACAGGTAATTCTAACCACACCAAGGGCACGATTCTACACACGTGACGGAGGAACGACCATACTCTGGGTCACTACATTTCCATACACGCCAGAAAAACTGGATAACTGGCCTAGTCCAATTTCAAGTGAGAGTAAAAACTATGGCAGCTTCAAAGTGTTCTTTGTGCTTTGGAGAGACAGTAACTCGTGAGCGCCGCAGTTCCTCATGTCTGCCACCTAAATGAGATGTCGCTTGATGTTTTCCAAAAGTGTGGTTCTATGCGTGATAGCCATTTTAATTAGCAATTATAGCTACTAAGTTTGAGTGCTTATGCCAAAATAGTAGACGTTCCTGAACATCTCTCAGCCCCCGCTCACACCGAATCAGCTCAGTTTCAGACTGGGGCACGAGTGGTCTCTCAGGGTTTGGGGCAAATGCATATTGAGCCCAGTTGTTTAGCACAGTGGTTCTCTGTGTTGCCTGGAAAATCCAGAATGATTACTCTCTATTTTAATGCAGACCAAGTTCAGTCTGGTCAGTTTCCTAATGGTCCAATCAGGTTCGTTAGGTCTTCTAATATCGTTATGTACTAGTTTCTGTTTATAAGAAACTAGGTTTGATCCGTCAAGGAATGATGAAACGTACTGTTCGTACAAACGAGTATATAATGGTTTCATCTCCACAGATTCAGATGACTATGTTTGACAGGTGCATGAGCCGTCCGTATCAAAACCAATCTGGAAGCTTACGATGAAAAAAGAAAAATATAAGTGGAAAAAATATCTCAGGAACTGAAAAACATTGTAGATTTGTGCAGAATCAGTGAGCAAAGCACAAAAGTGTTCTTCTGAGGTGAGAGAAGTTTGATTCAGTCATGAATTATAAATGACATTTGTTTCACATGCATCACTGAAATGAACTCATCTGATGGCCCAGTTCAGTTTTAGTTTGACCCGAGGTGCGACGGAAGGCGTGGTCAAGTGTTGGAGTAAATAGTGTATGGATGATACCACTAAGTATTTTAGGGGAGATTTCAATCGATACCAATACTGATACCAGAAGTGCATAAACATATTGTATATTCAGTGCACACGAGGCCAGATAGTATTATTTTCCAATACAATTACACTGCATTCCAAATTATGATGCTAATGCGATCTTTCTTTGATTTAGTCTAATAGTCAATATAAATGTTACGTTATGACTGTAGTTTTTTCAAAAATAACTTAAAATGCATTGTTCCAAATGATTCTGCACAACAGAGTTTGAAACCATGTTATTGTTGTAAAGAACTGAAAATGGTCATTTGTTAAATTAGAAGCATTAGCAGGTCAGATCTACTGAAATCAAAAGCTATTTCAATCTGAACAGGTCAAGTTCCATTAGAACATAGGACCCTTATTTGACAGGGGCTTCACGTTTCTTGGATCCATTGAACTTGTGAGTTCGTGGGAGAGTTTCTGCTTGACTTTCCTTTGCAGGACGTCAGAAACAGCCTCCCAGAGCTGCTGTTTGGATGTGAACTGCCTCCTGCCCTCAGAGAATCTTTCACTTGAGGATGCTCCAAAGGTTCTCAATAGGGTTGAGGTGAGGGAGGATGGGGGCTACAACCATGAGGTTGTTCCTTGCAGCATGGGATGGTGCATTGTCATGCATGAAGATGATTTTGGAACAGAAATAACGGTTCTTCTTTTTACACCATGAAAGAAAGTGGTCAGTCAGAAACTCCACATACTTTACAGAGATTATTTTCACCCCTTCAGGGACCCTAAAGGGCCGACTAGCTCTCTCCCCATGATTCTGGCCCAAAACATAGACCGCGTCCTCCTTGCAGGGGGCCGTCCGCCAACCATCCACCACTCCATCCATCTGGACCATCCAGGGTTGCACAGCCCTCATCAGTGAACAAGACTGTTTGAAAATGAGTCTTCATGTATTTCTGGGCCACTGGAGGCGTTTCTAATTGTGAGCAGTGGTTAAGGGGGCCATATAGAAGGTTTATGCAGAACTGCAAGCTTCTGGAGGGTCCTACACCTTGATGGACTCCTGAGGCACCAGCAGCTTCAAATACCTGTTTGCTGCTTTATGATGGCATTTTAGCAGCTGCTCTCTTAATCCGATGTATTTGTCTGGCAGAAACCTTCCGCATTATGTGCTCTATCTGCACGAATCTGTGTGTGCTCTTCATCAGCTACAAATGTCTTAATAGTACGATGATCACGCTTAAGTTTTTGTGAAATATCTAAAGTTTTCATTCCTTGTCCAAGGCATTGAACTATTTCATGCTTTTTGGCACTAGAGGCATTCCTTTTTCTTTCCCATATTGCTTGAAAATGGTGGTCTGCTTAATAATGTGAACGTCCTTCTTAACTAGTTTTTCCTTTAAATTGAACTTCCATGGCAAACTGATTGGCGCAGGTGTCTGAGATTTATTTCCCTGACCCAAAGAGCCCTGACAATACCATCCACGCAGTTTTTCACTGGGGAAAAAAAGCACAATTACATTTATGTCACTTATTTTCTTTTGAAAATGTGACAACGCCAGTCCGTCTCGGGTTGTAGTCTCCGTTTGTACAGTGTAGGGCCCGTTCATGCCCGTGCGCACAGACCAACACACACTCGTTCATTCCCCGCTCTCTCCGCTGCTTCATTCTTCACACCACACGCATCATTTCTCGTAGTTCCCGCACTCCTGACACTCATTCGCCAAGGGTGCACACTTGCACGCGTTATCTGTGTATTTTTGCTCAGTGGGAGGGGCACGTGAAGATAAAGAAAGGCCGCTTTTGGCCTGGGAGTACAGTCGGTCACCGGTTACAGTGCAGGTAACAGGGGTGCTGAGTGAGAAGAGACTGGGATAGGTAAAGTTGAAATTTACATTGGAATGATTGTAACGCTGTAAATATATGTATTTTTGAACACTGCTCTTTATCACTGTAATATTTTGCACCGTTTTTGCACTTTGAGATTGGCACAATAAATCCACCTGAGCACTTGGAATTCGACTTCGCCTATTATTGAAGAGAGCCCCCCAAAAAAGCTTCATTTAGACACCAAGATGATGCCTCTTTGGCCTGGGCCACCTACAGGCTGAGGAAAGGCCTCAGTTTATGTTGATGTTGATTTATGTTATCTGTAATCCCTCATCTGTAACCCCCATCTGTAATCCCTCATCTGTAATTCCCTCATCTGTAATCCCCCATCTGTAATCCCCCATCTGTAATCCCCCATCTGTAATCCCCCATCTGTAATCCCCATCTGTAATCCCCCATCTGTAATCCGCCATCTGTAATCCGCCATCTGTAATCCGCCATCATGTAATCCCTCGTCTGTAATCCCCCGTCTGTAATCCCCCGTCTGTAATCCCCCGTCTGTAATCCCTCGTCTGTAATCCTCGTCTGTAATCCCTCGTCTGTAATCCCTCGTCTGTAATCCCTCGTCTGTAATCCCCCGTCTGTAATCCCCCGTCTGTAATTCCCCCGTCTGTAATCCCCCGTCTGTAATCCCCCGTCTGTAATCCCTCGTCTGTAATCCCCCGTCTGTAATCCCCCGTCTGTAATCCCCCGCTCTTGTAATCCCCCGTCTGTAATCCCCCGTCTGTAATCCCCCGTCTGTAATCCCTCGTCTGTAATCATCTGTAATCCCCCATCTGTAATCCCCCATCTGTAATCCCCCATCTGTAATCCCTCATCTGTAATCCCTTCATCTGTAATCCCTCATCTGTAATCCCCCATCTGTAATCCCTCATTGTGCCTCTCGTGCAGTGGTTGTCTAACGTATGCAGTGTTCTTTCCAGCTTTCCTCACTGCGTTGCATAGAATACACATTGCTCTTTGTGTGGGTGTCTTGCCCTTTGACCTTTACTGTGGTTATATGAACTGCCACAGCTGATGTGTGGAACAGCTCGTCGCAGTGTTAACACAGACATAGACACGCACTCATTCATTCGCAATTCATTCATTCGGAAATTTGCCGTTGCAACTGACCTTATTGGGAGGCTAGCGCTTTAACCGCTCTACCACCTGCACCCATGACAACCAAGCTGTAAATAAAAACAAATGATTGACGACTGAAAATGTGCGTGGTGGAGTGGATAGCACACATGCCTGCCATGTGAAGCAGGCCATAACCTGCATGTCCCTCCCCAGTCTTTTCCCCATTTCACGCTGCACTGTCCTGTCAAATAAAACCTTTAAAAAAAGTGTTGCATCCAATGAAATTGATGTGCTGACCTCTTTTGCAGGGTTGACCGCTGTCCACCTGAGGAGCAATGCGTCTGCGGAACGTTTCTGTGTTTTCCAACTTCTACAAACGGGAGACATTTTCTATCAAATCCTGGAGAAGACCGGGTCAGCCGAGGTGCACCCTGACGTAGCGCGGCGTGCGTCCGCTTCAGTCTGCAGTCAGAGGGACCCACCACTCAGCTCAGACTCGCTGTCCATCTGGAGACAGTGGCTCCAGAGACTGGCCAGGAGTCACCACGCCAACAGGAACAAACCTGGTCACATGATGGTGAAATGTCAGCTAAAAATGTCCCAAATCAAAACCAGAGACTGTGCCAGAAGGAGACTGCAGCAGCACCTGAGGACGTCCCTGCACCAGCGCTCCGCTCCAGCCGGCTTCACCGAGGATGTGGTGCCACTGACGGAAGAGGTGCTGCCCACGGAGTGGGGCGACAACCTGAGCAGCAGACTGACTGCGTCCTGGGACAGTGAGGAGGGCTGGCACGCCTGGTGGAGCGAGCATCTGGGCGTCAACCGAGCAGAGAAGACACAGGCGCTGAGGAGGAGGCGCAGGAAGGAGAAGGAGGTGAAGAGGGCCAGCGGACTCACTCTGCTGGCCATGTCCGGCAGTTTCACCTCCTCAGTCAGCTACCAGTCAGACCTGAGCGAGCTGAGTGACTGGGCGTGGTCAGACCGCGGAGGGGCGGGCTTGCAGTCTGAAGACACAGACACTCAAGAGAAGCAGAGGCCCACCCCGGTGCCTGCGGCGTCCGAGGAGACGGAGGTCCAGGCACGGCCCCTGGTAGAGACTCCCAGCTCTGAAAGAAGGGCTCGGCACCTTCAGTTTCAGGTACAGTTCACTGCTCCTTCTGGAGACGCATGTGCTCGGGCTGGGCAATATTGACCAAAATCTATTTTTTAATGTTGAATTAAGTTCAGGTTTAATTAGCCAACAAATGTGAAATGTGTGTAAAATTATACACCAAAGTGCCCTGTTTGAAAGTTTACGACATTTTATTTGACTTAGAATCTGTTCTTTTTGTAAACAATACTCGATATTCGAGTATTCAAAACAGCATTCACAATATTATCTGATTTGATATATACTATCTGCACTGATAATCAAAATATATGTTGGATTTTTGTTCAAATAAAAACCTTTACATTGACTTAAGTACATTATACGACATACAACTGGCTTTACAATAATTGCCCTGCGTTTAGTTTTGGAATAATGCTGTTGTTTTGGGGGCACAAAGCACCAAGACCACGCGCTTGTCCCGCTCTGCTCGGTCAGACGCCTCGAGCGCAGGTTCAGCAGCTCCACGGGCTGAACCATTATGAGGTGTGTGTGTGTGTGTGTGTGTGTGTGTGTTGTTTTACCCATAGGCTTCAGCAGACAGGACAGCTGAGTGTGAAATTGGCACGAGAGAGAAGGGAGGACATGCAGTAAACTGTGGGACTCATACGCGTCACCAAGAACAGACTTGTGCCTAATCTTGACCAGGGTCTGCGGCGACAGTCGGACTACAGCTACGATGGTTCTCTTTCCGTGTTCTATAGCTTTTACGTGTCTCGCTTACATGTTTGCAATTATGTACTTTGTTCTTTACTTTGTTTTTTGGAAGTTGAGTGGAACGAGCGTCAGATTTCATGTTGTGAGTTTGATACCAACTGTGGTAAAATAATATTGTATTGTATTTGACATAGTCCTGTGAATGGAGGTCCCATGAGGATCCTCCTGATGCATGTCTGAGGAAAACTCCTGAAATATTTAGTTTTTACCTCTATCTAAAAGTAGGCAAACAAGAAGGCTAAGATCAACACAGAGAAACTACTTTCACTTTCCATTCGACCGTATAAAGTTAATTTGAGCAAAACAACATAAAGAATGACTCCAGGAAAAAGCAAAAACACACTTTATCAGTTGTGCTGCCCATAATTCTGGCACTCAGTTGTAATATTTAGGAGCATTTTTCAACAAAAAAAAATAGAAAATATGTTGTGTGTGACCTCTATTATCCTGCACTGGAGACACAAGTCCCCTACCACCTATCTCCGCCCACTAGGGATGTCACGGTTAACTGGTTTTTCAATCAACGCGATTATTTATGGCCACGATGGGTTATTAGTGGCTTTTTGGAATCTGCGGTTAACCTCAGAAATGTCTCCAAGTGCAGCGTGAGTCACGTAGAGCGGCGTGCGCACACGCGCAGCCCAGCGTGTCAACAAGACTGGATAAACGCTCTGAACGACCAAAACTCTGTTTTATTCTTCACAAATCTGTTGTTGGCAGCCCCTCCCCTAAGCGTTACCATGGAGTTCATCTCACTAATAAATGATATAATGCTTAAAAGAGCTACAACGAGGGGCCAATAAGCTTACATTTATATTATGTAATCCATTTGTGGCCATTACATTTCATTTCTAAATGAATATGCTGTTTTAAAGGGCAGTTCATTTTTATAAAAGCACATTTTCCTTTCATAGGAATATTTGCAAGTTTAAACAACAAAAATACAATATAAATGTTTCCTTTCTTTTTGCTGATAATCGTGACTAAAATCAATATCGTGACATCCCATCCACTCTTCTGTATTTAAACAAGAAGGGTTAAAAATCTTTTCTTTTTTTTTTTACAATAAACACATGTGACTGGAAAGTTACTGCACGTTTCTATGAAATGTCACTATGAAAAGTCAAGGCTGATCACTTCTGCAACAGGAAGTCAATGGACCTGTTTCTATTACTAAGCCATTTTACATCAATGTTGTGGCTTATAATGAACAACATGCAAAATGATCCAAAATCAGATTCAGAAAGGTTTTTGGCCATTGTCAGTGAAGAAAATTCACAAACTAGGAATTTGCTTCAGCGTTAAGGTGCAACATAAAACGATGGACATAGACTTGGTCTGAGTATACACAATTTACAGACGGTCCAAAATGGTGCAGAAGTGGCAAGTGGGAGGAGTTAAGAAGTGTTCATGAGTCCAACTGCAGAGGGAAAGAAACTTCTTGTGGCGGGAGGTTCTGGTCTGGATGGCAGGAGCCTGAGGGGAGTGGCCTCCTGCCTGAGGGGAGTGGTTGAAACAGTCCATGTCCAAGGTAAGAAGGGTCAGGGACCTGCTCGTCCCTTAGGTTGAGTAGACCAGCATGAGTGTACAAAAGGCCCGTCATTTTGGTGTTCCCATGCGTTAGTAGTTAGCAAAGCATCCAGTAGTGGGCGCTCCCGCCTTGCCATAATAATCGTGCTTTATGATGTAATCTGTATTCATTTCATCTGTAGTTCATTTCCTTTATGCTTGTAGGACCAGCGTGCTTTACGACGTCACCTGCATTCTTTCCTTTATGTTTTGCATGACGTGTCTTGTGACATCCCTATGCTTTATGACATTGTATGTGCTTCGAAGATCGAGTCCGCTCTTCTTAAAGTTTTATTATTGTTTGTTGCCAGGGTTCAGTGAATGTGTTAGCAACCTTTGTGCATCTGTTCGGTTCAATAAAGCTCCTGAACCCTTCTTTGCGTCTCCTCGTGGTTTCCATCGGTCCGGTTATCTGTCTGGGCCTCAAGTAGTGCTCTGGCCGGCACTCCAGAGCAGTGACGGCTACAGGCCTGAACCAGTACCTCACAGTCCAGAGAGTCCGGGCGTCTCTCCAACAATGAGTACATAAGCATGAGTAGATCGGCATAATATGCCTTCTTTAAACCCAAAGATTAGAAAAAAATATGTATTTGAAATGCTGAGCATGATGCAGTGTATTGTGTGTTTCAGACCCCAGCGCCCACCTCTGTGCCGCCCAAACCTGTGGAGTCCACGAGAGATGCCTTCAGCTGGTCCCTGCTCTCCTCACAGCGCCTGTCCCAGTCCGCCTCCCAGGCCTCTCAGGCCTCTCAGCCCAAGAAGAAGTCTCGGATGGGATTTTAGGATGGAAAAGGCTGAGAACCTTACAGTTTTACATGTAAATAGTACAAAACCTTTGAAAAGGTTTCTGGCCAGTGTGTGAGTACATCAGGATCTGACGGGACAATAATGTATTCATCGATCTTGAATGAGACTAATGATGGTTCTAAAACCAATTATGATGATTTTTTGTTCTTTTTGTAGTCCAACTTGGAAAATCAACTAGATCACTCTCTCAGGCAGATCTCTATGGCAACAGGCCTTGAACTCAAACCTGCTCCAGAAGGTTAATTCCCCAATAAGATTAGACAGATTTAGATGAATGAATTACTCTTATCTTATGCAATGGATTTTTGTGTGTAATAATGGGCCCTTTATCCTTTATCATGCTGTATTATGTTAAATGTGTTATTCAAATATGTACAGAAATATGGTAAAATATTGGTAAAAAAGTAATACATTTATTTGAAGTGGGAATAAAGGGCATCCTTAGGAGGGACTAAACTGAGAAAAGTTTGGATGTATGTGTTTTATGAAGTGGTCATTTGCACACCAACCTTTACAGTCTTGTACCCAACAGGATTCTGACAGCTCAAACTGAGGAATGTTTTTTTTAAAAGGAATGTTCATTTTCTTTAATAAATGCAAGGTGTTTACAAAGTATGCCCCGCTTGCAGCCTGCACCCTGTTTGTGTCTGTTTATGCGTCACTGTCCACCGCTGATATATAGATTATATATCGAGATATATAATCTATATATCGAGATATATAATCTATATTTAATCTATATATATCTAAATATCTATATAGATATAGTTCTAGCTAGATAGATATATAGAGATAGAGATTATATATCTATATATATATATATATATATATGTAGAGAGAGAGATATCTATATCTATATAGATGTATAGATATCTATATAGATAGATATCTATCTCGTGGTTTATCAGCTGCTGGTCTTGGTCTGCCCAGGATCTTATTTTTCCTATTGTTTTCCGGCTCCAGCGTCACCCTGGCCCACAGCGCTTACTGTCTGCAGATCGTCCGTATGATCTGAAACACGCTGCTCAACTTCGTCCAGGCGTGCTCCGGTTACTCCTCCTGCTTTCAACTCGGCGACTGCAGCGGATACAGCCGGGGCTACGGCAGCTATCGCCTCGGCTCAAAGAGACGCCATATCACGCTGCACTGTGAGTCTGATGATTCGTCATTCTCTCTCCCCCCTCCGATACAAAGCCGCGAGAATCTCCATCTAGGCAGGCGGGGCCCCGCATCTCCAGCAGGGAAGAACCGCGGCTCTCCGCTTCGGGTTTGCTAGCCATGTTAGCCTAGTTAGTTTCGTTAGCTTGTGATGCGAGCTGTTTTCCAATGGGACCGTGGGCCGTCAGTGGTGTTTGCTTTGGTCCCGTAGTGTTACCAGACACTTGTCTCCTCTTTGGGATTAGGTGGGTCAAACAGTGATTTAAAGCAGTTTGGCAGTAGCGATGAGAGGTGCACCGGAAGTGCCCGGAAGTCCCTATAGTTTGCAGATTCAACTTTCGATAATCGATGCAGAGCCTTACATCACTGTTCGGTTTACAGACCACGACTGGGGAAGCAAAGAGTGACTCTGACTCCTGGATGATGCCAGCTTCGAGCAGGTCTTGCAAATGGCTTCAATCAGGAGGATGGATTGGCATGGCTCTTTGCTTGAAAGGAGTTTCTTCATGGAGCTTGATGTTATGCTTAACTTGGTTCGTACAGCCAAAATTCAGATTGTGGTGAGAAAACACTTCGGTCATTTGGTTGAGCTTGTTATTCGCTCTTTCCAGTCAACTGGGATTGGAGAACCTCCAAAATTCAACTCCAAAGTGTTCTGCTGGGATTTCGATGGAGTAGGAGTGTAGTTTACAGTTTGCAGGGCGAGGATGGTTGGAGAGGCGGCAATGTCTGCGATGACTGTTGAAGGAATGAAAGCGTTGTGTTCAGATTAGTTTTGGATGAAAACGGGAACTTTGCATGGAGCACAGGTTGGGAGAGTAATGAGACAACTCTGAACACACAGACCATGAAGTGGTGATGTGGGGTGTACGGAGGAACACCAGCCCCTTTGGAAGTGGGATTGGCATGTCCTTCTTTGACTGACATTTCAGCACATTTAACGCTCTCATCTGTCCCGCAACAGGAACTGGACTAAGTTTAAATGGCTGGAGGAAGTGTTCTGCTGTCTTTTGGAAAACTGTTTCTTTTTGCATGCAACCAGTGCAGGATTTGGCTCATTTTCACATTGTGGCCGAATGTGGCCATCTTCCCCGCATCGGAAACAATGACCAGGCTTGGACTGCTGCGCTATAGTCTTTTCTTTAAAGTATGGCTTGGAGGAAGTCTTCCTGATGGCTAGCCGTTTAGCATAGCTATCAAGGTAGTTGTTCTGTCAGTTGCTGCGTGATATTTGTCAAAGCAGCAACTGCCCCTCCTTCTTCCAGATCCGGACGAGTGAACTGTGCATGGGCAGTGACTTTTTGGCGTGTAGACCAGGTGTTGCTTCATCCTCATAGCTTTAGCAGGCTTCCCGGTCTCTTTCTGTGCGCAAGAGGAGTAACAGCTCTGCAAAAGTGGGTGGTTTGAGTCTTCTTCTGCTTAAGCTGAAGTTTTAGCTATCAGGGTGTTAATCCCAGCACCCACGGACAAAACTGATTCAATAGGTGCCAGTTGACATCAGACTCAATGACTCCTCCCCTCTTTAGAGCAGAGTTCAGGGCAGCCTGGAGCCGCTGAAGATAAGCAGATGGTTTCTCTCCAGTGTCCTGAAAAGTGTGTCAAGAGTATCAGAAAATAAGGCAGAGACGGTCCAGGAGCAGAAAAATACCTGGGTTACATAATACTACCAAACATAGCATTAATTGGAAAAACACGTGAACCTGTCATATGCACTCGAAGTAGCTTCAAGCAAGTTCAATAAATGAAACCAGTCTGTGAGAGAAAATATGTTCTATATTTGAATGACACATTAAGGCTCATTTTAAAACTTGGATGTAGCCACAGTATAGTAGTAATTATGATTCCAATCCGCCCTGTCCCTGGTTACATGATTCAGCTCTCAGTTCTCATTGGCTGCTGTTGAAGACGTGTCTGTAAAAGACTTTGGCATTGGATGAATAGTCCATTCTGATGGAGGCCCCCAGGGCCTGAGCGCCCAGACTGGCCCCGCCCAGCGCTGAGGAGTGCTGCAAGGTCAGGAGTCTGTAACCACGGAAACGACTTCTGAACTGCTCACATGACGCCGCTTCACACAGCACCTCAGTGAAACCTGGACAGAGGAATAGTGAAGTTAAAGTAGTGTGGTTTCTCAAGGTGTTGGTCGAAGTGGTTGAGCAGCAGAAGAAGTGACACCAGCTTCTATATTTTAAAAGACAAGCTGACATTTGCCTGGGAGCTCCTCAACGGTCGAATCTGGAGTCACCCTGTTAGTACCCTTCACAAAAGGCAGATCCCCCATTTGCCTGCCCTTTGACCTCTTTTAATGCTGATCAGCTATTCAGGTCTTACCCACAGTAACAGTATACCACCTGTTTTCTTGACCCTTTCCTGTTTTATGGTTTATGAATAAAAGTTCTGTCTTCGGCAGGGACTTCAGTATTCTGGCTAGTAACGCTTTCTGATGGTGCTTAATAATGACTCATAATATAGGCTAGAGTGATAGTGGTTGCTGCGGCAATTGATTCGAAAATAATGTACAAAACAGGGCTACCAATTCCTAAAAAATTATAATATGGTTCAATGTTTGTGGATTTTTATTTGGGATATTTCTGTCAAAAACAATAAATCTCCTATAGAGTTATAGGTCCTTGGCAGCCATCTGGGATTATGACTTCGTCAAATACTAGAATGTCAACACAACCTATTCATGAGTCCGACACACACCGTCACTGCCATCTTAAGAATGAAAGCCGCATTGGCTGTTGCATCAAAAGTCTCAAAACAAAGCAATCCTCGTCTGTAACGTCCCCAAAGACCCCGTTTGTCCAGAAATGTATGACTGTGGTCAGGAGGGACCACTGGACTTACAGAAATCACTCCAGACTGAGGTTAAGGTGTTTGTTTCAGGTTGTTAGCAGCTGGCTAATGCTAGATTACATGCTAATAACGTTAGCATAATATTCAGGGTCTTTTGGGTTTTTTTATAACTGAAAACAACAAAATCTATACATTGTGCCCAGGGGTTCTGAGGGGCAAATACATTCATTACACAAATTAATTTGGATACTTGTGTCAAAAACAGTGCAGTGCCTTGTTAAATTCAGCCCAGCGACAGTTTTGAGCGACAAGACAGTCCCAAAACACCTGATAGTAGTTTGCCTCCTGGCAACCACAATTTCTCCAACATTTAGCATTTCCCTGTGAATAATGGGCACTTGGACATGGGGTTATGAAAAAATGGGACACATTCTTCCAAAAGAATTCTTTCCAGACATGTGACTTTGTGGTCCTCCAAGTACATATATTTTTGTTGTTTTTCATGACTTTCTAACAGCAGAGCTGGGCAACAGCATGCAGTGACGTCATCAACATGGCGGTGACAATCTAACTCATGTGACTGAAAGCCATGGATTGGTGGGTTTCAGATTCTAGAATGTGATGTCATATTCCCAGTTGGGTGGTAAGAGTCAGACTTCCCTATTGAACGTTGCCAGGTAAACTGATAAATGTCCCTTCTATTTGTGACTAGAGCCATTAATCCTTTGTGTTACAACAAAATACTGCATTTTAACAATATTTATTAAAGATGCCTCCATCTGTATTGTAGAAAAAGATTCAGTTGTTTCATTTGGACTCTGTTTTAGAAAAACAAAACGTTTCGACTCTCATCCAAGAGTCATTCTCAATCAGTGAATCGAGTCTGGGAGCTCAGATATTTATCCTACTCTGTGTAAGCCCTGCCCACAGGGCGGGACCTCCTGATAAAGGGTATTTACAGTTTAACTTGAGACTACTCTTCTCTATATCCCAACAGCCCTGTAATGAGCTATTAACATCCTATTGTATACTGACTGTCACTCCCTCCTCACGGAGTACCTGATTAGCATCAGAATGCCCCGGGCTCTCTTTCCAGGGTTTCAACACATTATACACGACCGGAAGGTTGAACCTTAAACCTCCATTTCTGTTTAAAGGCAGATTCTCTTTTTTTTTTAACCAAGATTTTCCTCCTTAACTCCTCTTTCAAACCATCACTTCTCCTGCTCAGAATCTCCACCTCACTGTCTTCAATAGAGTGGTTTGTGGCTTTAAGATGAAGATGCACAGCGCTCTGGGGTCCTGAACTCGAGTGTCTTCTGTGCTGATAAAGCCTCTTGTGCAGTGGCTGTTTAGTCTCCCCTATGTGGCGCTCTTTACAACTTTCTTCACTGCATTGGATAGAATACACTACATTGCTCTGTTTTTGTGTCGGCATCTTGTCCTTAGGGTGAACCAGTTTTTGTCTTAACGTGTTTCATAAAATATGTCGGAATGTTTTGTTTTTCTAATAACAGTGTCCAGATGAGTAAAACGGAATCTTTTTCTACAATGGAACATTCCTGGACGACTGAGGGATTACACCGACTCAATCTGTATTAAATATTATTGGCCTGTATGTAACAGGTATACTAGTTTTATGTAGTACAAGATACAAGTTGTCATATAATGTAAAATATATATATATCGTTGTATATTATGGCGATAGCCGATTGTTGTACTAGAACCAGAAGAAAAGATTACGACTTTTGCAATGTGGTACCATATATTATTAATTAAAGTAGACAAAACAGGACAAACGGGTAAACATTCGAATGGCCATTCAGATAATTGATTATAGTGGTTTACAATGACATTGCTCTTATTTAATTCATATAATATAACCCACGGCCCCCCACACAGTACAGTTCATACGGAGAAGGTGCAAAGGTGCATACGATAAAATCCAAACAGGTTAATATTCAAAACCCACACAGGCCATGAATATATTTGAAGTAGTAGTTCAATGAACCAAAGACCAAAAATGAGGTGCGACTCAATTCTCACTCGACACAACAAGTAGTGATGGGCCATTTGAAGCAGAGGCTTCGAGACTTGTATCGAGTAAAAGGGGGCGTGCCAAATCAAACCCTGCAACGAGGCTTGTGTGTGTTTGCTAAACAACACGTGACCAGTAAAAGCGAGGCTTCACTTTATTCACTGGTCACGTGACTGGTTCAGTATCGCGTCACTTTCAAATAAAAGCACACAAAGCCTCGCAGCGCGTCGTGGGTGTCAGTCAGTGTCAGATAGTGGTAAAGAGAATAAGAGTTCAGTTTAGTATTTCAGCTTTATTACTCAGGTTTGTAATCTGCTTGAATATAAAGAACCATCAGGATTTTTTGATTGAATATATGTTGTTTTATTATTACTCAGTGTTTAATGTTGCACCTTAAGGCCGAGACAAGTTCCTATGTTTGTGAATTTTGTTCATTGACAATGGCAATAAACTCTTTCTGATTCTGATTCTGATTGTTTGAAGTCTGGACGAGGCGGCCAAGCGTTGTTGAAGTCAACGCTTTGCCTCATAATCCGTGGCAGTGCCTGGGTCTGGGAATCTCAAAATGAATCATTTGTTTGGGTTGACGTTAAAAAGTTTCTGAATTCAAATCAAGTTGAATTTCCCTTGTCACAACGTTGTGGTCCATGAAATCTTGCTTTAGTTACGTACTAATATAAAAATGCCTTCTATAAATGTCTGTGCGGCTGACTGTTGCCGCACCCGTCTCGGGAGCAGGAGAATGTGAGCTCGAGGCCTGATCAGGTCTTGCTGTTGTTGTACCATGTGACACCATCTGTTGTTAAGAAATAAATATGCATCATTGGGTAGATGATTTATTTTGTGTATTGTGTATATATTATTTGGTTTGTGACACTGTACTATCTTACATGCATTTGACCACAAGATGGCGTAGTGGAGGAAATGAAACATCTTTTAAGGCATTGACTCATGTATCGATACAATTGGCTAAAGCCTCAAATGGCTACCGACGTTGTGCAACCGGCTAATATCGGCCCCTTGATTGGACGCTAAGAAACAGGTGCGCACACGCAACAGATCACGTAAGCGGACGCAACGAGTCACGTGGGTGGACCCACGAAACGCAGCAGCCCCGGCGGAGAGGACAGATCGAGGATGAGTGTTTTTTACAATGTTACATGTAGAATGTTGTGATGTCATTTGATTAAATGGACATCTAACAGTATTCTCGTGGTCATAATAATGCAGAAATCGACCGTTCTCTGTCAAGACATTTTGATCTGGATCATAAAAATAAATAGTGGGTGTATATGTCCCAGAAGAAAGAAACCTTTCAGTCAAAATACATCATCTGGACATCATTCAAAATGATAGTGATCACCTGCTTTGAAGTGACCAAAAGCCAAACATTGCTGTAACTTCCCCTGCCTCTGACCTCTGACCTCCTCCTCGGAACAAGTATAAAGAAGTTACAAAGACAAAGTCATCCAATTGCTGTATTCTACTTTTAAACTGGTTCCATGTTTCATTACGTGAAAGAGCTGCTACAGTCCAACTAATATTGTGAGTAAGCCTAATGTTAAACCAACAACGATTAAACATTATTATTATAAACCAAACAAAAGAGTGAAAGGTAAAAGAAAAAAGAGAAGCTCAAAGAAAGTTAAGCATAAGTCTCTCCTGTATTTGTCCCAGTGTCTTGTAAATGTGTTCAAGTTGAATGTAAAAGTCAGTTTTTCCACCATGAAAATAAATGTCTCGAAATTTTAATTGTAATTTGATTTCAGTCCAGTCCTTGATAGTTGGCTCTGTCCCTGTCATCCCTTTTTTTGTTATTGCCTTTTTTGCTGAAGCCAAAAGTACATTCCACAGCCATCGATCATCTCTATCTCCTGAGGCCTACCTCATAGTTAAACCAATTTTAAGTCAAATGGAATACATTTTCTCCAACAATTAGTGTTTCCCTGTGAATAATGTGACTAGGTGTTAAAACATATTGTGAAACATTTTTCAAACAGAATACTTCCAACATGTGGTTTTGTGGTCCTCCAGTACTCATAAGTTTATGTTTGATTTATCAACTTGAATTGTTGATAGGATCAGTAATACATTTATACAGTGAAGTGCAGTGAGGTTCATGTGAGGCACTCACTCTTTCAGTCAGATTTCCCAATGCGAATGAACCCAAAAGAGTGCCTTAAACATCATTCGATTGACAACAGACAATGAGTTGTGCCTTATATCTCACTTCTGCATTCTTTACACAAACATGTGACATATTTGATTTGAGGTCAAAATTCATTCCAATTGAGCCAAATTCCAGCCTATTTCAAGCCAAAATAAATAAGTTTTTATGGTCTTACCTAATAAGAAATAAACAAGTTCAAGAAGATAGCGCGGCAGTCCACGGGCTCAGGGGCGCCCTCTGCCATGAGGCAGGTGTATTATTTGCCTCACTGAGTGAACTTTTACTGCTGTTTTATACTGAATCTGCGAAACACGTTTCAGAAATACATTTCATATATTATCCAGAATATGGAAGTACAGAGCACATTGTCAGGGGGTTTTATTTGTTATACACAGAGGGACAGGACACATTATCTGCATCGCATACAGCACAGTTTGTGAGGCATTACACTGTGCACCGAGCGGCAGAGCGCGGTGCTGCCTCACGGGGGCGCCCCTCCTCCCTGTATTTGAACAGGAGTTACGGGACATGAGGAAATTCTGATATTCTTGAAAAAAAAGAAATATGGTTCCATATTGGATTCAAAGGGAAAAGGGCTTTATAATACATACATATGACAAATATTAACATTTATTATATTTTATAATTCAGTTTTTTTCCTCCCAAAATTGACAAGTGAGGCTCTGCCGATGCAGATGCAGCAGCAGAAACAAAAACAGCAGTACCTGGTCTGAGCAGCTCCCAGCTCTTCCACACTGAGCCCTCACACAGGATAGGCAGCCCCAGCGGTTCTGTCAGCAGGTTCTGTCAGGGCCACAGCATGCATGGAAATAAAACAAGAAGCAAGAAAACAAGTGTCTACTTTTCCTGATGCATTGGTTAGGAACCAAAGGTTAGCCTAGTCATATGGTTCATGTATCCTTCATCTTAAACTCAAATACCGTACTTTTCGGGCTATACGGCGCTCCTAAATAAAAGCCGCTGCAACGATGTTTACAAAGAAAAAAGACTTTGTACATATACGGGCCGCTCCTGTCCATAAACCGCAGGTGCCCGCGTTGTAACATGAGATATTTAAATCACAGCTGTCCCTACTGCCCCCTCTGTGTGCACGTATTTACCAGTGTCTTGGGATTATATACTAGTGTCTTCACATCTGCTTCATCTGCTCCTGAGCCCAGAACGCTTGTGAGTGAGTGTGAGGGAGGGGAGAGGACTTCACGGTGTAAAAAGGAAGCGCAGGCCGGTGGGATATTTACAGTAAGAGGAAGAATGGATATAACAGAAATATGTTCCATGGTAGTGATGCAAGGTTGTCTTTTGACCAGGTCTGGCCAAGAAAGTCTAGTTTCAGTGCAGGTTCTAAACTGCAGACCGCTGTATATCGCATGTACCATGTGTGTTTTTGCGTTTCAGCGCGTCCAAATTCTCTTCCTCATTAGACTCATTTCTCCGTGAATATGAGTCGGATTGTAATAAAACACAGCATTTTGAAGCATAAAATACAGAGAACACGACGGGTCCCCTGGACAAGGCTTTCACTGTCCACTGACATCTTCTTCTACAGTGTCAAACACTTGAGCTTATAGCGGAGTGGCTCATAAACCGCTAATAGAGTCTCCTAGTAATAGGACCCGAGAAATCCCACTTAACAAGGTGGCCGTTAGCCAGTAGGGTTAGGGTTAGTCCAACATGTATAGATTAACCGTTTTAAGAAGTGACCGCAGGGTTCAAAGCGTGGGGGAAAAGCAGCGGCTTGTGCTGTAATGTCCGAAAAGTACTCCATGATATAAAACTTCCTCCAATGCTACACAAAACATGAAATTACTAAAACATGTAATAATAATTTCATCTTTTGAGTTTTGTGCTAAACAAAATCTTAAAAAGGTCAGCAATAAATATCTCTAGTGGGAGGGTTTTTTGTCATGCGTCTCATCATCTGTCATGATAAATAAACAATTCCAGCGGGTCTGTACAGACCTGGTTGACATTTTCAACATTTATTCCATTTTGTCCACTATCAAATAAAAAATAACTACCAAGCTCCTGGGAAACTAATGTAAAATAATTTTATAAGTCAGCCCTTCTGGGGACAATCAGGCTCAGTTTGTACTCCAGAGCCACAAAAAATTTAATATTTAATGTAACCCTAAAAATATAGACTTTCTGCCTGGACTATTAGTACTTTAGTACAATTCCCAAACTCACTTTTGTCAAATTAGCTTCAGTTTTCAAAGAGGAATTGTCAAAACCCAACAAATGCCAAACCAGTGTCAATCAGACCATCTTCCAGCTTTACTGCTCTTTGTGTTATATTTACCAAAGAAAATCTAGGCTGACTCTAAACAAAGTTCATTTGGTCTTCTTAAGATATATCTACAGACTTAGGTTCTTTTTTAAGACAATCAATTTAGGACATGTTTCAGCTGCTTAACTCTGAGCCATCTTCAGATGGGGCCTTCCTCCTCCCCACAGGGGCTACTCCAAAGACCATGGGGCGACAGGAAGCGTGGACAACAATTCTGCCAGGAGGTCCAGGTCTGGAGGCTGACCACGCCTCTGGAAGTAACATCAGCTGAGCAGCTAAAACATGTCATCAAGGTAATACCATCGAAATTGATGGTCTTAAAAAAAAAAGTCTGTGATCCGAAAATCTTGTTCATACAGCCAGAATATATTAAAATCTGATATTTAAATCTCTGTGCAGAGCTTGTTCACTAGAGCCTGAGTTGGCGACGACTTCTAATACAGAGAGCAACCGCCTCCGCTTCACAAAGGAAGTTTGTTGCTCAAGCACTGACGGTCAGCTATTAAACTATATCATGTGGTAGCTCAATTCCTTTAGGTACAAGTTTTTGCAAGTAAAATGAGAAGGAACAACTTCGTGCAAGATGAAGCATCTATAACTGTTAACCAAAGATGAAATTCAAAGGGAATGATTTACCAATACATTATTTCATTTTTGTGAAATGTGCTGCTTCATCAGTCAGGCGTGAGAGAGAAGAGTACTAGATAACAATATTAATGGACTTTAAAAATAGGTAAGTATTTTACTAGATTTTAAACAGCAGAGCGATAAAGTATAGAGTAAGCTGTGTCTAATATCATAGATAATAAGCAACTTTAGCTATTTCTAATGGCTTATGAATGACCAAAGAAAATAGGTAGCTAGGTGATCAATGTAGAAAGAGCACGATTTGGCTACAAAAGGAACAATAGTGTGAAGGCTTTTGTGTTGGATTATTTTAAGGGTTCAATCAGCTCAGGTTGAAAGTCATCTTTAGTGACTTTTATGATATTGTATTACAACAGCAAGCAAAATTGGTCTGGTCTAATCACAGAGTTGAGCTCAAAACAACAGCACTATCTAAAGGCAGGACATTGAATGACACGTACAGATATATCAGAGGACAAAGTGAAGGTAAGCGTGTGAGAGCGAAAGTGAAGGATCAGCGGCGATAAGTATTGTTGGCATTTCTTGGAATTCAATGTGTATCAGGATTTCACTGAAGGTAGGCATAACGTTTAGTAAGGGCGGTGTGCTGGATGATCAGAGGACAAAGTGAACAATATGGATGCGTGTGCTGGATCAGAGGACAAAGTGAAGGGCGTTGCTGGATCACGAACTGCAAAGTGAAGGCGTGTGCTGGATCAGAGGACAAAGGAAGGCGTGTGGCATGCGTGAAGGCTGTGTGCTGGATCAGAGGACAAAGTGAAAATGTGCTGGATCAGAGTGACAAAGTGAATGCGTTGTTGAATCAGAGGACAAAGTGAAGGCGTGTGCTGGAATCAGAGGACAAAGTGAAGGCGTGTGCATGCTGTTGGAACAGGGCTACTTACCTCAATGCGGCAGCAGGCAGCACAGCCACTACATGTTTGGCCAGGACCCTCCCCGCCACTTCAGTGAAGATGTGGGTAATAGCAGAGGGCATCCCCCTGCCTGCGCTCACCAATGCAGGCAACACGCACATACACAACAGACACACACACGTGTCACTTTAAACTGGGTGTCAGCTTCAGATAACTATGTCACAAACAAGTGGGATGGCGTCCGCATGACGGATGCCCTGGCCTTTCTGTGCTCTTCGTTATGTCTGATTATGTTCGTAAATTGCGCATGTGTCTGCGTGCTCTTACAACCCGAGCTGAATGGCAGCTTTTCTCTAATATGTCAATTCTCACAGTCATCTATACCTCTAATCAGGAACCATCAGTTTCTGCACAGTTTCTTGTCCATTCCGCACATCAATCTCCTACTAAGAAACTGTACCTAGTTATGCCTACAAAGGCCTTTTTTGGCGCTTAGTTTCTGCTGCTGAATTAGCCGAGCTCAGAAGATCCAGAAGGTTTTGGCTAGGCAAAGAGTGAGACGCCCTTGCAGGGTCCTCTTTAACCTGGACTTAAACGTGGGAGACGGCGAATAGAATCGGAAGTCCTCGTTACGGTCTTGAATTGTAATCAGGAGGTCAACAATAGATATTAATAGGTTTATGCACGTGAGAGACAAGAATTCCCTTACCTGGGATTTTCCCCTCTAACTTAAAAATGGACATGAAAATAATAGTCGCTCACTCTAATCCCAAATACAAAATAATGGATAATAATTTTTTATACGAAATTTAAGGACTGCTGCTGATGAGACGAAACAGAGACTTTTCTTCAGATAAAATAAGAATAAGCATAATTTTACCTTTTCATAAATCTACCTGTTAATTAAGTGCTTCACGGAGTACGTGGCTCAATAAGTTTCCAGAGCCGAAAATCCCGGACGGCGGAACCACTGCAGTTACCTTAGTGACACGACGTTTAACGAAGGGGTTCCTTTGCCTCTGGTTGTCGTGCGGATCGTTTTTTTTCTTTTTAAAAAGGGTCTCTCCGGGGGTAAAACACGCCGGCGGAGGGAGTCTGTTTTTCCTACATCACCAACGCCTGGTCTTCAGATGTGATGGTTGATCTCCAAAACACTGCTCTCCTGATCTGGAATATTCTCTTCATTAACTGCAAACCATTCTACTCGCCACGTGAGTTCGCCTGATTCATTTCTGGCTGTTGTTTACATCCCACCGAGCGCAAACGTGGGCAAGTGGCACAGCGCGCGCTCCGCGGACCAGATTCTGAGTGTGGAGTGGACCTTCCCGGACTCCTTGTGTATTATCCTGGGGGATTTTAACAAGAGGAATCTCAGCCACGAACTACCAAAGTACAGACAGTTTATTAAAGTTCCGACCAGAGAGCAGAAACACGCTGGATCACTGCTACACAACAGTCAGTAACGCCTTCCGCGGCCGTGGCTAGCGCTGCTCTCGGCTTTTCAGATCACGCCATTAGGTTCACCTGATCCCCAGAGTTACAGGCAGAGGCTGAAGCTCTCCAAACCTGCAGTGAGGAAATCTAAGAAGTGGACCAATGAGGCAGCGGAGGAGCTACGAGCTACGTGCGTGTTTGGACATTACAGACTGGGAGGTCTTCAGAGCTGCCACAGAGAGTTTGAATGAGGACACGGACACTGTTGACGTCATACATTCGATTCTGTGAGGACAGCATCCATACCAAACACAAAACCAAAAGTCAACTTTCAACAAATGACAAACCCTGGTTCACTCCAAAAACTGAGGCAGTTAAAGGGGGCAGCAGAAGGAGGCAGCGGCACAGGGCTGGTGACAGAGGGCGCTACAAAGACGCAAAGTATGGATTTAGCAAAGAGGTTTTCTCGAGCGAGATCACTAGTACAATACGCGTCTGAAGCAGCAGTTCTCTGACAACAACCCCGCCTCCGTGTGGAGGAGGCTTCGGCTCCTCACCAACCACAAGCCCGAGCCCCCCCTGCGCTGCAGACAATCAAAAACTGGCTGAGCAACTTAACACCTGCTACTCCAGGTTTTGATGTGACCACCCCCTCCCCCACGGTGGCCACCTCCGCCACCCAAACCTGGTCACCCCCACTCTCCCCCACCACCTCTCAGTTCAGGAACAGGATGTTCACAGGCTATTTCGGAAATCCAACCCCCGAAAAGCTACTGGGACCAGACGGCGTCTCTGCCGCTACATTTAAGGACACTGCGCAGGAGAGTTAACCCCCGTCTTCACAGACATTTTTTAAACACCTCCCCTGGGCGTCATGCCATGTCCCAGCCTGCTTCAAGTCTGCCATCATTGTCCCTGTCCCCAAAAGAAGCCCCGGATCACTGGACTTAATGACTACAGGCCCTGTGGCGCTGACGGTCTGTAGTCATGAAGTCATTTGGAACGCCTGGTCCTGCCCCACCTCCAAGTCCTTCACCTCCTCCCTGCTGGACCCCCTGCAGTTCACCTACAGAGCCAAACAGGTCGTCTGTAGACGACACCATCAACCTGGCACTCCACTTTCATCCTGCAGCATCTGGACTCTCCTGGGAACCTGGGACGCCAGGATCCTGTTTGTGGACTTCAGCTCTGCTTTCAACACCATCCTCCCTGCTCTGCTCCAGGGACAAGCTCTCCCAGCTCAACGTGCCTGAACCTCCACCTGCAGGTGGATCACTGACTTCCTGACGGATCGGAGGCAGTGCGTGCGGCTGGGGAAGAATGTCTCAGACACTCGGACTATCAGCACCGGAGCTCCGCAGGGCTGTGTACTTTCCCCTCTGCTCTTCTCCATGTACACAAACTGCTGCACCTCCAGCCACGACTCCGTAAAACTCATCAAGTTTGCGGACGATACCACCCTCATCGGGCTCATCTCGGACGGGGATGAGTCTGTCTACAGGAGGGAGGTGGACCGGCTGGTGTCCTGGTGCAGCGGTAACAATCTGGAGTTCAACGCCCAGAAGAAGACAGTGGAGATGATCGTGGACTTCAGGAAAGCCACAGCCCCCCAGCCCCCCCTCGTCATGACAGACTCCCACATCACCACCGTGGACTCCTTCCGCTTCCTGGGCACCACCATCACCCAGGACCTCAAGTGGGAGCCCTCCATCAGCTCCCTCATCAAGAAGGCCCAGCAGAGGATGTACTTTCTGCGGCAGCTGAGGAAAGCCAAGCTGCCAGTGCAGATGATGGTGCAGTTTCTACACGGCCATCATTGAGTCCATCCTCACCTCCTCCATCACCGTGTGGTACGCTGGAGCCACAGCCAGGGACAAACGGAGACTACAGCGCCCTCTGCTGGAGCCACAGCCAGGGACAAACAGAGACTACAGCGCATTGTGCGTTCTGCTGAGAAGGTGATCGGCTGCAGACTTCCATCTCTGCAGGACCTGTACGTCTCCAGGGCTCTGGGACGAGCAGGTCGGATCACAGCTGACCCCTTCTCACCCTGGACATGGTCTATTTGAACCACTCCCCTCAGGCAGGAGGCTTCGGTCCATCCGGACCAGAACCTCCCGCCACAAGAATAGTTTCTTTCCCTCTGCCGTTGGACTCATGAACACTTCAAAACACCTGCCACTTTAACTGCAAATATTCAACCACTCACTGCACTGTCACTTTCTGCACTCAAACTGTAAATCTAACTATAACTCTTGTGTACATAGAAATGCCTATTTTTATTTTTATTGTATAGTAATTTTAAATTGTTTCTTAATACATGCCCTTTTTTGATTGAATATATGTTGTTTTATTATTGCTCAGTGTTTTGTGTTGCACTTTAACGCCGAGACAAGTTCCTATGTTTGTGAATTTTGTTCATTAACAATGGCAATAAACTCTTTCTGATTCTGATTCTCTGACAAGTAAAGTTAGCCAGGACAATTTAAAAGTACTTTCAAATGACTTGTTTTAAATGTTGAGATATATGCCCGATTGTTTCGCAACTTTGCACATCTACAACAAAATTCTAATCAAGGAACTGATCTCACATCTTCAGGAGGACTGTTCCAGATTTGAGCTGCATACAAATGAAACTCAGATTCCCCATGTTTAGTCCTGATTCTGGCACCAGCAGGTGGCCGGTGCATGTTTAGTCCTGACTTCTGGGCACCAGCAGAAGGCCGGTCCATGTTTAGTCCTGACTCTGGGCACCAGCAGGAGGCCGGTCCATGTTTAGTCCTGACTCTGGCACCAGCAGGAGGCCGGTCCATGTTTAGTCCTGATTCTGGCACCAGCAGGGAGGCCGGTGCATGTTTAGTCCTGATTTTGGCACCAGCAGGAGGGCGGTCCATGTTTAGTCCTGACTCTGGGCCGGTGCATGTTTAGTCCTGATTCTGGCACCAGCAGGAGGCCGGTGCATGTTTAGTCCTGACTCTGGGCACCAGCAGGAGGCCGGTCCATGTTTAGTCCTGACTCTGGCACCAGCAGGAGGCCGGTCCATGTTTAGTCCTGATTCTGGCACCAGCAGGAGGCCGGTCCATGTTTAGTCCTGATTCTGGCACCAGCAGGAGGCCGGTGCATGTTTAGTCCTGATTTTGGCACCAGCAGGAGGCCGGTCCATGTTTTAGTCCTGACTCTGGCACCAGCAGGAGGCCGGTCCATGTTTAGTCCTGACTCTGGCACCAGCAGGAGGCCGGTCCATGTTTAGTCCTGATTCTGCATGTGTAGTTCCATCTACTAATCAAAGTACCAAATGTGGGGATTGGATTTGTGGAGAAAAAAATAATTACATGCAGGGAGCGGCGAAGAAGCTTTTTGTGGGCTAAGGAGACAGAGAGGGCCCTTCATTAGGAATGGACTTCCCTCCTGTCTACGATCTTATATATGATCAGTTTTTGTTTTCTATATTTTATTTTCATCTGTTTCGTGTTTTTTGTGGTTCTTGTGATTATATGTGGTGTTTGACCAGAGAGTTTTCTAACATTTGAAAATGAACAGTGGGAAAATCAATGCGGTCAAACCAATGGCATCGGAAGTGTTACGAGTAGCATCTTTTAACTTAACGGTATACTAAACCCAATCAAACGATCCAAAAAATATAGACAAAAATGAGAAAAGAAAAAAAATTTGACATTTTATTTTTCCAGAAACGCATCTAAGCGACATAGAATATAATTTTGTTATTAAAAATCTTACTATTCATCATACAGGGGAAAACCCAAGAGGGGAATTGCAATATTGATTTCCAACAGAATTACTTTAAGGCAAGGCAAGTTTATTTGTAGAGCACAATTCGTACACAAGGCAATTCAAAGTGCTTCACACAACAGGAAAAAATGCATTAAAATCACAAAGACATGGAAGAAAATCACAATCTTAGTTCAAGACATACAAGAGAAGAGTGCAAAGAAAAGCATTTCAGTCATATGCACAGCTAAACAAAACAGTTTTTAGTTTAGATTTGAACATTGCCAGAGTAGAACCTGTCTCACATCCTCAGGAAGACTGTTCCAGATTTTAGCTGCATAAAACTGAAACGCAGATTCCCCATGTTTAGTCCTGACTCTGGGCACCAGCAGGAGGCCGGTCCCTGAGGTCCTCAGAGTCCGAGATGGTTCATATGGCACTAACATGTCCGAGATGTACTTTGGTGCTAGGCCATGGAGAGACTTGTTTACAAGCAGAGCTGCTTTGAAGTCTATTCTCTGAGCCACAGGGAGCCAGTGCAGAGACCTGAGCACAGGACTAATGTGATCGTACTTCCTGGTTCTAGTCAGGACCCGAGCAGCAGCGTTCTGGATGTACTGCAGCTGTTTTACAGCTCGTTTGGAGAGGCCAGTGAGCAGGCCGTTACAGTAGTCTAATCTACTAGAGACAAACGCATGGATAAGTCTCTCCAGGTCTGGTTTAGACACTATACTTTTGATTTTGGCAATGTTTTTTAGATGGTAAAAAGCTGCTGATGTTATTGATTTGACGTGGCTGTTAAAATTCAAGTCTGAGTCCATTATTACCCCCAGATTTCTAACTTGATGTGTAGGTTTTAGAGCGAGACTCTGGAGGTGACTGTTAACACTTTCTCTTTGTTTCTGTGGGCCAAAGACCATGATTTCAGTCTTGTCTGAGTTCAGCTCGGAGAAAGTTGTTTTGCATCCACACACTGATCTGTTGGATGCAGTGACAGAGTGAATCCACTGGTCCATATTCACCTGCCGTCAGTGAAACATAGATCTGAGTGTCGTCTGCATAATTGTGATAGGACACATTCTCGCTGCGTATCAACTGACCTAACGGCAGCATGTAGAGGTTGAACAGAAGGGGTCCCAGGATTGACCCTTGGGGCACCCCACAGGTCAGGGGCATCTGGTCTGAGACACAGTTACCAATTTCGACAAAGAACTTCCTGTCTTCCAGATAGGACTTTAACCAGTTTAGCGCAGTGCCAGTGATGCCCACCCAGTCCTCTAGTCTCTGTAAGAGGGTCCCATGATCGACAGTGTCAAAAGCAGCACTCAGATCTAACAGAATTAAGACTGAGGCTTTGCCCGCGTCAGTGTTCAGGTGGATGTCATTTGTCACCTTGACAACAGCAGTCTCAGTGCTGTGATGAGGTCTAAAACCTGACTGGAAAACATCAAATGAGTTGTTTATTAAGAGGAAATCAGTGAGCTGTTGGTAAACAACCTTTTCAAGGACTTTGCCCCAAAATGGCAGATTAGAGATGGGCCGGTAATGACTCAGTACTGCGGCATCGAAGACTGCTCTTCTTTAGGAGAGGCTTTATGACCGCAGTTTTCAAAGAAATTGGGAATGTTCCAGATTGAAGCGACATGTTAACTATGTGAGTGAGTGGTGCTAACAAACTGTTCAGCACAGACTTTAGAAATCTGGAGGTCACACATGGAGGCAGCATGTAGATGAACTCAGGCTGGTGATGATCTCCTGGACAGTTTTGTCAGTTACAGGTGCAAAGTGAGTCAGCTCTAAGTGTGTAGGTGGTTTGAGGGTTATTTTTTGCATTGTAGAATTTATAGCATTTTTAATGCCCTGAACTTTGTCATTAAAGAATAATGCAAACTCATTACACTTGGATGTGGAAATTAGTTCTAACGGCAGCTGAACTGGAGGGTTTGTTAATCTGTTTATTGTGGCAAACAGGACACGCGAGTTGTTACTGCAGCTTCCAATTATTTCAGAAAAATATCCTTCCCTAGTTCTACATAAAATGAGGTTGTACATGTACAACTTCTCTCTGTAAATCTCTTTCTGAACCTGGAGCTTCGACTTGCGCCATTTTCGTTCGGCCCGGCGGCACTCCCTTTTCTGTGCCCTGACCGAATCATCATTTCTCCATGGCGCCTTCTGCTTATTTTTAACAATTTTAGCCTTCATAGGGGCAATGGTGTCGAGAACATTCAAAACACTAGATGTAACAGAGTTCAACAAATCATTTACATTAGAACATGAGACATTTTCAAAGTTAATCATTTCCATAAAAAGTTTTCCCGTGCTGTAATTTATGCGTCTTCCTCTGGACAACTGCAGGACCAGCCGGTGGTTTGGGAAAAACAGACAGGTCAAAGAAGACACAGAAATGATCAGACAGAGCCAACATCGACCACATTGACATTTGAAATATTAACCCCTTTTGTGTAATTAGAAGATCTAGAGTGTGCCCTCTGCTGTGGGTGGGGCCACTCACGCGCTGAGTAAGACCGAAAGTTTCAAGGACAGCATGAAGCTCTTTAGCGTTTCTGTCACAGATATTATCAACATGAACATTGAAATCACCTGTTATGACCAAACCATCAAAAGTCTGTGCATACGACTGAAAGCATCTCAGTAAAATCATCAATGAAACTTTTGCAGTGCTGAGGAGGCTTGTATAAAACAATGAAGAAAATGGATGGAGACTGTTTTAGCTCAATTTTAAAGGCTACATACTCAAATGTTGAAAACACCCCAAAGGACAACCTGTGGGTAACTATTTCATATTTCATCTCTAACAAAAGCACACACACCTCCTCCCTTTTTGTTTTCTCGTGTTTCAGATTCAAACATAAATTTGGGTGGAGCAGATTCTATTAGAACTACATTTCCTGTGTTTTTGTCAAGCCATTTTTCAGTTAAAAACATAAATTCAAGATTATAAGAAGAAATAAAATTATTAATTAAGAACGATTTGTTACATAAGGATCTGACATTTAGCACAGCACGTTTCAGACTAGTTTCAGTGAGACTGGGCGTTATCTTTTTACAGGGAATATGAATCAAATTTCTCAGATTGCTTTCAAAACTTTATTAAAATTTGTCCAAAGACAAGGGTGACAGAGTATGTATTGGTCAAGGAAACTATTAATGGTTTTTACTCTATTGAATATGTTTGCTCCACCAGGGGGCAATATCACCTTCTATATAGATATTATGGACCTGATTGTAAACAACTCTGAGGGAACCCTAATCTGTGTCGGCGATTGGAATCTTTGTGTTCAACCTACATTAGACGTGTCAAACTCAAGAGGCACTGCAGGAACAATAAACAAGTACGTAAAAACAGACTGATTAACATCTGGAGAGAGATGAACCCTTGGGCACGCTAGTATACCCATTTTTCAAATCCACATACAATCTATTCCAGTATGAATTATTCTTTATCTTCAATAAAGACATCTAAAATCACTGAGGAAGATAAAGGCACAATAGACCAATAGAAGTGATCATGCTCCTATCTACAGGAGGAAAGACAAAAAAACACACTTTGGACGTTCAATGCCAGCCTGCTGAATGAGCCTTTGTTTAAAGAAAAAATGTCAAATGACATTAAGGTTTATCTTGCGGAGAATGATGACAATGGTGAAACTTCTCCACCCATCCTCTGGGATGCTCCCAAAGCAGTCTTAAGAGGACAAATTGTAGCCATGGCATCGGCAAAAAAGAAACCAAAAAAAGGGTCAAGCTAAATGATTTGCAAGAAAAACTAAAAAGGCTGGA
>BJKM01000913.1:67500-165308 GCA_015082035.1 Chaenogobius annularis
CAAAGAGCAAAAAACAAAATAAAAACATAAGTAGCACAGGACATTAACAAACAAAATCATGACAAAAAATCTAATAATGTTCCCACCTAGTCCAAAGAAAAATGTGTCCAAATGTGTGTGGTTTTTTTCATTTTCTGTATATCCATTATAATGTTCGGCAAGTCCTTCATTGTAGGTGCAGTTTGTGTCATACATGTTTTTGTACTGGCCCTTTTCCCTCTTGCCAAAATTATGTTCCAAATATATCTCAGTGTGTGAAGGCTAATGGCACTATATCTGAGGCCGGCATTATATCCATTGGATTTCCTCAGGTCTGCTCCTATACATTCTCTATACAGATCAGTGTCGCATCAGGACAGATGATTTTTGTTTTTTCAAATTTGAAAAACAAATAAAAACAATTATAATATAAATATAATTCAGAACAATTTGCAGCAAAACCGGGGGGGGAAAACTGAACAAAACCAGAGCGCATACAAAAGAAAATCTCAAGACAGCAAAATGAAAACTAAGGCACAAAAACTCCAAAGTAAACATCCCAATTGTGCCAAAATTGGTCAAATTTGTTCAATTTCAAATTAAGTCCAAATGTAATCCTCTCCATAGTCCTTATATCAGTCACAATGTCGGGCCAGTCCCTCATTGTCGGTGCAATTTGAATCATCCATTTTTTTGGAAGGATCTTCCTTCCTGCAGCCAGGAGTGTTCTCCAAAGATTTCCATTGATTGTGTTTTAAGGCCAAGATACAGTTACAACGGCAATGCCAAAAAGAGTCCGTAGCTCTTTGTTGATTTCAGTCCAATATCTCAGAGCAACAGGACAGTCCCAAAACACATGATAGTGGTCTGCCTCCCGGCTTCCAACGTTTCTCCAACAGTCTGCATTTCCCTGTGAATAATGTGTGGTGAAAAATCGTGTGATTGTGATTTTGTGATTCTCCACCGAGATGTACAGTGGGGCCAATAAGTATTGGGCACCTTAAAAATTTGAGAGGTTTGTAATTTTCATCATAGGTACACATCAAGCGTGAGAGACAGAATGTAAAAAAAAAAAAAAATCCACTAAATCACATTGCATGCTTTTTAAACAATTTATGTGTGAAAATGAGTGGTCAATAAGTATTGAGCGGCTAGAAAACTAACAACTCCTCTGTCCCTCACAGACCAGTCACTTGCTCTTTAAGAAATTATTCCGGCCTCCACTCGTTAACAGTATGGATGGACCTGTTTGAACTGATTAGATGCATAAGAGACCCCTGCACACACCTTCAAACTGTCAGACTCCAGTCTTCACCATGACCAAGACCAGAGAACTTTCCAAAGACACCAGAGATCAAATTGGAAAACTGCACAAGGCTGGGAGGAGTCAAACTGCAATTGGTAAACAACTTTGTGAGAAAAAAATCAGCAGTTGGAAACATTATCAGAAAATGGAAGAAGTATGACATCACTGACAATCTCCCTTGGGAGTGGGGCCCCATGCAAGATCTCACTTGTGGGGTTCAAATGATCCTGAGAACAGTGAGGAATCAGCCCAGAACTACACGGCAGGAGCTGGTCAATGATTTGAAGACAGCTGGGCACCCCTTGGCCCACCGTCACAAAGATGACAATAAGTAACACACTACATCGTCATGAGGTGAAATCCTGCATTGCCCGAAAGGTTCCTCTACAACACAAAAATCATGTAAAGGCCCGTCTGAAATGTGCTAAAGACCATCTGGACGATCCAGAGGAGGATTGGGAGAATGTGATGTGGTCAGATGAGATCAAACTGGAACTGTTTGGTTTAAAACCGCCACTACCGTCGTGTTTGGAGGAAGAAGAATGCTGAGTTGCATCCCAAGAACACCATACCTTCTGTGAAGCAAGGGGGTGGAAACATCATGCTTTGGGGATGCTTTTCTGCAAAAGGGACAGAAGACTAGTCCGTATCAAAGGCCAAGATGAATGGGGCCATGTATTGTGACATTTTGGGTAAAAAGAGAATTGAAGATGAAACGTGGCTGGGTCTTCCAGCATGATGACGATCCAAAGCACACAGCCAGGAAAACCAAGGAGTGGCTCCGTAAAAAGCATATCAAGGTTCTGGACTGGCCTCGCCAGTCTCCAGACCTCAACCCAATCGTAAACCTGTGGAGGGAGTTGAAACTCTGTGTTGCCAAGCAACAGCCCTCAAATATCACAGCTCTGCAGAAGATCTGTGCAGAGGAGTGGGCCAAAATATTCACACATAAATTGTTTAAAAATCATACAATGTGATTTCCTAGATTTTGGGGTTTTTTTACATTCCGTCTCTCACGCTTGATGTATACATATGATGAAAATTACAAACCTCTCTTATCTTTTTAAATGGGTAAACTTGCACATTTTTAAGTTGCCCAATACTTATTGGCCCCACTGTACATACATTTTCCCATTCTTCAGCAGTCAAAATAAAACAACCTTCTCTTTCCCATGTATTATTTATGTAGAAGAGTGGCTCCCCAAATTGTTAATACATTAATAATTTAGATATTGACAGTTCTGATTTATAAGCTTTAATAAATATTTCAGTAAAAGGGCTACAGTTACCAATTAGTTAGTTTGATTTCTTGATTATAATAACTCCTTACTTGTAAATCTCTATAAAAGTCCTGCTTCTCCATGTCAAAGGATTCTTTCAACATATCAGAACTTTTCATGTGATTTTCTTTTATAATCTGGTAGAAAAGGACTTCCGTTTTTTGAAACAGGCTTTGTGTACGCGCTCCCTCCGCTGCTGCAGAAACTAGCATTAAAAATGTAGTTTTACCCACATAATCCCAGAAAAGACAAACAAGAAATGAGAGGACAAGGAAAACACAAACCTGGTAAAACTACGGGACCAAAACAAACAAAGCTGCCGAGTCACGGCCCCATTAAAAAACGGCCTCCCTCGCAAGCTAAAAAGGCTAACATGGTTAGTGGGTCCGACTGCAACTCTTCACCAACGGATGGACGCGGTTCTGCCAGCCCAGATAAAGAATGTCACACCGTAATACTGCTGGAGGAAGGAGAAGAGGTGACGCTGAACCGATAAGCGCTCATGTGTGAAATAAAATCCTAAAATGCAGCGTGATATGGCGTCGCTCAGAAGAGAAATGAGAGCAATGCCCCGACTTTAGCAGTTTGAAAGCGATATAAAGGAGCTGAAAGAGGGGGGAGGAAACAGAGCACGCACCAAAGAAGCTGAACAGCATATTTCAGACAATACAGATGGGCTGCAGACAATGAGGGCCGAGATGGAGGCGATGTGGGCCCAGCTGATGATGCTGCAGAGAACAAGAATATGAAAAGTAAGATCCTGGATCTGGAGTCCAGGTCCTGTAGATCCAACCTCAGGCTTTTGGGGCTCCCAGAAGGAGAAGAAGGAGACTGAAAGTCAGCAACGAGCAAAGTTTCACCACATCTGAGAGGAGCTCAGGAAGAGAAAATTGAGATATGGATTTTCTTTCCCAGCAACTCTTTTGGTACCTTTCGAGGGTTAAAAAACATGTGCTCAGAACACCAGGAGAAGCAGAGGTCCTTCTCAGGAGGGTGCAGAGCATGGAGAACTGAACAGTGACGAGAGATGGAGCAACAAGCGTGGGGTATGTGAGTTTAGGTTGTGGTCACATGGTGATACATTTCTGTTCATTTGAAGAGACTGACAGTGAAGGGACTTTGATCAGACTTTATGCGTCCATGTTTGTGAGGATTGGCGCCAGGAGCGGCCAGGGAGCTTTTGGGGGCCCATCATCAGAAATGTACTTCCTTGCACTTTTTGATCATCTACATGATCAGGTTTTGGGTTCGGTGCATGATTTCAGCATGAGCCATTTTGTTATCCTTTCATCCATTTCCTGTTTTTGTAGTTCTTGTGTTTGTATGTTGTGTTCGACCGAAGAGTTTGGGGACATTCTAAAACTGTTAATGGCAAAATCAATATCATCAACCCAATGGCATCAGAAGTATTACAAGTGGCATCCTTTAACGTTAGCGGTAGGGTTGTGTTAAAAAATTGATACGGCAATACATCGTCACAATAACAATACTTCTAATTTATTGTAAATTGTCCAGGCGGCCGTTTAGAAGCGAACTCCTCCAGAATTCCTACAGAGGAGCGTGCCATTTACCATCCTGCAGGAAAAGCAGAAGCTGCTCCAATCTGCTGGAACACAAGCTAATGACTGACGTGCAAACGAGGTGGAACAGTACTTCTGATATGCTCGAGCGCTTCTTGGAGCAGCAGCCGACTGTTTGCGCCGCGCTATTCTCGGCCGAGGTGAGAAGGAGCTGTGGACCTTATAAGAAACTGATCTCGCCTGTGCAGAAAATGCTGCTGCAGCATGTTCAGACCAAGAAACATGCAATACTACTATGTATTCAATATATTTCTATTTTGGTTGCCTGTATGAAGCATAATTTTGAATTATAAATTTGTGCTATGTGGATACACATGAAATTTCATAAATGTTCTTATCCAGAGTAAAAAAAATTACCCAACTGATACATTTTAAAAACCCTTTTTATAAAAATGGATCGGGATATATATATTGTCTCGTGATACCTGTATCGGGATACGTATTGTATTATGAGGGTCTTGGCAATACCCAGCCCAAGTTTTGAATGTGAGGACAAGGAGGGCAGATATGTACTGGTTGATGAAGCTGTTGATGGGAGGGTTTTGCTCTGTTGAATGTGTATGTTCCACTAGAGAGTGATGTCACCTTTTTATCAGAATCAGAATGAGTTTATTGCCATTGTCAATGAACAAAATTCACAAACATAGGAACTTGTCTTGGCCTTTTATGCCGATATTGTGGACCTGATTGCAAACAAATCGGTCATTACCATGTGCCATGCCTTTGTTTTATATTGCGCTCTGTGTTATGTTGTCTTGTGTATGTCTTGTGTATTATGTGCTTACATTTTTGAACATTTTGATATACATTTTTATTTTTATTTTTTTTAATCTGGTAAAAAACCTTTACACCTTTAGTTATCCACCCTTTAAATCGCAAACCTATGCCGTTAGGTGCAAAACTTTGATCATAAGATCATAAGATTTTAATCTTTGTATAGTTTGTATGTTTTGATTAGCTCCTTTTATGTTGTAAGCACAGATTTTACCTCAGGGTTCTCCATGTCCTCTAATTGACTCAACCGTTTATCATCTGCCAGTAAGGTCTGTACAGGAACCCCCGGCAACAACATTAATCTCAATATTTCTCCATTGAGCTTCATATTCTGGGTCACACCAGCAACGCTCTGATCTGAGCTGAAATAGTCATTTTCAGACAAATCGGTGTAATCCCTCATTCGTCCAGGAGTGTTCCATTGTAGAAAAGATTCAGTTATAGTCATCTGGACTGTTTTAGAAAAAACTAAACGTTGAAAGCTGTATCAACACAGAAGACACGCGAGTTCAGGACCCCAGAGCGCTGTACATCTTCATCTTAAAGCAACAAACCACTCTATTGCTGACAGTGAGGTGGAGATTCTGAGCAGGGGAAAAAGATGGTTTGAAAGAGGAGTTAAGGAGGCAATCTTTGTTAAAAAAAAGAGAATCCTTCCTTAAATCGTAATGGAGGTTTAAGATTCAACCTTCCAGTTGTTTATAATGGTTTGCTGAAACCCTGGAGACGCCCGAGGCATTCGGATGCTAATCAGGCACTCAAGGTGAGGCAGGGAACAATAGGTTGTAGATGGCCCATCTCAGTTAAGTTTCAATGGGCCATTATCAGGAGAACCCACCCTGTGGGCAGGGCTTTCACAGAGTAGGATATAAACAGTTTCTCAGACTTGTTTCACAGATTGAGAATGACTCTTGGATGAGAGTCGAAACGTTTTGTTTTTTTCTAAAAAAAGAGTCAAGATGACTACAACTTAATCTTGTTCTACATTTTCAGACAAGGTAAACCCTAACCTCCTTTTGTAGAGTTTTTTTTACTGGTTACAGGATTTCTTGCCTTGCCATACAAATCTTGAGATTGTTTTATTCCACACATCAAACAGCCGGTCGGGGATGGAAACTGAGAGAGCCTGGAATAGATAGATAAATCTGGGCAAAACATTCATTTTTATAGTTTCAGTCCTTTGACTTAGACTTGAGTATGGGAGAAGGCTCAATTTTTCAAGATCATTTTTTAAGAGTAGTAAAAAGGGGGAATAGGTTTTTTCAAAAATGTCTTCAGATCAGGCAATTTTATGTTCCGTCCCATCAATTGTAACACCGTGAATTGTTTTTATATTGCCTAATATATTGGGCCAATGGTTCCAAGTCATCATTTAGCTTTTTTTCCCCTTTGTTTCTATTTTCCAGAGGCAATGGCTATAGTTTTACGTCTAAAAACTACTTTAGCAGCATCTCAGAAGATGGGCGTCAATGTCATTTGACAATTCTATCTTAAACAAAGGGTCATTAAGCAGGCTGGCATCATGGCCTCATGCTCCCGTCTACACTCTAATGTCGACAGGAGCATGGTCACTTAGGTCTATTGTGCCTATATCTGCCTCAGTGATTTTAGATCAGTCTTTATGAAAAATAAGAAAGTAGTCTTTTCTGGAATAGACTGCATGTGGATTTTCGTGGAAAAATGTGTGTAGTGGCTTGGACTGGGGTTCATCTCCCTCCATATGTCAATCAGTCCAATATTCCACATTAATTTGTGGAATTTGTTATTTATTGCTTCTCCAACCGTGCGACGAGTTGGCCAATATCCAGGGTGCACCCTGCCTAAAGCCCAAAGTCACTGGGATAGACTCCAGTCACCCGAAAGTTGGACACAAAGATTTTAATAGCCGCCACAGATTAGGATTCCCTCACAGTGGTTTGCAATCAGGTCTATGATATTAGTATAAGGCGATATCGCTCCCTGGTGGAGCATACACATTAAGTATAGTTAAATACCCGAGTAGGCGCCACGCTAAAGCGAGGGCGCCCCGGTGGCCGGTGCTCTTTATGCATGTCTCTCATGTCGCATCTGTCATCAAGTCACGTTCCTATGTTGTGAATTTGTTCATTGACAATGGCAATAAATATATCCTGATTCCTGATTCCTGATTCCTGAAATCCATTCCATTAATAGTTCCTATCATAAAATGTGACTTCCGGATTTTATGTTTATATTCTGTTGAAAATTTCGGACCGCTCTATCATTTCTAAGTGGGAGAACTTGCAACATACTTACTTTCCTTACTATATAAAACATTATGATGCACAGCGTTTGGCATTTAGGAGCATCTGATGGACTCGTGTAAACTTTTCACAGCAGGTTAACCAGTGCTGGTAAATTGGGGGGGAAATTATTTTCACTTTGGACTTTGATGCGGGATGACGGACCACAGTGATAAATGCATGCCTGTTGCATCAGAGCAGTGCTCTAACAGAGATTGCTGTTGTTGTGTTGCTTTTAATGGCGGTTGGCAGTCAACTGAAAAGAGGCATTTACCACCACCTACTACAGTTGTACGTCTCCTGTAGTTGTACGTCTTCAAAGTATGTGTTTTACGCTATACCATATTAAAAAAAAGAGAAAAAGAGAGAGAAAGGGAGAGAGAGAAAAAGCGAAGTGCAGAGATGCCGCGCCTCATCCAGGTTCCTTAAACGTGCCTGTGGGAGGCAGGTCCAAATAGTTGCAGGTAATGAGAGTCTTTTTTTTTTTACCGCGATGCGCAAATTGCAGCAGGTATCCTGTGCAGAAGCTTTGCGTGTCTTTTTGTCCACTTTTAGCACAGTTTGCGGTTTTGAGCAAATGCTTGATAAATGAGGCCCAACGTTTTTTTTACGCTACATTTCTTTTTTTGGCAAAAAATGATACAGTACATCTAGAAAATCATACGCTGTACATTTCCTCATGTGTTTAGTAAAGAAAGACTAAAGCCGCATGTAAACACTAAACCAGTGTTATGTCAAGAACATCTTTACACCTGCCTAGAACTGCTATTGATATCTTTTTGTAGCCAATCATCGTCTCTAATTCCTTGCCTTGTCTTGTGTACTTCCCACAACTTTTTGCAGCCTAGGAGGAGATGAGAGAAGCACACACAGCTCAAATCTGGGCTTTGTTTGTTTACATGTCTGTTTATAGAATCAAATCAAGCCCTCATTATATAATAGTCTATTTTTCAGATTATGTGGCCTTTAAAGTCCTCTGGGTGCATGTAAACGTGGTGAGTGTGGTGAGAAGAAGCCGTACCTGAGCCCTCGTCACCCATCATGTGACCCCAGCCTCCACACCCCATCTGAGTGCCGTCTGGGTTCAGCAGCTTACAGTTGGAGCCAGTGCCTGAGATGAGCACCACACCTCCTGCGTGCACACACACACACACACACACACTGGTGAGGTTGCCATGATTCTTGGGGACATCACGTAGACTTTCATTAATTTCCTGGACACTGATTTAGTGGTCACTACTTTCCTAACCTTATCCCAAACCTTAACCTATTTTAACCCAGATCTGAACGTAATGGAAAAATGAATTGATAATTTATGTCTGAAAATATTCTTCATAGGAATATCATCCATCCATCCTACCATCATCTTATTTCCGCTTTATCCGGGGCCGGGTCGCGGGGGCAGCAGTCTAAGCAGAGGACTCCCAGACTTCCTTATCCCAGACACTTCCTCCAACTCCTCCGGGGGGATCCAGAGGCGTTCCCAGGCCAGCCGAGAGACATAGTCCCTCCAGCGTGTCCTGGGTCTTCCCCGGGGCCTCCTCCGGTGGGACATATGCCCGAAACACCTCCTCTAGGAGGCGTCCAGGAGGCATCCGGAAGCAGATGCACGAGCCACCTCAGCTGGTTCCTCTCGACGTGGAGGAGCAGCGGCTCTATTCTGAGCTCCTCCCGTGTGACTGAGCTCCTCACCACTATCTCGATAAGGGAGCGCCAGCCACCTGCGGGAGAACTCATTTCGACGCTTGTATCTTGAGATCTTGTCCTTTTGGTCACTACCCAAAGCTCATGACCATAAGTGAGGGTAGGAAACGTAGATTGACCGGTAAATCGAGAAGCTTTGTCTTTCGACTCAGCTCCTTCTTTACCACAACGGTCCGATGCAAAGCGACCGCACTCACTGCGCTCTTCCATCACAATCGTGAACAAGACCCGAGATACTTTGAACTCCCACTTGGGGAAGGACTCCCCACCCACCTGGAGAGGGCAAGCCACCTTTTTTCCGAGTCGAGAATCATGGCCTCAGATTTGGAGGTGCTGATTCTCATCCCAGCTGCTTTCACACTCGGCTGCAAACCGTCCAGAGCAATGTTGCAGGTCCAGGTTTGATGGAGCCATCAGGACAACATCTGCAACATCTGCAAACAGCAGAAATGAGATCCTGTGTTCTCCAAACCGGACACCTCCGACCCTGACTGCGCCTAGAAATTCTGTCCATAAAAACAATGAAAGAACCGGTGACAAAGGGCAGCCCTGAGGAGTCCAACACACAACTGGGAAGCAGGTCTGACTTACTGCCGGCAATGCGAACACAGCTTCTGCTCCGGTCATACAGGGATCGGACAGCCTTGAGCAAAGGGCCCCGGACCCCGTACTCCGCAGCACCCCCAAGGGGCACCCCGTGGGACACGGTCGAAAGCCTTCTCCAGATCACAAAGCACATGTGGACAGGTTGGGCAAACTCCATGACACTCTGAGAAGCGATGGTCCCCTTCTTGAACAGAGGGACCACCACCGGTCTGCCAGTCCAGAGGCACCGTCCCTGACCGCCACCGATGTTGCAGACGTAGTGTGTCAACCAAGACAGTCCTGCAACATCCAGAGACTTTAGGTACTCGGGACGTATCTCATTCCAACCCGGAGCTCTGCCACCGAGGAGTTTGCCAACACCTCAGTGACTTCGGCTTGGGTGATAGATGAGTTCAGCCTCGAGTCCCCAGTCTCTACTTCCTCTTCGGAAGACGTGACAGTGGGATTTAGGAGGTCCTCAAAGTACTCCTTCCACCGTCCGACGACATCCCCAGTCGAGGTCAGCGGGTCCCACCCGCACGTAAACGGTGTTGGTAGAACACTGCTTCACCTCCTTGAGGCGCCGGACGGTTTGGCGCAGAATTTTTTGAGGCCGACGATAGTCCTCCTCCATGGCCTTCCGAACTCTTCCCAAACCTGGGTTTTTTGCCTCTGTGACAGCACGAGCTGCGGCACGCCTGGCCCGCCGATACCCCTCAACGGCCTTCAGGAGTCCAAAGCCAAAGAGGCCTGATAGGCCTCCTTCTTCCGCTGACGGCATCCCTTACTTCCGGTGTCCACCACGGGTTCGGGGGTTGCGCGCGACAGGCACCTGAGACCTTGCGACACAGCTCCGAGCAGCCGCATTGACAATGGAGGTCGAGAACATGGTCCACTCGGACTCAATGTCCCCAGCCTCAGCCGGGATTTGGGAGAAGCTCTCTCGCGAGGTGCGAATTGAAGACCCTGCTGACATCGGGTCCGCAAGAGCGTTCCCAGCAGACCCTCACTATACGCTTGGGCCTGCCAAGTCTGTCCGGCTTCCTCCGCGCCAGCGGATCCAACTCACCACCAGGTGGTGATCGGTTGACAGCTCTGCCCCTCTCTCTATACCCGAGTGTCTCAAGACACGCGGCCGAGGTCAGATGACACGACAACAAAGTCGATCATTGACCTCCGGCCTAGGGTGTCCTGGTGCCACGTGCACTAGTGGACACCTTGTGGCTTGAACATGGTGTTCGTTATGGACAGTCCGTGACTAGCACAGAAGTCCAATAACTGAACACGCTCGGGTTTAGATCGGGGAGGCCGTTCTTCCAATCACCCCTCTCCAGGTGTCACTTGTCGTTGCCCACGTGGGCGTTGAAAGTCCCCCAGTAGAAAACGGAGTCCCCGGTCGGTGCACTGTCCAGTACCTCCCCTCCCAGGGACTCCAAGACGGCCGTGTACTCACAACCGTTGTTTCGCCCCGTAGGCCGGGTACTCAGCACCGTTGTTCAGCCCGTAGGCCTACACCACAGTGAGAGACCTGTCCCCAACCCGAAGCGCGTACGGACGCGACCTCTCTCGTTCACTTGCGGTAAACTCCAACACATGGCGGCTGAGCTGTGGGGCAATAAGCAAGCCCACGCCAGCCCGCCGCCTCTCCCCGCAGGCAACACCAGAGAAGTGGAGCGTCCAGCCCCTCTCAAGAGGATGGGTTCCAGTGCCCAAACTGTGCGTGGAGGTGAGGCCGACTATATCTAGTCGGAACCGTTCAACTCTCGCATAAGCTCAGGCTCTTTCCCCCCCAGCAAGGTCACGTTCCATGTCCCCAGAGTTAGTCTCTGTGTCCGGGGATCCGGTCGTCGAGGCCACTGCCGTCGACTGCCGCCCAGATCCCTCCGCACCAGCCCCTTACGGATCCTCCTGCAGGTGGTGGGTCCACGGGAGGAGCGGCCCCAGTCCATCGTTTTGAGGTTTGCACCATGGCGCCGGTGCCCTCGTTTGGGTTGCACCCGGCCGGGCCCCGTGGGGAAAGGCCCGGCCACCAGGCGCTCGCCGTCGAGCACCCACCCCAGGCCTGGCTCCAGGGTGGGGCCCCGGTAACGCCAATCCGGGCGTCGTAACTGGCCTTGATAGATAGGAATATCAATCAAATTGTATTTATAGAGCACAAATCATACAAAATGCAATTCAAAGTACACATAAAAAACACAATACAGTGTAAGTCACAATAAAATAGATAAAAACATAAAAAATACATTAACATGGTATTTAAAATACAGTCATAGGCACGACTAAACAAAACAGTCTTTAGCTTAAATTTAAACACAGCCGGGGTGGGGGCCTGTCTCACAACCTCGGGAATGCCATTCCAGACCTCTGCCCCATAGGACTGGAACGCAGATTCCCCGTGTTTGGTCTTGGCTCTAGGCACCAGCAGGAGGCCGGTCCCTGAGGTCCTCAGAGACCGAAGTTGCTCGCATGGCACTAACATGTCCGAGATGTATTTTGGTGCTAGGCCATGGAGAGATTTACACACAAGTAGAGCTGTTTTAAAGTCTATTCTCTGAGGCACAGGAAGCCAGTGCCATACTTCCTGGTTCTAGTCAGGACCCGAGCAGCAGCGTTCTGGATGTACTTCAGCTGTTTTACGGCTCGTTTGGAGAGGCCAGTGAGCAGGCCGTTACAGTAGTCTAATATACTGGAGACAAATGCATGGATAAGTCTCTCCAAGTCTGGTTTAGACACTATATATTTGATTTTGATTATTACTCCTAAATGTCCTACTTTGTTTACAGATTTTAGAGAGAGAGAGACTGGAGGTGACTATTAACACTTTCTCTTCGTTTCTGTGGGCCAAATATGATGATTTCAGTCTTGTCACCTGCCGTCAGTGAAACATAGAACCAAAATCAGAATCAGAATCAGAAAGGGTTTATTGTTTATTTATTCAATGAACAAAATTCACAAACAGGAACTTGTCTCGGCCTTAAGGTGCAACATAAAACACTGAGCAATAATATAAACAACATATATTCAATCCAAAGGGCATGCATTAAGAAACAATTTAAAATTACTATAGTATAAAATAAAAATAAAAATTGGCATTACTATGTACACAAGATTACGGTTAAATTTACAGTTGTAGTGCAGAAACTGAGAGTGCAGTGAGTGATGAATAGTTGCAGTTAAAGTGACAGGTTTAAGAAGTGTTCATGAGTCCAACGGCAGAGGGAAAGAAACTATTGTTGTGGCGGGAGGTTCTGGTCCGGATGGACTGTAGCCTCCTGCCTGAGGGGAGTGGTTCAAATAGACCATTGCCCGGGTTGAGAAAGGTCAGCTGTGATCCGACCTGCTCGTCCCAGAGCCCTGGAGACATCTCCTGCAGAGATGGACAAACACGGACATGGCCTGAGTAATCCACTGTTTCAGAACAATGAAAAGCTCCATGAAGTTCAGTTTAGTAATCTCCAACTGCCTGTATGACATGTCGTTTGTCCTGACGTGAACAATAATCCTGTAAACTGTTGAGGGCATGGACTGGAGCAGGTCAGGAAGTCTCCTCACAATCCGTGAGACAGTGGCTCCTGGGAAACAGTTCGTATTCGTAGAGTCACCGATGATCACTGTTGTGGCAGGTAAGAGTGGATTACAGTGCTGTGAACCATCGCCGTAAACGCAGGACTGGATGCTGTGGTTGAAGACGGGGGGCTTGAGCTGAGAGTGCACCCGGGCCCTTCAGAAGTATGTCCCTGCTGCAGAGGCGCGTTCTTGAGCAAGAACACCAACTGTGCTGCGGCTTGTCGTGGCCGTGGTGATGGAGGTGGAGGTGGCTGACACGGGATGCACCGGATCCTGTGGCGGACACTCAGCTTTCATGGACAGGTGACTCGGGACACATTCTCAGAGAGCCGGGAAATCAACAGATGAATCCAAACTGGAAACCGTCTGAACCAGAACGGCTGGAGCAGGTGAGTCATTTGCCAGTGCAGAAAAGCGGTTAGTGAGGCTTAAACAGGGGACAATTGTAGCTCCAAGTGGGCATCTGCTTCCCATCTTTTGTACCGCTGACTCATCTCGGGGTAACCTAGAGAGAGGCGTTGAGCAGGGCTAAGGGGAACCATGCGGGTCCCACATCACTGTGTCCATGAGGGCGTTGTTGAGCGATGCTATCCGTGTGTGCTGTCCGGTGGCAACATCCATAAATTTGGATATAATTTCTTCTCAAATTCGGTGGATAGTCGAACAATCTCTTTTTCCAGATGATTGATAGTTTTGGATTTTAAGGGAGACTGGGTTTCCCCAGGTGGCATGGCTGGCAGTGTAGGCCTGCGTTTTCAAGTGGGTCAATAAAACCTCTAAAAAAAAAATGATACAAATGACAAAGGAATGTAGTATAAAATTATACTATAAGTGCTCAATAATATCAGATTAACCTCCTGGGAAACAAAGCAAGAGGTGACTTTTAAAGTGACTGTGTACAGAGTTCTGTCCCCACAATCTAATAAATACCTCCCCTTATACACACAGACTTTAACCTTTGAGATGACGCCATAAAGAATAAATCTCGGTGCGCTTCCTCACCGGGTTTTATGGTCAGAAAAATAAATGACAGTGTTATAAAAGACATGAGAGTGCAGGAATACAGCAGGCCTCACTCCTTCACCGCATATTTTTTAAATTGACTATGTTAAATCCTTACTTGTTTGGGTTTACGTCCACAAATTTACCATATTACACTCATGACTGAAGGTTGTTTCAACTGATATAACAGATATATTTAAAATGTCACCACATTCTGAAGTTAGGGGAAATCAAATTCAACCTAGTTCATTCGTGAAAAAAAATTGGACTTTGTGCCAGTTTTGTTTCATTTGAATAGGTTCAAGAAAAATGAACCATAAACCAGGTCAACAAATCTGCAATCTGACAAATCAATTCTGACCCATCTCCAGCTCGGTTTAAACTACGGGATTGTTAAATGATGATGTCACACACAGTATCTTTCTCACTTCAGTCAACACATTGTACATATTTTTTTCATGCATTAAAGTAAAAATCTGTTTGTCTCTAGTACATATATTGTAAAAGCAGCTAAGAGAGATCACTGTGTTGTCAAATTAGAGAGCAAAACCGGAAGTGCAGCGTTAGCATGCTAGTTGTTGTTAGATTTACTGTGACAGTAAAGCCTACACTGAACGTTGTGAAAAGCGCTTATAAACTCATCATGATGAATAATTACAATACTCGTAATAAAGTAGGTAAGTGAGCAATAACTTTGGACCGTTGCGTACAGTGTAAAATGAACCAGCAGTCATGTCCTTCATGACACTGCCTTGTCCATTAGTTCTGTTCTCTTTTTCAGCGTCTCCGTGTGCGTGGGCGGAGTCTTCTGGGAACTCACCTGTTGACCATTCAATCAATTCCCACTACAAGTACAGAGCCAGATTGTTTTGTCCTACAAATAGTGAACTACTTGGCTGCACAATTTCAAGGTTTTGATACCTACCTGTTTTATGAGACATTTTCCACTTGAAGTCCTTGTTCTGTTCCCACCATCTGCTATCTGGTCCAGCTACAGCCTGTCACTTGGCATGCCAGCCTCTTTCAGCCTCCAGCCCTCTCATCTATTCATGGGTTTCAGTCACGTGATTTATTTGTTGTCACCGTCATTTTGACGATGTCACCACATGCTGTTGCCTCTCTGCTGATAGTCATGAAAAACAGCACATAAAACGGAAAAAATATATATATATATATATATATATATATATATATATATATATATATATATATATATATATATATATATATATATATATATATATATATATATATATATATATATATATATATATAATCTCTCTGGACAAAAACATCTTAGTCCGGATTACAGGCAAATTACTGATCAAACAAATGTACTAAATTGTATTTTCCCTGTTTTGTTACTCATGCTCCTTCTTCCTTATCTCTTCTCCCAGCCTTGGCCTCGAGACCAGTTGGACAGCCAGCGAAACCGAGCAACACACACACACACCCACAAACTACAGACATCTGGCCTTCATGAGCCGTCTGCACTTCCCGTATCTACTTCTCCTCTTGTTTGGGACCCTGCCCAACATCCACTGAAAAATTCTGCGAGTGACCTCACACAACGTATTCACTATATGTGTTGTATACTGTGTATTATTGTTACTCAAATTCAAGAGGCACTGGAGGAACAATAAACAAGAAGTTCCGTAAATTAATGAAGTATATAAGACTGAGTGACATCAGGAGGGAGATGAACCCTAATGCATCTACATTATTATTATTATTATTGTTATTATTATTATCTACATTACTGTAGATTCGGAGGAAAGACAAAAAAACACACTTTGGAGGTTCAATGCCAGCCTGCTGAATGACCCTTTGTTTAAGGAAAAAATGTCAAACAACATTAAACTTATCTGAAGGAAAATGATACTGGGGAAATTTCCACGCACATCCTTTGGGATGCTTCCAAAGCAGTCTTGAGAGAACAAATTATAGACATAGCCTCCAAAAAAATTTAACAAGAAATTAAAAAGATAAGGGGAGAAATTAATAATCTGACTTCACAGGAAATAGTCAAGAAAATGCTCTTTACCAAACAAAGATATTATGAGAGAGTTATGATATTGGAAACATGGAAAATAACAACCTGACAACAACCTGACAACCTGACAAAATACGGGACAGGCAAAGTGATGTCATCTTAACCAAACGAGACCAAATTCAATCAACATTTGAATCCTTCTATAAAAAACTTTTCTCAAATATTCTAGAAGATAAAGAGGAGAATATAAATTCCCTTCTGGACACCCTCAATTTGATTGTTATCTCAGAAGAACAAAATAAAAAATTAGGAGCTAAAATAACAGTTTTGGAAATTCAAGGCCTTGGACCCGTCTGTGACAGGCCCGGCAGCATCCCTGTCATTGCCTCTACCCTCAAGGCAGCCCTGGGTCCCCGCTTAAACATCTACTCCCACTACAGAATCCTCATTCTCGTTCCCATCTCCACTCTCACCCACGGGCCTTCAGCCATCTTGAATGACTGACAATTTCTGTCTTCTTTGACCCGTCCCCAAACCACCAGCTGGTCCTGCAATTGTTCGGAGGAGAGACATAAATGACAGCACAGAACTGTTTATGGAAATGATTAACATTGAAAATGTTTCATATTCTCAGCTGCCGTTAGAACTAGTTTTGAAAACTGCGGTCATAAAGCCTCTCCTAAAGAAGAGCAGTCTTGATGCCGCAGTACTGAGTCATTACCGGCCCATCTCTAATCTGCCATTTTGGGGCAAAGTCCTTGAAAAGGTTGTTTACCAACAGCTCACTGATTTCCTCTTAATAAACAACTCATTTGATGTTTTCCAGTCAGGTTTTAGACCTCATCACAGCACTGAGACTGCTGTTGTCAAGGTGACAAATGACATCCACCTGAACACTGACGCGGGCAAAGCCTCAGTCTTAATTCTGTTTTGGATCTGAGTGCTGCTTTTGACACTGTCGATCATGGGACCCTCTTACAGAGACTAGAGGACTGGGTGGGCATCACTGGCACTGCCCTAAACTGGTTAAAGTCCTTTCTGGAAGTTCTTTGTCGAAATTGGTAACTGTGTCTCAGACCAGATGCCCCCTGACCTGTGGGGTGCCTCAAGGGTCAATCCTGGGACCCCTTCTGTTCAACCTCTACATGCTGCCGTTAGGTCAGTTGATACGCAGCGAAAATGTGTCCTATCACAATTACGCAGACGACACTCAAATCTATGTTTCACTGACGGCAGGTGAATATGGACCAGTGGATTCACTCTGTCACTGCATCCAACAGATCAGTGTGTGGATGCAAAAACAACTTTCTCCAGCTGAACTCAGACAAGACTGAAATCATCGTCTTTGGCCCACAGAAACAAAGAGAAAGTGTTAACAGTCACCTCCAGAGTCTCGCTCTAAAACCTACACATCAAGTTAGAAATCTGGGGGTAATAATGGACTCAGATTTGAATTTTAACAGCCACGTCAAATCAATAACATCAGCAGCTTTTTACCATCTCAAAAACATAGCCAAAATCAAAAGTCTAGTGTCTAAACCAGACCTGGAGAGACTTATCCATGCGTTTGTCTCTAGTAGATTAGACTACTGTAACGGCCTGCTCACTGACCTCTCCAAACGAGCTGTAAAACAGCTGCAGTACATCCAGAACGCTGCTGCTCGGGTCCTGACTAGAACCAGGAAGTACCATCACATTAGTCCTGTGCTCAGGTCTCTGCACTGCCCCCTGTGGCTCAGAGAATAGACTTCAAAGCAGCTTTGCTTGTATACAAGTCTCTCCATGGCCTAGCACCAAAGTATATCTCGGACATGTTAGTGCCATATGAACCATCTCGGACTCTGAGGACCTCAGGGACCGGCCTCCTGCTGGTGCCCAGAGTCAGGACTAAACATGGGGAATGTGCGTTTCAGTTTTATGCAGCTAAAATCTGGAACAGTCTTCCTGAGGATGTGAGACAGGTTCTACTCTGGCAATGTTCAAATCTAAACTAAAAACTGTTTTGTTTTGGCTGTGCATATGACTGAAATGCTTTTCTTTGCACTCTTCTCTTGTATGTCTTGAACTAAGATTGTGATTTCTGCCATGTCTTTGTGATTTTAATGCATTTTTTCCTGTTGTGTGAAGCACTTTGAATTGCCTTGTGTACGAATTGTGCTCTACAAATAAACTTGCCTTGCCTTGCCTTACTATGAGGTTATTAGCATATATGCCAATTTTGGCACAAGTTGCTAAAGGTAACAATCTACACAAAACGAGACTGATGTTATTCGTGTGGTCGAGTGGTTCTACATCGCCAAAAACAGCCCTGGATTATCATTGTTTGTGATGTTACCTCTCCCATTGAAAATCCATTAGTGCCTATTTGTGGAATGGTACTGCACATGTTTTATTTACACGGGAAGGGCCTATAAACACCAAGCTGAAACCCATGACCTTTGCAAGTGCTTTGCAAGTGTCACCCCTGGAGTCACCCTCAGAGCAGACAGAGGAGGAGAGTCTGACCCTTGTCGCTTGCTGTAGCGATGGCTCCCACGGCGTCTGTGGTGATCAGGTAGTGCTTGCTGAGGCTTGGGAAACGCGCCTTCATGTCCTGGATAAGTTTGTCAATGGCCTCCTTCTGCTCTCCTCCGCTCAGAGACATGCCCTGCACATGCACGCACACATAAATGCACATACAAGGCAGGTGTTTTTCATGGGAGTTCACTGGAAAGACAGATTCATGGATAACACAAAAACTATATGACAAACATGGAAATGCACTGGACAATATACAGTGCATATAAGAGGCAGTGTTGGGTAGCGTTACTTTTCAAAGTAACTTGTTTCTTTACCTCGTTACTGCCCTGGAAAACTAACTACATTACTGCGCTACTGTGTTATAAAAGTAACGCGTTAGAGTACTCTTGTATTACCAATAATTAACATTATTTCATACCAGCGATGGCGATGACGTCACGTCCGGTTGGATTAACCGTGCCGTAGGCAGAAAACGAAACACAGCGAAAGGAGCGATGCTACCAGTGGAACTAATATACAGTCAAATCACCAGATTTGAGGTCACTGTGAAACGTTTTCTCGATTGTGGGTGTGGGCAGACATCGGGGGCTGGGGGCAGACATCGGGGGCTGGGGTAAAAGTTAACACTCAAATTCACTTCAGTGTCAGTGGAATAAGAGAAGCCCCAGCCTCACATTAGCCTCTTTCTATCAGACTGTACAGTCAACAAGACCCTAAAAGTGAACTATTAAAACACTAAGCACTTACAAACATAACAGCGTTATACAGTGGAAATCAGGCGTAATAAAAGTTTGAAACTGAAGAAGCGGAGTCTCTGTCTGTTTTAGACAGAACACGTCCTCACAGTTCCACCGTCGCACGTCCTCACAGTTCCACCGTCGCACGTCCTCACAGTTCCACCGTCGCACGTCCTCACAGTTCCACCGTCGCACGTCCTCACAGTTCCACCGTCGCACGTCCTCACAGTTCCACCGTCGCACGTCCTCACAGTTCGTCGCACGTCACGTCCTCACAGTTCCGTCGCACGTCCTCACAGTTCCACGGTAGCACGTCCACATCCACAGTTCCACGGTAGCACGTCCTCACAGTTCCACGTAGCACATCCTCACAGTTCCACCGTCCTCACAGTTCCACCGTCGCACGTCCTCACAGTTCCACCGTCGCACGTCCTCACAGTTCCACCGTCGCACGTCCTCACAGTTCCACCGTCGCACGTCCTCACAGTTCCACCGTCGCACGTCCTCACAGTTCCACGCTTAGCACATCCTCACAGTTCACCGTCCTCACAGTTCCACCGTCGCACGTCCTCACAGTTCCACCGTCGCACGTCCTCACAGTTCCACCGTCGCACGTCCACGTCACAGTCCAGTTCCACCGTCGCACTCCTCACAGTTCCACCGTCGCACGTCCTCACAGTTCCACCGTCGCACGTCCTCACAGTTCCACCGTTCGCACGTCCTCACAGTTCCACCGTCGCACGTCCTCACAGTTCCACCGTCGCACGTCCTCACAGTTCCACGTCGCCGTCGCACGTCCTCACAGTTCCACCGTCGCATGTTAAAGCCTGTTGTTGGTTGGCTTAAAATAATAATTGCTGTGGTTCTGGTAATAGATCAGGGTGATGTGGAGCTGCGTTTAACACTGGAGTCATACTGTAAGTGGCTTGTTCATCTGCTCACGTTGGAGTTTTTCTTCCTAGCATTTTTTGGCATAGTTCCACAGATAAAGTGTAGGTGACATGCTCTATTATATAAAACTAAGTCAACAGAAATTTTCGCCATAAAATGGAAGAAAATCATCCAAGACAGACCTCGCTCTTGCCTGTTGCACTCACTTTCTACCACCAGGGGACGCGTATAACCTATATTGTTAGCTGACAATCCCTTTGCATTGCTGAACACAGAAACATAATCATTCAAATATCAAATAAACAAAGTAAATGCGTTTAAATGAGCTTTATTTCTCTTTTATGTTGACAGATGACCACAATACAATGCCATACAAAAAAAGCACGTGTCGGCCTCAAGCAGTGAACAACATGAGCAGCGACGCACAGCAACAGAACACACTTGTTTTAAACTGTAGTTTATTTAAATCAAACTCAACCACATCGCTGTTACCTACATTTATTCCTTCAAAATAGTGGTTATAACAAAGAAGGAGATTTTCTAAAACTTTTGCCTGACGAACACGTAGTTGTGTAAACGTGTAAACCTGTAAATAAAATTCACCTTGCAAGTAAGGTGAATTTAGGATTTTTTCCCAGTAAAAACGTGCATCTGAAAGTTTATTTATCTTTGGCGTGAGGACAAGACTCCCAGTCACAACACGCTAAACTCTGGGATTGTGGTGAGGATGCAATAAACGCGTTTCGTTACTCGAAAAAAGTAATTTGAGTACTCCAACGCGTTACCCCCAACTCTGATGAGAGGTAGACGAAATCCATGTCTAAAACAGCATGCAACTATTGAGACATGGTACCTTTATACATGGAGGAGTCTACAACATCAGCAAATCAGTGTGGCATACTTCACACACACAAAAAAAACAATTGGAAAAGTGTCTATATTTTAAGGTCCAATATTAGTGCACTGCAATGTTCGCACGAGCCACATGGCTACAGTACTAAAGACTTTGGTTTGGAGTTCTCCGGGTTGCCCTCCTTTGCTATCAAAAGGGGTCCCATCCTAAACAGCAATTGGTGAGAAACTACCGTTTTGATTTACAGGCCCCTTTTATTTACAAAAAACATGTATTATTGGTGAAAGAATGTTTTTATTTCTGGCCTGTATACAGATAATAATTATAAAAAATATTTAACACTTATTCTGATCAATTGTTCCAGTCTTACTCAAAATGCAACTCTGACTGAGCTCATGAGAAAACCATTACAACATGGGGAATAGCTCTTAAAGGCTGATTTTGCATTACGTCTTCTTTACTTTCACAAACCATTTACAGTTTTGTGTGATTATTGAAGCAGCCAAGACATCCGTTTTTGTTGTCTTTAGAATAAAATTTAAAAACTGGTTATTGGAGTAAATGTTACCAGGGAGAGCAGAGGTGTGTCCGGGTCCAGTCCGGCTTCAGTCTTGGCCCTCTGAACCATGTTGTGGATCACTTCTATGCATTTGTCTGCACCCACCAACTGAACAGACACACAGAGGGGATTTGACATACTCTACCTGTTTGGTTATCGAACAGCCCTGAATATGAATGTACCCAGTGGTTACTGCATGGTCCTTGGGTCTGAGATAGGATCTGACCTTCTCCAGAGACGAGCAGAGCCACAGAGTGACTTCCTCCTCTGCACACAAAAAAACACAACTAATGGCAATATACAGGCAATTATTTTTGAATAAATCGACCGGTCAAATAATTACATCTATTGTACATGTAGATTTAGATGTAGAGTGAATAACCAAATAGAATTTATTTTGGCTTCCAGTTATGGTGACAAGCTAAACAGACACACTCGCACCGCAGTTGCAGATATTATCTTAAAAATCACTGTTTCACCCACATGATCCCAGAAAAGACGAACAAGAGATGAGTAAACAGGGAAAACACAAGCCAGGTAACGCTACGGTGCTATTGGAAAAGCTAACAATGCTAACATAGCTAATAGGTCCGGCAAGGGCTGGAATTTTCCTCGCTGTCGACGAACCTCGTATGGGATATCTGGGGCAAAGAAGACGTGCTTGCCTTTACTGGAGGTCTCCTTTAACTTTTGCAGCCTTCAAGACGACAAGCCTCCGTCACACGACCATTGAGAAACCTCATTATCAGGCCTTGTGCTTTATCAGCTGCTGGTCTTGCTTTGCCCAGGCGATGTGCTCTTTCGATTGTGATGGGGGGAACTCAACTCCAGAGCCTGAAATGGGACCAACTTCCCCAGGAAACTTTGTGTTGCCACCCTCCACTCCCTCTGGTACCCCCACAAATTGTTCCTACGTGATGTGGACTCCAAATGCAGGATCTTATTTTTCATATTCTTCTTCTCCGTCTGCAGCGTCACCACCTTGGCCCGCAGTGTCACAAAATAGTAGGAACAGCAGAACGCAAGTTCAAAAGATGGATACGAGAGACTATTGAAGTCAGGAAGCAGGGTGCACGGACCTTCAATCGAGATGAATGAGTTTATTTTGGCTCACACATGGGACTCAGTTCTCCAGAGACCACAATGAGGGGACAGGTGTGGTCTTTCTGATAGAGCTGTCAAACTGACCAATCTGTTAAGAGACACGTCACAACATCAGACCCCTCTGACGAAGGCGGAAGTCCTGCCGCCAAAACATGTCAGGTAACTGAGCTATGCTTCTATACCACACCACGTCTTATTAAAAGAAAAGGTAATTTTAGTCTCTGTTATGTACAACAGCTTCGCATTACACAACAGTAACACAACATGTTTTCACCATCATTTGAATTGTCAGTATCAGTAAGCATTATATGAGCAGAGTTTGCAATAGGGTGTATTTCTCACAACAACAGGGTGAAGTGAACCGGATTGGGGGTAACCTATTAGCTGGTAACGCGTTAGAGTACTCAAATAACTTTTTTAGAATAACGAGGAACGTAATGCTTTAGTTTTGTGCACCCATATAATTTTGTACCCCCCAAGTTTTTGTTAGGTCTCATCCCCTCACCACAATCCCAGAGTCAGGTTTGTTGTTGTGCCCTGCACGAGAAGAGCTGTTGCGCATTTTTTCGGAGGATTACGGTAATTGCAAAAAGCACGGCAGTGCTGTTCCAGTTTAGGGACTAAACAAAACAGAGAGTGAAATCAAAGTTTGAAAAACAAAGTACGTATTCATGTAATGTTTTATTTATTTAACATATAAGTAATAGTGTAATAGTTGTCTATTACTTCTACTGTATGGACTTTTTTTTTTTTTAAAAAGAACCTTGTTGAAAAATGTGTGACTATTCATTTATGTCTCATATTTTTATTCAAGTGTAAAGGATGCATCAATACTGCAATAATAAAATAAAATAATAATAAATTTTTCATAATTCATGTATAATATCTTATGCTCAAGAGGTGTGTGAGAAGTGAGAACCTACACTGTGGATCTTTTCTTAGGGGTCCCCTACACCATCTTGTCGAATAACGTTCATTATTATCTATTGTAGGAATCTTTCATAAATCATATTCAAAATTAGAATGTATGGCAAATATGTCAAACGTCAATGGATAACACCACTTTGAAGGTCCATAATATCTGATGCTCAAGAGGTGTGTGAGAACTTACATTGCAGATCTTTGCGCATTGGTCCCCTACACCAGCTTGTCAAGTTTTATACATTTTTACTGTAGGAATCTTTCATAAACCATATTCAAAATCATAATGTATGGCAAATATGTCGAACGCAAAATGGACAAGTACACCATTTTGAAGGTCCATAATATCTTATTCTCAAGAGGTGAGTGAAAACTTACACCATAGAAGTCTTCTCAGTAGTCCCTTAGTCCAGCCTCCCTAGTATCTTTTATTTTTACTGTAGGGATTTTCCATAATTTATATTAGAAATCATAATGTATGGCAAATATATATAAAGTAAATGGACAACTACACCATTTTGAAGGTCCATAATATCATATTCTCAAGAGGTATTTGAGAACTTACACTGCAGCTCTTTTCTCACTGGTCCCCTAGGCAAGGCAAGGCAAGTTAATTTGTCGAGCACAATTCGTACACAAGGCAATTCAAAAGGGCTTCACACAACAGGCAAAACATGATAAAAATTGACAGAAATTACAAAGCAGTTTAATACATAAAAGAGAAGATTGCAAAGAAAATCCTTTCAGCACGGTGTTTGAAGGGAAGGAGTAGAACATGGCAACCCGGTGCTCAAGAAGAAACTGTGGAAATTGGTGACCCAGCTCCCGAGGAGAAAGTATGGAACCTGGCCCGAGAATAAAATAATGGAACCTGCCAACGCGGTTCCTGAGGAGAGAATATCGAGCAAACTGGTGTTCGAGGAGAGGGGAAAGAAATGGGAGAGAAATGAGAGAGATTTTTATTGATTATTTTAATGAGATGCTTTCAGTTGTATCACAGACTTTGATGGTTGGTCATTACAGGCGAGTTCAATGTTCATGTTGATAATACTTGTGACAGAAATGCTAAAGAGCTTGATGCCGTCCTTGAAGCTTTTGGTCTTACGCAGCATGTGAGTGGCTCCACCCAAAGCAGAGGGCAAACTCTGGATCTTCTAATTGGGGCTAATATTTAAAACGTCAATGTGGTCAATGTTGCTCTGTCTGATCATTTCTGTGTCTTCTTTGACCTGTCCGTTTCTCCCAAACCACCCGCTGGTCCCACAATTGTTCAGAGGAGAGACATAAAAGTAAAATGACAGCACAAGAGCACCGTTTATGGAAAGGATACATTTTGAAAATGTCTCATGTTCTAATGTAAATGATTTGTTGAACTCTGTTACATCAAGTGTTTTGAATGTTCTGGACACCATTGCACCTATGAAGGCTAAAATGGTTCAAAATAAGCAGAAGGCGCCATGGAGAAATGATGATTTGGTCAGGGCACAGAAAAGGGAGTGCCGCCGGGCGGTACGTAAATGGTCCAAGTTTAAGCTCCAAAAAAGCCCGCCGCCTATCCCCCCTCGCCTTTCACCTGGTCCCGCTACACCAACAAAAGCCCCCCCACCTATCCCCCTCGCCGTTCACCTGGTATCTCCCATAGCTAGGATGCACTGTGTCTCAGCGTTGTTGATAAAAAAAAAATCACACAGATGGGGAAACAAAATGCGAGTCAGACTGCCCAATCTGAGAAATTTGATTCATATTCCCTGTAAAAAGATAGCGCCCAGTCTCACTGAAACTAGTCTGAAACTTGCAGTGCTAAATGTCAGATCCTTATGTAACAAATTATTCTTAATTAATAATTTTATTTCTTCTTATAATCTTGATTTTATGTTTTCAACTGAAACATGAGTGGACAAAAACACAGGAAAATTTGTTCTAATAGAATCTGCTCCACCCAACTTCAAGTTTGAATCTGAAACATGAGAAAACAAAAAGGGAGGAGGTGTGTGTGCTTTTGTTAGAGATGAAATAGTTACCCACAGGTTGTCCTTTGAGGCGTTTAACATTTGAGTACGTATTCTTTAAAATTGAGCTAAAACAGTCTCCATCCATTCTCTTCATTGTTTTATACAAGCCTCCTCAGCACTGCAAAAGTTTTATTGATGATTTTACTGAGATGCTTTCATTCGTATGCACAAACTTTGATGGTTTGGTCGTAACGGGTGATTTCAATCTTCATGTTGATAATGTCAGTGACAGAAACGCTAAAGAGCTTCATGTTGTCCTTGAAACTTTCGGTCTTACTCAGCAGGTGAGTGGCCCCACCCACAGCAGAGGGCACACTCTAGATCTTCTAATTACAAAAGGGGTTAATATTTCAAACGTCAATGTGGTCGATGTTGATCTGTCTGAATCATTTCTGTGTCTTCTTTGACCTGTCTGTTTTTCCCAAACCACCGGCTGGTCCTGCAATTGTCCAGAGGAGACACATAAATGACAGCACGGGAAAACTGTTTATGGAAATGATGAACTTTGAAAATGTCTCATGTTCTAATGTAAATGATTTGTTGAACTCTGTTACATCTAGTGTTTTTGAATGTTCTCGACACCATTGCCCTACTATGAAGGCTAAAATAGTTAAAAAATAAGCAGAAGGCGCCATGGAGAAATGATGATTCGGTCAGGGCACAGAAAAGGGAGTGCCGCCGGGCCGAACGAAAATGGTGCAAGTCGAAGCTCCAGGTTCAGAAAGAGATTAACAGAGAGAAGTTGTACATGTAAACACCTCATTTTATGTAGAACTAGGGAAGGATATTTTTGTCTGAAATAATTGGAAGCTGCAGTAAACAACTCGCGTGTCCCGTTTGCCACAGATGAACAAACCCTCCAGCTCAGCTGCCGTTAGAACTCATTTCCACATCCAAGTGTAATGAGTTTGCATTATTCTTTAATGACAAAGTTCAGGGCATTAAAAATGCTATCAATTCTACAATGCAAAAAATAACCCTCAAACCACCTACACACTTAGAGCTGACTCACTTTGCACCTGTAACTGACAAAACTGTCCAGCGAGATCATCACCGGTTTGAGTTCATCTACATGCTGCCTCGATGTGTGACCTCCAGATTTCTAAAGTCTGTGCTGAACAGTTTGTTAGCACCACTCCTTCACATAGTTAACATGTCGCTTTCAATCTGGAACATTCCCAATTTCTTTGAAACTGCGGTCATAAAGCCTCTCCTAAAGAAGAGCAGTCTTGATGCCGCAGGTACTGAGTCATTACTGGCCCATCTCTAATCTGCCATTTTGGGGCAAAGTCCTTGAAAAGGTTGTTTACCAACAGCTCACTGATTTCCTCTTAATAAACAACTCATTTGATGTTTTCCAGTCAGGTTTTAGACCTCATCACAGCACTGGAGACTGCTGTTGTCAAGGTGACAAATGACATCCACCTGAACACTGACGCGGGCAAAGCCTCAGTCTTAATTCTGTTAGATCTGAGTGCTGCTTTTGACACTGTCGATCATGGGACCCTCTTACAGAGACTAGAGGATTGGGTGGGCATCACTGGCACTATCTGGAAGACAGGAAGTTCTTTGTCGAAATTGGTAACTGTGTCTCAGACCAGATGCCCCTGACCTGTGGGGTCCCCCAAGGGTCAATCCTGGGACCCTTCTATTCAACCTCTACATGCTGCCATTACGTCAGTTGATTACGCAGTGAAAATGTGTCCTATCACAATGATGCAGACGACACTCAGATCTATGTTTCACTGACGGCAGGTGAATATGGACCAGTGGATTCACCATCTGTCACTGCATCCAACAGATCAGTGTGTGGATGCAAAACAACTTTCTCGAGCTGAACTCAGACAAGACTGAAATCATCGTCTTTGGCCCACAGAAACAAAGAGAAAGTGTTAACAGTCACTTCCAGAGTCTCGCTCTAAAACCTACAAACAGAGTTAGAAATCTGGGGGTAATAATGGACTCAGACTTGAATTTTAACAGCCATATATCAAATCAATAACATCAGCAGCTTTTTACCATCTAAAAAACATTGCCAAAATCAAAAGTATAGTGTCTAAACCAGACTTGGAGAGACTTATTCATAGCGTTTGTCTCTAGTAGATTAGACTACTGTAACGGCCTGCTCACTGGCCTCTCCAAACGAGCTGTAAAACAGCTGCAGTACATCCAGAACGCTGCTGCTCGGGTCCTGACTAGAACCAGGAAGTTCTGTGCTCAGGTCTCTGCACTGCCCCCTGTGGCTCAGAGAATAGACTTTAAAGCAGCTCTGCTTGTATACAAGTTTCTCCATGGCCTAGCGCCAAAGTATATCTTGGACATATTAGCGCCATATGAACCATCTCGAACTCTGAGGACCTCCGGTGCCAAGACTCAGGACTACCCATGGTGAATTTGCATTTCAGTTTTATGCAGCTAAAATCTGGAACAGTCTTCCAAGTTCGAACACACCTCTTAAGAATAAGATATTATGGACCTTCAAAATTTGACGTTTGACATATTTTCCATACATTGTGATTTTGAATATGATTTATAGAAAATTCCTACAGTAAAAATGAAAGATACTTGGCAGGCTGGATCATTGAGAAAAGATCTACAGTGTAGGTTCTCACTCACCTCTTGAGAATAAGATATTATAGACCTTCAAAGCGGTGTTGTCCATTGACGTTTGACATATTTGCCGTACTAAGTGATTTTTATTAAGAATGATGAAAAATGTATTATTATTTTTTTGTTTCATTATTGTACTTTTGATACATCCTTTACATTTGAATAAAAATGATTTAGGACGCAATATAGTGATCTGTTCCCTTTAAAAGCACATTTCAAAAGCCATTCATTAGCTGCCTGCCATACCGGCGAGTGGGTGAAGCGGCTCTTCAGTGGCACTGTTTCTATTAGTGATGGGATGTGTGCGTTCCAGTTCACCGTGCCTGGTCACGGGACACGGGCACGGGACGGGCACCGTGCTCGGCAACCTCACGGGACACGCCTCGGGAAATTTTTTATTCCAGGAAGGCAGGGGAAGCGCTTCTCCCACCGCCTTGTAAAAAGCACATTCGCCTTCGGCACACGACACACGACAGTCACATGTTTGCACTTTAGCTCGACATGTGGTTAACACAGCTAAAAGACAAAGACTTACACCGGCTTTTACGTTGGAAAAGTTGAAATACTTTACCCTTCTACTCCGCCGAACACTTGCGCCATCTCACATTTCCTGTTGTGGCATACGTCACAGAACGTCACAGGCGCATTCAAGTGATATCAGAAACTCGGAGATCATGGCGCTTTCAAGAAAATAGGAGATTCTGACCCGAAATTGCACCAAATTGGAGAAATAGGACTTCTGGATTATTATATTCATGGTAAAGCCTATACAATACAAATGTTAATTACATTAAAATAAATTAAATACGTCTTGAGACAACAATACAAATTACAAACAGAGTACAAGACTGCAACCAAAACTGAGGAGTTGATTATTATTATAGTTTTAACCATTACATGTGATTAAGCACTTTAGCAGCTTTATTATTTGAGATATTGTTTGGAGATTGAACAAAGGTTTAAATTTCTATGGTTAATATTTTCAATCATTGTATTGGAGAGTTTGGATTGGTGCAGATAAATCTGTCTAATCCCTCAATCATACAGGAGTGATCCATCAGGACAATGCTTTAAAAAATCAAGACATTTCAACTTCCATCTGAAAGCAATTGCTGTTTTGTTTTTTAACACAAACAACATAGACCACAACACAGAGACTGAGCAACAAAAAGAATGTCCTACATACAAGTCCCATTTGGTCCAAAGTCTGTTAAAAAGGTCCATCTTCAAATACTGTGGTGAAGTTGTTTGGCTATTGGACATTCGACAGATATTTAGATTTTAGTTTTTTGTTCTTCTTAAGGGGCTGTCAAAAAAAAAATTGACATGAAAAATAAATGAATAGAAATATATAGTAATGGGGAATCAGAAAATTACTTTGTTCATTTCAACTGTCAACACAGGACATTTGACCCAGTGACCCAAAACCACTATAGAATAATACTGACACCTTACTGGGCTCAGGCTTCTATATTCTCTTTTAAAAGCTTTTGCTATTTGTAACCCATTTACAGTAACATTACCAGTTTTTCTTCAATAGTATTTTGGGCATTTGACCCAGTGATCCTACAGGCTATTGCCTCCACTTCAGTGCTACAGGGTTCAGCCCTTTATATACTCTTTTAAAAGCTTTAACTATTTTTAAGCTATTTTTTACAGCTAAATTTGACCCAGTGACCCCAAACCTATTTAGAATATTACATCCACATCATCACCTTGCTAGTGTGGAAGGAGTCCAAGCTTGTACAGAAGGTTGATCTTTACCAGCTAGATCTAGTTGGCCTTACATCAGCTCGGATTCTTAAACCACTATCTGGACTACACTTGCCCACGGTGAGAGGCAGTGAGCTGGTGTGGGCTTGCTCATAGCCCCACAGCTCAGCCACTATGTGTTGGAGTTCACCCCAGAGAATGAGAGGGTCGCGTGTGCCTTTGGGCTGTGGACAGGTCTTTCGTTGCTGTGTCAGTGGCATTATTTTACAGGGGCCTTCAACGCTCACATGGGCCTTCAACACTCAAGTGAGCCTGGAGAAGGGTGATCGGAAAGAATTTAAATTAAATTCAATTTATTTTTGTAACGCCCAAAATCACAACAGCAGTTGCCTCGAGGGGCTACAGTGGAAAAAAAACTGAATAAAACAGAATAAACAGTGTTCATAGGGACTTGGTAATGTCCCAGCATCCTGTGTCCTTAGACAGATGTCCCAAGCTCCCCTGTCCTTAGACCCTCCTTCTCGGCCAGGAAAAACTACCAAACCTCTTTGGGAAAAAGTAGAAACCTGTAGGAGTTCCACAGTGAAGGAGAGATCCGCCTCCCTCGGACGGACAGGCGGACGCGCCTCAATTTGCAGATACACGGTGGAGCTGGACCCACTCAGGAGGAGAACCAATTCTTCGAGGCCGATGAAGAACTGTTCATATGGAGTAGAGACCGTTTCTCCAGGCAGACTGTTTCTCCAGGCAGTTGAGGAGCATCTGGATCCACAGGTCATCGATGTGCCTGCTCCACTCCCGTTGGGGAAGTGGGAGAAGAAGAAGGAAAAGAGATGAACAAATTGCAAGTGAAATTAAATATTAAATATTGTTTGATAGAAAAGTAGTCAGAAACAGAGGATAGTGCTCAAGCTGCCATACTTCCCCCAGCATAGTTGCTCCTAGGGCAGCATAGCTGGGAACTGTAGGTTTTTATTTCTGTTCCTAACCATAAGCCATTTCAAAGAGGAACGTTTTAAGTGGGTGGATGATATCCGTCCTGAGTTAATGATGGGCCAAACGAGTCAAGGCGCCAACACATGTGTCGAGCTGTGTCACTCTGTGTCACTTTAACAAAGTTATGTGACCAACCCATCTACTTTGTCATTTGATGTCACTCGAGTCAGAAGCGCAGCTGAAGCTGCAGCGCCTGGCTCAAGTCTGTCGCTTTATGGTTCATCGGTGATAAATATTGATCATTGTGATCTTTCACAAGAATAACCTCTGCAAGCCCTACATTTTACTATCATTTTGAGTCGCTCCTTATATTACAGCCTACTTTATTGTACAATAGGCTGTTATTTGCTTTAATTACTAAGATTGAGTTTCCTTCTCATTATATTATCTCTTTGTTGATCATCAGAACGCAGTCTGATTCAGTGTTCGCATTTTGAATGAGACCTTAAGTCTCTTGATGTTGTGAGACTGTCTAGACTGACACGTCAGAAAACATTGCGTGATGGTCGAGGACAATACCTTTGAATTGGAGCATGCATGGATGAAGCTGAACAGCGTATTTCAGGCAATACAGATGAGCTGCAGACATTGAGGGCCGAGATGGAGGCGATGTGGGCCCAGCTGATGATGCTGCAGACGGAGAACAAGAATATGAAAAGTAAGATCCTGGATTTGGAGTCCAGGTCTCGTAGACCCAACCTCAGACTTGTGGGGGTTCCAGAGATGATACTGAAAGTTTCCTCCTCGTAGGCTCTAGAGTTGAAGTCCCCCATCACAATAGAAAGAGCAGTTCGCCTAGGCAAACCAACACCAGCAACTTGATGCGAGGTCTGATAATGAGGATTCTTAACGATTGTGTGAAGGAACGTGTCAAGAAGGCTGCAAAAGTTAAAGGAGACCTCCAGTACAAAGGCAAGAGCATCTTCTTTGGCCCAGATATCCTACACGAGGTTCGCCAACAATGAACAAACTTCCACCTGTAGTGATTTCTACTAGTACAAGTACTGTAGTATTGTTCATGTCCCACTTATGAAAGAAGGTGACATTCAAAGTTGATATCAATTAAAGAATTGGATCAAGATTTCAAACATGACGCCGTGCACAACTATAATCATATCTAAATTAATTAATTTATAAAATTGTTCATATGACCAGGAGCAGGAGCTGTGATCCAGAGGGCCTGTGTGTTTGCGTTGAGAGCGCTGACGCCTCCAGGGTTCAGCTCGGGGTCACGCAGGGTAGGGCACGGCCACTCTGGAGCTCTGGCTCTGACGGTGTCAGCCTGAATAAAAGCAAAAACCACATCCAAAGGATGTGGTTCTCCGCGGGAGAGTCTCTCTCTGCTGTTCCCGATGTTTAGTATAATGATTTAGTTTCAGTTTTATGCAGCTAAAATCTGGAACAGTCTTCCTGAGGATGTGAGACAGGTTCTACTCTGGCACTGTTCAAATCTAAACTAAAAACTGTTTTGTTTGGCTGTGCATATGACTGAAATGCTTTTCTTTGCACTCTTCTCTTTTATGTCTTGAACTAAGTGTGACATGTCAGAGTGGTGGTACCTTTAAGTTGCTTTGGAGGCGGTGCGGACCTTACCTTTAAATGTAGGTACGCGCAGCGCGCGCGACACACCCACCTCTTTGTCTCGAGTGGGCTTTGCGGTGGCAGCGTGGAGTGCCACAGCTGGACCCGGGTTTGGGCCAAGATTGTCTCAAATCCCATTCACATCCTTCGTGTTAATAAGGTTAGTCCCCAAGTTCCCTCTCGTGTCAAGCTTTTAGGACGAGCTCAACTCTTGTCTCCCGTTTAGGGCTTTACCAGCCTGGCGCTACTGCGCCCGCTTTTTCCCTCTCCGCGTCAGGAGGGTGTGTGCCTTGGGCACGCAGTGCGGTTTCGGGGCTCTCCTCGGGTAAGTGCACTCATTGTCCTGCTTGCGTAGCGGTCTTTGGGCCGCTGCTGATTTAAATTCTCCTACAGAGCCTGGGCTGCTGGGATTACGCCGCGATTCCTCCGCGGCTTTCCCCCTTCTTTTGCTGCCCGTGGGTGCGCACTCCTCTGTCGGCAGGTAAGATACCGATAGTTTACACCGTAGTTCACACACTGCCTCCAGTAACGCCCGTGTGTCATTTCATAGGCACGAGGCGTTTTGACGTGCAGCCGCTCTCCAGGCTGCCACCTCCTGTGAGAGGGGCCGTTGTTTTGTCCCTTTTTTTAATATTGCACACTTGCACACACGCATTTTATTCTTGCAAAACTTCATGTGGACTGTGTATAGAGGCACAAGCGCAGGCACCACGCACTTTACACAAAAAGAGGTTCGAGCAAATAACAAACGGTTGCTGTGTCGTTACAAATTTAATTTGGGTAAGTCCCGCCTGTGTGTTGCATGTATGTTATTTTCCCATTTAGTTGCTTTGCTGATTTTGTTTATTTTGCATGGCTTGCAGTGTTTGCATTTTTGCTTGAATTGCTTATTTTTGTCAACATATATGTGTGTGTCTCAGTAATTTGCCACTGTACACTATTTCAATTTTAACTCGCTTTAACTCTGCTTGTTTTTACCTACTGTGATATTTAAAATAAAATGTATTTTGTTATCAATCCACCTCTCTTTATGGTCCAGACCTAGCGCGGCCTTATTTTAGTTAAATCGGAGCTTTAATCGTGGTCCCAGGGCCTTATCCCCTGGGTGGCGTTGTTGGGATTGCTTATTTTAGGTCTTCTATCCACCGCTCATGTCACAATCTGGCGTTGCGTTGGCAGGATCGGACATAAAGTAGAGGTGTGATTTATCTGTGCATTGTGATTAGTTTGCACCATTGTTTGTTTACTGTACTTTCCCCCTTTGATCACGTGTGGATATTTAAGTTAATTGGACAAAACAACGGCATTCTTTCAGGACCCAAAAACTCGAGGTTAGTAAAAAAAAAAAAATTCAGTCTTTGCCTGAAGGTTGGGGGGTGTGTACTCACGACCAGTATGGAAGAGGAGCTTCGTCAGCTCCGAGAGCAATTGTTGCAGCTTAAAGCGGACAATGAGCGACTTCACCGGGAGAGGGTCCTGGTCCAAGCTGGCCCTAGTGGAGCTGACCAAGTCCCAGGCACCCCATCTGGAAATGCTTTTCTGCCTAATGCTCCTTCCACTGAGCGCGTGCTAGTAAATGTCCAGGGACCGTAAGTGTCCCTTGTTCAGTGGCAAGTCTGGTCTTTCCCTGGACGAGTGGACAGAGGAGATTCAGGCTTGTATGCGAGCTCGTCACATCTTTGGCAGGGATCAAGCATTCTTCCTCCTTGACCACTTGGAAGGGGAGGCTAGGAGCGAAATTAAAGTTTCGCCCAGCAGAGGTTAAGGAAGACCCTGCCCAGATCCTGAGCGTCCTTCAGGAGCTTTATGGTTGCTCAGCACCATATGTAAACACTCCAACAGTTCTTCTTTTTACCAAGACAGCAGGATGGGGAAACATTGCAGGAGTTTTCCCTGGCTCTCATGTCACTGATGGAGCAGGTAAAGCAGGCTACACACCAGAGGGTGTGCCTAATGCTGCCGTGCTCCTGCGTGATCAATTTATAGAGCATGTGATCGACAGTGCTCTACGTAGGGAGTTAAAGCGGTTTGTTCGCGATCATCCAACCTCTACACTGTTGCAGGTACGTACTGAAGCCCTTCGGTGGGAGCGAGAAGGACTCCCCAGTGCTCAGCGTGAGAGAAGTTTCTCCCTCCCTTTGATCCATGGCCTTCAATATGAGGTCCGGGGAAGTGCGCGTCCACCTCTGCTGCCAACACCAGCTCCAGTGTCTGGTCTAAGTGAAGTCATGGAACTGCTGAGGTGTCAGCAGGAGCAGTTGACTCGGCTCACCGAAACCGTGGCTACCCTTCAGACCTCACGGCCAAGTGGTAGGGCACCGCGTAGTAGTATTATCTGTAGAAGGTGTTACCAGTCTGGCCACTATGCCAGTGAGTGCGATGGAGAGCGTGCCCCGTTTCGTGGCCGTGATAATTCACTCTCTGGACCCACACACCTGGTAGGCCCGCAGGGAAACTGAAGCCCTCTGAACCGCTGAGCCACGGTTTGGGAGGGGAGTCCACAGGCTCACAACTAGAGGAAATGTCAGGGTTAATGGCGGCTCGTGAACCAGGGCCTTTTTACCGGTACTGTTAAAGTGCGGGGTTCACGAGTGGTACGGATACCGGGCGGCACTACAAAGTTAGTGGCCAGCACCTGTCCTGAACATTTTGCAGGTGGAGCTGTCCTGTTTGAGCCCCCTGACTCCGGCCTGCCAGCGGGATTACTAGTCTCTCCCTGTCTGGTGCGGGTTGAACGAGGGACTGTTTACATCCCTGTGGTGAATGTAGGGGTGGCTGATGCCCTCTTGTACCCTCGAACTAATCTTGGAGTCCTTAGTAGGGCTGAGGTGGTGAGTCTCCCTGCAGGGATCACGGAGGTTAACACAGTCACCGCCACAGTGCGGTCCCAGGCAGTTGCCCGAGGAGAACAGGACAGATTGGATGCAGTGGATCTATCAGTACTGGATGCTGAGGAACAGTCAGAGGTCAGATCTTTGTTGCGGGGTTACCGGGCTGTGTTCTCTGCACATGACGGAGACCTCGGGCACACCAATCTGATCACTCATGAAATCCCTTTGCTGGACGATTGTGCCTATCAGACAACGCTATAGGCGTATTCCACCATCAGAATATGAGGCAGTAAAGGCCCATATTAACCAGCTCCTCGATGCGCAGGTTATCAGGGAAAGTAGCAGTCCTTATGCTTCCCCATCATTCTGGTCCGTAAGAAGGACGGTAGCCTGCGCCTTTGTGTGGACTACCGCCTTCTGAACGGCAAGACCAGAAAGGACGCCTTTCCTCTTCCGCGCATTGAGGAGAGTCTGGACGCGTTGTCAGGGGCCCGCTGGTTCTCAACCATTGATTTGGCCAGTGGATACCATCAAGTCCCAGTGGTGGAGCAAGACAAGCCGAAGACAGCCTTTTGTACACCTTTTGGCCTCTTTGAATTCAATCGTATGCCCTTCGGCTTGTGCAACGCCCCAAGCACGTTCCAACGCTTGATGCAGAGGTTGTTTGGAGACCAACAATGTCAGTCGCTTCTGTTATATCTTGACGACATTGTTGTGTTCTCCTCTTCAGTAGCGCAGCATGTGGAGAGGCTGGATTTGGTCCTAGGACGCCTTCAACAAGAAGGGTTGAAGGTCAAATTGGAAAAATGTTCCTTTTTCCAACCAAAGGTCAATATTTGGGGCATGTAATCTCCCAAGAGGGTGTCTCGACTGACCCTTCCAAAATCGAGGCGGTAGCCGAGTGGGGACGGCCCCAACATGTCACCGAGCTGCGATCCTTTCTCGGATTTGCCAGCTATTATCGCCGCTTTGTGGAGGGGTTTGCCAAATTGGCGGCACCCCTCCACCGGTTGGTGGCGACGGTTGGTGGAACAAGGTGAAAAGAGGGTCTGGGAAACCTCTGGATGAGGTGTGGACCCGCAGTGTGAAGACAGCTTTGAGGCCTTAAAGGCTAAGCTGGTCTCTGCGCCTGTGCTCGCATATGCCGATTTCTCCAAGCCCTTTATCTTGGAGACTGACGCGAGCTATAGTGGTCTTGGGGCAGTTCTTTCCCAAGAGACTGATGGGGGTATACGGCCTGTGGCCTATGCAAGCCGTGGTCTGCGGCCCACTGAGCGAAATATGACCAACTACAGCTCCATGAAACTGGAACTGCTTGCGCTGAAGTGGGCCCTGACAGAAAACTTTCGGGAGTACTTGCTAGGACATAGGTGCGTGGTTTTTCACTGACAACAACCCCTTGAGCTATTTGCAGTCCGCCAAGTTTGGGAGCCCTCGAGCATCGGTGGGCCCGCTCAACTTGCTGCCTTTGACTTTGAAATAAAATACAGGTCAGGACGCAGTAATGGTAATGCCGATGCTCTGTCTAGGCAGTACTTGACCTCCTCGGAGATGGCTGCTCGTGTAATACCTGGCAGCATTGTCCCACTGGCACTTCAACAAGCAGTGGAGCCTCGGGTTGTCACTAAGTCTTTGATATCTGTTTTTCCTGGTCGCTCCCTGGCTGATATCCGTGCTCTGCAGGAGGCTGACCATTGTTTGGGGGAGTTCCTGGTGTTTTGGAGGAAACGGGAAAAGCCCACTCCAGACGAACGCCGTCGGATTTCCAATCCAGTCCACGATTGTCCTCCTCCAGCAGTGGGATCGGTTGGTGGAGCAAGAAGGGGTGCTGTATCGTAGGCTATTTCGGCCCGATGGTAGGGAAGAATTACTCCAGCTCCTCCTACCAGCTGCACTCCGGGAACAGACCCTAGGGATGCTCCACCAAGAACATGGTCATCAGGGTATTGAGAGGACCTCAGAATTGGTGCGCCAGCGATGTTACTGGCCCAGAATGTCTACTCACATTAAGCAGTGGGTACAGCAGTGTGAAAGGTGCCAGGTAGCAAAGGATTCTGCACCGGTGCCCCACAGCTATATGGTCATCTACTCGCTTCACATCCCAACGAAATTTTGGCCATTGATTTCACGTGTGCTTGAACCAACCCGTAATGGAATTGAGAACGTGTTGGTAATGACTGATGTATTCACAAAGTACACAGTGGTGGTCCCCCACTCGAGACCAACGTGCCCCTACGGTGGCCCAGGTCATTACGCAGGAGTGGTTCTTTAGGTTTGGTGTACCCAGTCGTTTACATTCGGATCAAGGGAGATGCTTTGAGGGTGCATTACTTCACCAGCTTTGTGAACTGTACCATGTGGAGAAATCGCGGACCACAGCATATCACCCTGCCGGAAACGGGCAATGTGAGCGGTTTAACCGCACTCTCCATAATCTCCTGCGAACTCTGCCACCGTCGCGGAAGCAGGATTGGGCTGCATGTCTCCCCAAGTGCTCTTTTCTTACAACACCACACCTCACCAGAGCACTGGCGAGTCTCCCTTTTATTTGATGTTTGGGCGTGAGCCTAAGCTCCCCATTGACTTTTCTTTGGGTCATGTGCAGGAGCCCCCGGCCCGGGACTGTTCAAAACTGGTGACGGAACATTGCTCGAGGCTCTCCCGGGTGGCCTTTGCTGGTGCCCGTGGGCGGTTGTGTACAAATGCTGGTCGTAGAAAGGAGAGACATGACTGCCGTGTACGGGAGGCCCCCCTTTGCAGGTTGGTCAGCTCGTCTATCTCAGGGACCATGGGCCAGGGGACGCCATAAAATTCAAGACATCTGGCGCCCTGCCTTGTACCAGGTCCTGAAGGTCCCTGTAGGGGATGGGCCGGTCTACACCATTGCTCCCGCGAATAATTTGCAGGCAACTCGTAACGTGCATCGAGATATGCTAAAGGCCCAGGTCAGGGCGGACTTTTCACTGGAACCACCTCCGGATAGAACGCCTGCCGAGCATTTCGGGTAGTGACTGCTCAAGGGACAGTGACTCATGTGTGTTTAGTCACTGGCGATTCAGGGACTTTAATCCCAGTGCGTTCCTCAGACCCTGGCCCTTCTGGGGTCCCTGAGGATCCTCCCTCAGAAGGTGCCATGACGGGAAGCAGTGGGGTTGAGGTGCCGCAACCTAGATCCAGTCAGCCTGTCCTGCGTCGCACTACTCGCGCTACCGCTGGACAGCATTCTAACCTCCACCACCTCCCTCGTGTTCTTGGTGATCCTTCCATTGGCTGTACGTAAGGTTAAGTTTCCAAGTTTTAGAGCTGCTTGTTTGTTGTGTCGTCGGGGCGCCGACAAATCAAAGGGGGGTAGAATGTGACATGTCAGAGTGGTGGTACCTTTAAGTTGCTTTGGAGGCGGTGCGGACCTTACCTTTAAATGTAGGTACGCGCAGCGCGCGCGACACACACCACCTCTTTGTCTCGAGTGGGCTTTGCGGTGGCAGCGTGGAGTGCCACAGCTGGACCGGGTTTGGGCCAAGATTGTCTCAAATCCCATTCACATCCTTCGTGTTAATAAGGTTAGTCCCCAAGTTCCCTCTCTCGTGTCAAGCTTTTAGGACGAGCTCAACTCTTGTCTCCCGTTTAGGGCTTTACCAGCCTGGCGCTACTGCGCCCGCTTTTTCCCTCTCCGCGTCAGGAGGGTGTGTGCCTTGGGCACGCAGTGCGGTTTTCGGGGCTCTCCTCGGGTAAGTGCACTCATTGTCCTGCTTGCGTAGCGGTCTTTGGGCCGCTGCTGATTTAAATTCTCCTACAGAGCCTGGGCTGCTGGGATTACGCCGCGATTCCTCCGCGGCTTTCCCCCTTCTTTTGCTGCCCGTGGGTGCGCACTCCTCTGTCGGCAGGTAAGATACCGATAGTTTACACCGTAGTTCACACACTGCCTCCAGTAACGCCCGTGTGTCATTTCATAGGCACGAGGCGTTTGACGTGCAGCCGCTCTCCAGGCTGCCACCTCCTGTGAGAGGGGCCGTTGTTTTGTCCCTTTTTTTAATATTGCACACTTGCACACACGCATTTTATTCTTGCAAAACTTCATGTGGACTGTGTATAGAGGCACAAGCGCAGGCACCACGCACTTTACACAAAAAGAGGTTCGAGCAAATAACAAACGGTTGCTGTGTCGTTACAAATTTAATTTGGGTAAGTCCCGCCTGTGTGTTGCATGTATGTTATTTTCCCATTTAGTTGCTTTGCTGATTTTGTTTATTTTTGCATGGCTTGCAGTGTTTGCATTTTTGTTTGCATTGCTTGAATTTTGCTTATTTTGTCAACATATATGTGTGTCAACATGTTGTGTGTCTCAGTAATTTGCCACTGTACACTATTTCAATTTTAACTCGCTTTAACTCTGCTTGTTTTTTACCTACTGTGATATTTAAAATAAAATGTATTTTGTTATCAATCCACCTCTCTTTATGGTCCAGACCTAGCGCGGCCTTATTTTAGTTAAATCGGAGCTTTAATCGTGGTCCCAGGGCCTTATCCCCTGGGTGGCGTTGTTGGGATTGCTTATTTTAGGTCTTCTATCCACCGCTCATGTCACATAAGATTGTGATTTCTGCCATGTTTTTGTGATTTTAATGCATTTTTTCCTGTTGTGTGAAGCACTTTGAATTGCCTTGTGTACGAATTGTGCTCTACAAATAAACTTGCCTTGCCTTGCCTTGCCTAGTATCGCTAGGCCAGAGATGAGCCCTTCTCCTCAAGATCCTTCCTCCTTGAAGACCTCTGATTGAACTGAGTTTGGTCTTTTCTCTGTCTGACTGACCCGGGGAGTGTGAGTCAGCTGAGAGAGATGGGGTTTGGATCTGTCTAGCGCCCCCACCAGTGTGCTGTACACATGTGGGCGCGGCGGAGGCTCAACCAGGTGAGGCCCCAGAGACGGAGCAAGAGCCCGAGGCCTCTGGAGCTGTGGGGGCTCACCCTGGGGCAGAGACGCCCGGTGAGTACAGATGAATGATAACACGGAAATGCAGAGTGACAACAACAGCACGTGACGGACACACTGGGAGGAACTGCAAACAGTGCCCCGCCCCCATCACAGAGCGCCGGGGAGGGGGCAGTGGAGGGGGCAGCGGACGGAGGCAGCGGACGGAGGCAGTGAGCAGGGGCGTGCGCATTGTGTGAGGATGGAGGGGCCGTGGCCACCAACAGACATGTGGCACGCTTTGACCCAAGATGGGACAGCCGCTGTGTCTCCTGTCATCAAGAGGAGACACTGGAACATCTGTGGTGGTCCTGCCCACGGCTCGTTCTCCTTTTTGCACCCCTGCGACTTTGGCTCCAGAGACTGGGCCAAACCCCATCCAGGGAGCTGTTTGTGTTTGGACCCAGGGACTCTCCAGCACAGCGTCCAACTGCAGTTTTAACAAACTTTTTATTGGGTCAGGCCAAAATGAGCATCTCGCTCACTCGGAGGAACCAGGCAGCCGGGTCGGGCTGTTCGGACCCTGTGGAACTTTTAAAGAAACGTCGCGGGGCTCACGGTGGGGCCATGACGCTCGCTTGTGCCCCACGTCTCCACACTCCAAACCCTCATACTTCCTGAGCTCACGTACAGCGTGTAGAGCCTGTTTTCAATCTTTACCGCAAAAGACAGCTCAAGCGCAGCGCTGGAATCATCCAGAAACATGAAACACTGACGTCTGAACGACTGCACGTGCTGCAGCCTCGTGTCTTTACAGCCAAGACCACCGGCTTCAGACCACTCGCTAACTTACCAAACCGAACCAGCTCGATGCTCTCGTTAGGGATGGAACAAACAATGGAGACACTGACACAAACTCGTTCTCCAATACAAGCCCGCTTTCCACCGCATCATGAACCAGGTGGACCTCGCGCAAAAAAGCGACCACCGCCTTGTTCATCCGTGAACCGTATACAATATTACCGTAGCCCACCTGCTCCCCTAGGGCCAACAACACCTGTTCTACGGTAAACCGTGGGTCAGCTACTACTCCCACCCTGTGTTTAAGTGATGGGGCCCGCGTGCCCTCACCTGAGAGGGACGCCATGCCCCACCCACCACCGGGCACACTCGCTCAAAAAAAAAAACACTCAACACAATCCTGGAAACTAGCTGCCATTACCTTCCCCTCGCAGAGTGACAGCAAAGATGGAAAGTGTGTCGACTCGCTCACGCGCCTCCATTCCTCCACAAACACTCCCAGCCACGCGCTCAACACGTGCACGACAGCAGAGATAGGAGGAGGACAGGAGCGAGTGAACAGCATGAGCTACAGTCAGCGTGAGTAGTTTTTTCATGCCATTATATTTTATTTTTAAATGATTATGCTGTATTATAGGGAAGTTCATTGTTATAAAACCAAATTTACTTCACAAGGAATATTGGCAAGTTCAAACATAAAAAAATACATTACAAATGCTTCCTTTCTTTTAGCTGATAATCGTGAATAATCGTAAAATAGTAATATTTCTCTCTAAAATTAATATTGTGACATCCCTAGTTACAAAGGTAAAACTGTTCTCAAGACAAGTTATAAAACAGTTAAATGAACATGCAGAACACAATAACATTATGCACAGTAAATTTAAAGTTATTCCAACTTTAAAAGCATGAAGCCTGTGCCTGTGCCAGAGACATTGTAAAGGTCAATCTAACACATTTACATTGTATTATAAGGTTTTGCTTTTATTTTGGTAACTTCCTGTGTAACCAGAAGTAGAGGTAAAACGGAAATCTACTTGACAGAAAAAGAAAAGATGCAAAGTAAAGTGAACTACGGCTAGTGTTAAAAACATGGACAAAATATGACGAGCCTTGTTCAAACACAAGGATCTAGCTACAGTCGACAGGGGAACAAGGTGTGTAGTAGATATTAATGTATGTTTGAGTAGTTTGAAATGTTTAATTTGCAAATGTGTGGTAAAACGGTTAAACTAATGTAATGAGCTAGTAATACGCTGGTTCTACGGACAAAAGGAAAATAAAGCCAAAAATTGAGGATTTAGAAGCTGAAACTCCAACGGACATTAATGATCAGATTACAAGTTTGCAAGAAGAAATAAATGACTTAAAGGACTCGCTTCAAAATGAAAGTGAGAACAGACGAGACATAGAAGATGCAATCACAAGTAAAGAACAAATATTAAGTGAGCTGTGTTGTGGAAAAACTTAAGTAATAATTATCAAGAAATAAAGTTAAAACAATAGAACAGAGTTTCTTTTCTCAAAAGTGAATATTTCTGCTGTACAATCAGAATTGATCTCCGTACCCGCTTCCGAGAGGGAGCAGGCACAGGGTCCCTTCCAGTCTCAAGGGCCCTACATAAAGGAATCCTGTGTGTTTTATAGACCACAGGTTGAACAAATCACGTATCATACTTGAACATGATTGGCCCGATGAGGAACAAAAGGGAAGAAAGTTGCTGATTGAAGTTACATTCTGATCGTCTGGAGAGGGACAATGCCCTGGCAAAGGCTCGGTGTTGCAAAGAGGCCCATCCCGGACCCCTGAAGGAAAACAATCCAGAGATGTGAAAGCCCAGAACTAGGCTCGGCCAGGGCACCCCAGGAAGCCCCCCAAGTAGACAGAGATAGGGCTTTGATCAAAAGGAGACGTAGCAGACATGTAGAATTCAGGAATACACAAACAGCATTATCAGGCTTGGATTTGGAGATGGAAAGTCTACAATGTCACGAAACACAAGGTCAAAATGAGATTTTTCCATAACAGCTGCAAAATAAAGTCCAAAGCACGTCAGTAATACCAAGGCGTTCTGAAAGAGTCAAAGGACCAACTGAAAACATTTTAACTTATCAGAAAGAAGAACCAAGCAAAATGGAAAAAAGACTATTGACTCTATATGACCAGTGGAAGATGCAGGTGCGTGAAACAAGAGATAGGCTAAAGTTAGACATTTCAGAAAGTGAAATGGCAGATCTTGCAGACATACTAGAACAAAGGAGAGATGATCTGTTAAAACTGTATAATGACATGAGAAGTTACATGGCACCTTCATCTGACATTTTTTATGTCAGATTTTTTTTCATCTGAGATTTTGACGTTTAACGTGGACTATTAGAGCATGACTACGCCCAGTCCATATATGGTTCAACCACCGCATCAAATCACAGTCAACATTCCTCAACTTCACTCCTCACTTCAAAAACGAGCCAACGCGGCGGCCGAACTTGCAGTAAAAGAAGCGGAGTACAAGAGCAAAGACAAAGGGAAAGATGACGGCTCTAGAAGAGGAACATAAGAAACAAATGGCAATTCAAATGTCAGAGATGGAACGTTTGAGAGCCAAGAAGGATGTGGAAGCAGCTTGTGCCAGGTTGGAAGCCTACAACAGAGAGTTGTCACAGCTAGGTGATTCGTACGCAGTTAGTTAAAAGTGAACAGGTGAGCCCAGAGCACACACCCAAACAGATTGCACTACCTTATACCGTACCTGCGCTGACAGCTCCCCCCAGTGTTAGCCAGCTTGCACAGGCTCTACAAGACAGCATAAGAATAAACAGACTCCCCACACCAGAGTCAACAAGGTTTAGTGGTGAGCCTGAAGAAGAAAACTCTTTGTGAAGAATAACCGAAATCCAGACTTGAGAAGTTTCAATGCAAAACAAGTCTTTATTGGCAAGATGACAAACACCAACGACTCTGGGTAATTTTTCTGCTGGAAAAAGCCGACCTCCGACTGTTACACACCTTTTTATTGTCTCTTGATTCATGAATATTGACCCCCCGTAAAACCACCACTTGTCCTATAGCCTCTTTACATAGTACATACATACATATACTTGTAAGTTGTACCAACCTACAATTTCATTATGATTCCGGATCGCCCCCCTGCTCAGATCCACCTCTTAGTGAGCTCATCTCCGAAACTACTATAAACTCTTTGACCTTTTCTGTGACCGTTATTTCACCCCATACCACTTGCTCTGCGCTTCCGAGAGACTGCCTATCTCTATCTCTGCCTCCAACTTTTGGTGGCAGCCCCAAGTGGCAGCTCATTGGAGACTTGCCTATTCTGCATTGATTTTTCTGTTATTTAGATAGTAAAATAAGAAGTAAAAGAAACATTAATAAACAAAATAATAAACATATAGCCCTTCGCTCTAAAGTTTTGGCATGAACTATAATGCAAAATTACCCTTGTTATTATAATGCTTCATACATTTGTGAGGCTTTTGGAAATGCCTCATCAAGCCAATAAAGTTTATTGAATGGAAACCCGGAGGCTGCCTTTATTGTTGTGGGGGATTTTAATCATTCCAACTTAAAGTCAGTGCTCCCCAAATTCCACCAGCATGTTTCCTGCCACACACGAGAGGGAACAAAACTTCGGACCATGTTTACACTAACATGGCTGCTGCCTACACAGCGACCCTCTCCCCCACCTCAGACAGTCAGATCACCTCTTTGTTCCTCACCCCCAAATACTTACCCCTCATCAACCGTGTGAAGCCATCACTGAGGACCATCAAGGTGTGGCCAGCGGGGGCAGACTCTGTACTCCAGGACAAGTTTCAACACATGGACTGGAGTTTGTTTGCTTCTCAGGGCACATGTGGCTCACACACAGATATTAACATTTATGCTTCCTCTGTCATGGACTACATCACCACCACCATCGATGGCGTCACGACAGAGAAACAGATCACCACATACCCCAACCAGAAGCCATGGATGAGCAAGGAGGTGCGTCTTCTACTTAAGGCCCGTAACACGGCCTTCAGATCAGGGGATGCGCAGGCCTACAGCACATCCAGGACTAACCTGAGGAAGGGCATCAAGAAGGCCAAGAACTGCTACAAGCAAAAAATAGAGGGTCACTTCTCCAACTCCGACCCCAGACGCATGTGGCAGGGCATCCAGGCCATCACCGACTACAAAACCCCTCAACCTCACTCCCACAGCCACAGATATCTCCTTCCTGAACGAGCTTAACCACTTCTATGCTCGCTTCGAGAGGGAAAACAGAGACAACGCCACCAAAACAACACTCCCCAGCAGACCACCAGACCACCACGCTCTCCTCCACGGTTGTCTACACAGCACTGAGCCGGATCAACGCACGCAAGGCTGCTGGACCTCTGACGGCGTTCCTGTGCATGTGCTCTGGGCATGTGTGGAACAGCTCACTGGGATCTTCACGGACATTTTCAACCTGTCCCTCGCCCAGGCAGCTGTGCCAACATGCTTCAAAACCACATCCATCGTGCCAGTGCCGAAACACTCCGAGCCGACGTGCCTCAATGACTATCGCCCTGTAGCACTCACACCCATCATCATGAAGTGCTTTGAGCGGCTGGTCCTGGCACACCCTGAAGGACTACCTCCCACCCACACTGGACCCATACCAGTTTGCCTACCGCAGCAACAGGAGCATAGACGATGCAGTCTCCACAGCACTGCACTCTGTGCTCACACACCTGGACAACCCCAACACCTATGCACGATTGCTGTTTGCTGACTACAGCTCAGCTTTCAACACCGTCATCCCCTCCAAGTTAATCACTAAACTTGGAGACCTGGGCATAAACACCTCCCTCTGTAATTGGACTTTTGGATTTTCTGACTAACAGACCACAACATGTTAGGTTCAGGTCACACCTGCTCCACCGCTGTCTCACTCAGCACTGGTGGGCCACAGGGCTGTGTGTGCTCAGCCCATTCCTCTACTCCCTCTTCACCTACGACTGCAGACCCGTGCATGGATCTAACTCCATCATCAAGTTCGCGGACGACACCACGGTGATAGGTCTCATCACTAACAACGATGAGACAGCCTACAGGGAAGAGGTACAGCACCTGGCCACATGGTGCGCCGAAAATAACCTGCTCCTAAACACCAGCAAAACCAAGGAGCTCATCGTGGACTTCAGGAAGGAGAAAGGAGGCATGCATGCACCGATCCACATCAATGGGACGGACGTTGAGCGTGTCTCCAGCTTCAAGTTTCTGGGGACCCACATCTCGGAAGACCTGTCCTGGACCACCAACACCTCCAGCCTTGTCAAGAAGGCTCACCAGCGCCTCTTTCTTCCTGAGGACACTGAAGAAAAACCATCTGTCTTCAGCCATCCTGGTGAACTTCTACCGCTGCGTGATCGAGAGCATCCTAACAAACTGTATCACAGTCTGGTATAGGAGCTGCTCTGTTGCGAAGCGCAAGGGACTGCAGCGGGTGGTGAAAACTGCCCAACGCATCACAGGAACTCCACTTCCAGCCATTGAGGAAGTCCAGAGAAAAACGTTGTCTACGTCGAGCTCGCAGCATTCTCAAGGCCGGTTCCCACCCTGCACACAGACTGTTCCCCCTCCTACCCTCAGGAGGGCGCGTTCAGGTGCCCCCGACAAGGACTAGCAGACTGAGGAACAGTTTCTTCCCCCGAGCTGTGTCCTTAGTGAACTCTGCCCCATGCCGATGAACCCCCCCCTCCCCACTCCCCAACCACCACCACCCACAAACTCGTCATCTCCCCCACTGTCCAAAGACGGTACACCAGCACTACTGGACCTTCCTGCACTCAAACACTTTGGATTCTGGTTGCACTGAAAACCGTACTGTACATTGCACTAGTCTAGTAACGTTAGGCAGCTACTGTTTATTATTATGCACTATTTAATGTTCACTCAATCTGTACTACTTAATTTATTAAATGCCCATTTGCCTTTGTAAATGATGTCTATAGTCCCTGTTTATAGTCTACATACAGTTAATGCATAATATATATATAATATGCACTTTACCTCAATCAAATCTGTATATTTGTACTTATATACTACAGCTCCTTATTTTAGCTATCACCTATTTATTATTATCTGTATATTGTACTTACTATTATTGCACTTCTGGTTGGATGCTAAACTGCATTTCATTGCTTTGTACTTGTACATGTGTAATGACAATAAAGTTGAATCGAATCTAGTCTAATCTACTTTTATGTCACTCATTGAACAAAATGGCATCTCAGCAGCACATAAACTGTACTATCTAAAAAGAAATGTAACTGGCCCAAATCACAAATGCCTTGAAGGGACTTTCTTTAGAAACAATGAAGAGGCATATAAAAAGACGCCTGGGAAAAACTGAACCAAAGATATGGCTAGCCATTCGTGATACAAAGGGCATTTAGAGAGAAGTTGTCTAACTGGCCAACCGATAGTCCCAAAGAAATTCTGGCAAACCGTTCGGCGCCTCAGGAGGGGGAAGCAGTGCTTCACCAACACCGTTTGTGGAGACCTGCTGACCTCGACTGGGGATGTCGTCGGACGGTGGAAGGAATACTTTGAGGACCTCCTAAATCCCACTGTCACATCTTCCTAAGAGGAAGCAGAAACTGAGGACTCGGAGGCTGACTCTTCCTTCACCCAAGCAGAAGTCAGTGAGGTTGTTGGCAAACTCCTCGGTGGCAGTGCTCCGGGGGTGGATGAGATCCACCCTGAGTACCTAAAGTCTCTAGATCAGGGGTCACCAACCTTTTTGAGGCTGAGGGCTACTTCATGGGCCCCGACTAGTATGGAGGGCACAGAACCCGTTTGCCACAAACTTCCTAAATAACAAAACTGCATGTATAACTAACGTTATAATAATGATATTTAAATAGTAGTAGTTATTAAAACACTGTGAAATGACTGCTCACATATCAATAATAATTATCCACAATTACCAGTAGTAATGAAAGTCAGGGGAAACACCTGCTGTTTTTTGTAATGCAAATCATCACTTCTAACATTTTTAAGTCAAGGAAATAACACTTTTTTACCTAAACAAGTTAATAAATGCTCTCTGATACCTTTTTATATATATGTATATGTTGAAATATGAGTAGTGCTATTTTTGGTGCATGACTCGCGAGCGCCATCAAGGGTTGCTCAGGGCGCATGTGCGCCCGTGGGCACAGAGTTGGTGACCCCTGCTCTAGATGTTGTAGGACTGTCTTGGCTGACACTTCCCTGCAACATCGCGGGGCAGTCGGTGACTGGACTGACAGACCGGGGTGGTGGTCTCTCTGTTTAAGAAGGGGACCAGAATCAGTATCAGAATCAGAATCAGAAAGAGTTTACTGCCATTGTCAATGAACAAAATTCACAAACATAGGAACTTGTTTCGGCCTTAAGGTGAAACATAAAACACTGAGCAATAATAAAAACAACATATATTCAATCAAAAAGGTCATGCATTAAGAAACAATTTAAAATGACTATACAATAAAAATAAAAATAGGCATTTCTATGTACACAAGAGTTACAGTTAGATTTACAGTTTGAGTGCAGAAAGTGACTATTTGCAGTTAAAGTGGGAGGAGTTTAAGAAGTGTTCATGAGTCCAACGGCAGAGGGAAAGAAACTATTCTTGTGGCGGGAGGTTCTGGTCCGGATGGACCGTAGCCTCCTGCCTGAGGGGAGTGGCCTCCTGCCTGAGGGGAGTGGTTCAAATAGACCATGTCCAGGGTGAGAAGGGTCAGCTGTGATCCCACCTGCTCGTCCCAGAGCCCTGGAGACGTACAGGTCCTGCAGAGATGGAAGTCTGCAGCCGATCACCTTCTCAGCAGAACGCACAATGCGCTGTAGTCTCTGTTTGTCCCTGGCTGTGGCTCAAGCAGAGGGCGCTGTAGTCTCTGTTTGTCCCTGGCTGTGGCTCCAGCGTACCACACGGTGATGGAGGAGGTGAGGATGGACTCAATGATGGCCGTGTAGAACTGCACCATCATCTGCACTGGCAGCTTGGCTTTCCTCAGCTGCCGCAGGAAGTACATCCTCTGCTGGGCCTTCTTGATGAGGGAGCTGATGGAGGGCTCCCACTTGAGGTCCTGGGTGATGGTGGTGCCCAGGAAGCGGAAGGAGTCCACGGTGGTGATGGGGGAGTCTGTCATTGTGAGGGTGGGCTGTGGGGCTGTGACTTTCCTGAAGTCTACGATCATCTCCACTGTCTTCTGGGCATTGAACTCCAGGTTGTTACCGCTGCACCAGGACACCAGCTGGTCCCCTGCGAACTGCAGGGGGTCCAGCAGGGAGGAGTTGAAGGACGTTAGGTGGGGCAAGACCAGGCGTTCAAATGACTTCATGACTACAGACGTCAGTGCCACAGGCCTGTAGTCATTAAGTCCAGTGATCCGGGGCTTCTTGGGGACAGGGACAATGATGGACAACTTGAAGCAGGCTGGGACATGGCATGACCCCAGGGAGGTGTTAAAAATGTCTGTGAAGACTAGGGACAGCACACCTGTCTTAAGGTAGCGGGAGAAATACCGTCTGGTCCAGCAGCTTTTCGGGGGTTGGATTTCTGAAATAGTCTGTTAACATCCTGTTCCTGAACTGAGTGAGTGTTGGGGGAGGTGGGGGGGACCAGGGTTGGGTTGGCGGAGGTGGCCACCGTGGGGGAGGGGTGGTCACCTCAAACCTGAAGTAGAAGGCGTTAAGTTGCTCAGCCAGTTTTTGGTCATTTGTTGCATGGGGGGGCTCGGGGCTTATGATTGGTGAGAAGCCGGAGCCCCCGCCACACGTAGGCGGGGTTGTTGTCAGAGAACTGTGTGCTGTGATCTCGCTCGAGAAACCTCTTTGCTAAATCCATACTTCGCATCTTTGTAGCGCCCCCTGTCTCCAGCCCTGTGCGCTGCCTCCTTCTGCTGCCTTAACTGCCTCAGTTTAGGTGTGAACCAGGGTTTGTCGTTGTTGAAAGTGACTTTGGTGTGTGCTGTGTCCTCACAGAATCGAATGTATGACGTCACAGTGTCGTCATCCAAACTCTCTGTGGCAGCTCTGAAAACCTCCCAGTCTGTAATGTCCAAACACGCACGTAGCTCCTCCACTGCCTCATTGGTCCACTTCTTAGATTTCAGGTTTAGAGAGCTTCAGCCTCTGTCTGTACGTGGGGATCAGGTGAACTATGACGTGATCTGAAAAACCCAGAATAGCGCGGACCATGGCCCGTAAGGCGTTGCTAACTGTTGTGTAACAGTGATCCAACGTGCTCTGCTCTCTGGTCGGAACTATAATAAACTGTCTGTACTTTTGTAGTTTGTGGCTGAGATTCCTCTTGTTAAAATCACCCAGAATAATACACAAGGAGTCCGGAAAGGTCTGCTCCACACTCAGAATCTGGTCCACGAGCGCGCGCTGTGCTTCATGCACGTTTGCGCTAGGTGGAATGTCAACAGCGGCCAGGATGAATGAGGCGAACTCACGTGGAGAGTAGAATGGTTTGCAGTTGATGAAGAGATATTCCAGATCAGGAGAGCAGTGCTTGGAGATCAAAGTCACATCTGAAGACCATTGCATTGTTGATGTAGAAACAGACTTCTCCGTCTTGTGTTTTTCCCCCAGAGAGATCTCTCTGACGGTCTGCCCGAAGCAGCTGAAAACCATCTATCTGAATGGCGCAGTCCGGGACAAACTCGCTGAGCCACGTCTCCCTGAAGCACAAATCAGGAGATGAAGGAAAGTCTCTGTTTCGTCTCATCAGCAGCGCCAATTCTACCAGTTTGTTGGAGAGTGAGCGAACGTTAGAGAGGAAAATCCCAGGTAAGGCCGTCAGCACTCCGCGGCTACGGAGGCGGACCAGCGCACCGGCACGTTTTCCTCCTCTGCGGCGTCGCAACCTTTTAGCCAAAAGAAGGGCTAATTCTGCAGCAGAAACTAAAAAACTGGAACTAGGTCTGTAGGAGTCGTGGTTCAGCTCCCTTCAAAGCTTTTCATTTGGATTTAGGTCTGGAGATTGGCTTGGCCACTCCAGAACCTTGATATGGTTCTTACAGAGCCACTCCTCGGTTCTCCTGGGTGTGCTTCGGGTCATTGTCATTTTGGAAGACCCAGCCACGACCCATCTTCAATGCTCTGACTGAGGAAAGGAGGTTGTTACCCAAAATCTCACAATACATGTCCCCATTCATTCTCTCCTTAATACAGTACAGTCGTCCTGTCCCCTGTGCAGAAAAGACCCCCTAAGCATGATGCTTCCACCCCCATGCTTCACAGGAGGGATGGTGTTCTTGGGATGGTGCTCATCCTTCTTCTTCCTCCAAAGCGAGTTTATACCAAAAAGTTCTATTTTGGTCCCATCTGATCATATGACTTTCTCCCATGACTCCTCTGCATCATCCAGATGGTCACTAGCAAACTTTAGACGGGCCTGGACATGTGCTGACTTAAGCAGGGGAACCTTCTGTGCGATGCATGATTTTAAACCATGATGGCTTAAAGGTCATTGACCAGCTCCTCCTGTAGTTCTGGGCTGATTTGTCACCTTTGTTATCATCATTTAGACCCCACGAGGTGAGATCTTGCATGGAGCCCCAGTCTGAGGGAGATTGACATTTGTCACATTTTTTTCATAACACCATGTCAAAGTGCCAGTTATTTACAAGGAAATGCTAACTGTTGGAGAAACAGTGGTAACAATGCAGTGCAGACCGTTTTTGACATTGACATCACTCTCAATTTTAGAACTATGTACTAGGGCCTCGAAACTCCTGCAATGGACATAATCACTGATACCTTAGGAACATACTTTTGGCGGCAGGAGAAATGGCCATCACAAAAAAATGGATGACACAAACCTCAACAACGATCAAGGACTGGAGAGACATAGGAAATGGAAAAAAAACTTGATTTGTAAATGGACATCTTCAATAAACTTTTGACTAAATGTTGGCCGTATTCATTGTTTTGTGTTAATATTTCAAAAATTCCAACAATAAAAAAAGCTTTTTCTCTTTGGAAACTTTGGAAATGTTTAATTAACGCCGTTGTTTTCTGATCTCACAGTCAGACATCAGGGCCAGTGACGTGGCAAGGCAAGTTTATTTGTAGAGCACAATTCAAGTCAAGGCAATTCAAAGTGCTTCACATAACAGGAAAAAAATCATTAAATTAAGACATAAAAGAGAAGAGTGCAAAGAAAAGCATTTCAGTCATATGCACAGCCAAACAAAACAGTTTTTAGTTTAGATTTGAACATTGCCAGAGTAGAACCTGTCTCACATCCTCAGGAAGACTGTTCCAGATTTTAGCTGCATAAAACTGAAACTCAGATTCCCCATGTTTAGTCCTGACTCTGGGCACCAGCAGGAGGCCGGTCCCTGAGGTCCTCAGAGTCCGAGATGGTTCATATGCGCACTAACATGTCCGAGATGTACTTTGGTGCTAGGCCATGGAGAGACTTGTATACAAGCAGAGCTGCTTTGAAGTCTATTCTCTGAGCCACAGGGGGCAGTGCAGAGACCTGAGCACAGGACTAATGTGATGGTACTTCCTGGTTCTAGTCAGGACCCGAGCAGCAGCGTTCTGGATGTACTGCAGCTGTTTTACAGCTCGTTTGGAGAGGCCAGTGAGCAGGCCGTTACAGTAGTCTAATCTACTAAGAGACAAACGCATGGATAAGTCTCTCCAGGTCTGGTTTAGACACTAGACTTTTGATTTTGGAATTTTTTTTCGATGGTAAAAAGCTGCTGATGTGATTGATCTGACGTGGCTGTTAAAATTCAAATCTGAGTGCATTATTACCCCAGATTTCTAACTTGATGTGTAGTTTTTAGAGCGAGACTCTGGAGGTGACTGTTAACACTTTCACTTTGTTTCTGTGGGCCAAAGACGATGATTTCAGTCTTGTCTGAGTTCAGCTGGGGAAAGTTGTTTTGCATCCACACACTGATCTGTTGGATGCAGTGACAGAGTGAATCCACTGGTCCATATTCACCTGCCGTCAGTGAAACATAGAGTCTGAGTGTCGTCTGCGTAATAATTTTAACTACAATAATTTTCACTGCGTATCAACTGACGTAATGGCAGCGAAAGGCTTTATGACCGCAGTTTTCAAAGACATTGGGAATGTTCCAGATTGAAGCGACATGTTAACTATGTGAGTGAGTGGTGCTAACAAACTGTTCAGCACAGACTTTAGAAATCTGGAGGTCACACATGGAGGCAGCATGTAGATGAACTCAGACTGGTGATGATCTCCTGGACAGTTTTGTCAGTTACAGGTGCAAAGTGAGTCAGCTCTAAGTGTGTAGGTGGTTTGAGGGTTATTTTTTGCATTGTAGAATTCATAGCATTTTTAATGCCCTGAACTTTGTCATTAAAGAATAATGCAAAACTCATTACACTTGGATGTGGAAATGAGTTCTAACGGCAGCTGAGCTGGAGGGTTGTTTTCATCTGTTTACTGTGGCAAACAGGACACGCGAGTTGTTACTATGCAGCTTCCAATTATTTCAGAAAAATATCCTTCCCTAGTTCTACCTAAAATGAGGTTGTCACATGTACAACTTCTCTCTGTAAATCTCTTTCTGAACCTGGAGCTTCAACTTGCGCCATTTTCGTTCGGCCGGCGGCACTCCCTTTTCTGTGCCCTGACCGAATCATCATTTCTCCATGGCGCCTTCTGCTTATTTTTAACAATTTTAGCCTTCATAGGGGCAATGGTGTCGAGAACATTCAAAACACTAGATGTAACAGAGTTCAACAAATCATTACATTAGAACATGAGACATTTTCAAAGTTAATCATTTCCATAAACAGTTTTCCCGTGCTGTCATTTATGTGTCTCCTCCGAACAACTGCAGGACCAGCCGGTGGTTTGGGAAAAACAGACAGGTCAAAGAAGACTGATCAGTATATTAACCCCCTTTGTAATTAGAAGATCACAGAGTGTGCCCTCTGCTGTGGGTGGGGCACTCACATGCAGTGAGGTTCATGTGAGGCACTCACTCTTTCAGTCAGATTTCCCAATGCGAATGAACCCAAAAGAGTGCCTTAAACATCATTCGATTGACAACAGACAATGAGTTGTGCCTTATATCTCACTTCTGCATTCTTTACACAAACATGTGACATATTTAATTTAAGGTCAAAATTCATTCCAAATTCCAGCCTATTTCAAGCCAAAATAAATAAAAGTTTATGGTTTTACCTTTAGATTTTGATAAGCCGGATTGTAAATAAGAAATAAACGAGTTCAAGACCAAAGAACATAGCGCAGCAGGCCACGGGCTCAGGAGCGCCCTCTGCCATGAGGCAGGTGTATTGTTTGCCTCACCGAGTTAACTTTTACTGCTGTTTTTATACTGAATCTGCGAAACACGTTTCAGAAATACATTTCATATATTATCCAGAATATGGAAGTACAGAGCACATTGTCAGGGTGTTTTATTTGTTATACACAGAGGGACAGGACACATTATCTGCATCGCATACAGCACAGTTTGTGAGGCATTACACTGTGCACCAAGCGGCAGAGCGCGGTGCTGCCTCATGGGGGCGCCCCTCCTCCCTGTATTTGAACAGGAGTTACGGGACATGAGGAAATTCTGATATTCTTAATTGAAAAAAATATGGTTCCATATTGGATTCAAAGGGAAAGGGGCTTTATAATACATACATACATATGACAAATAATACTTTTATATTTTATAATTACTTTTTTTCTCCCAAGATTGACAGGGAGGCAGATGCACGTCACTGGTCAGGGCTCTCTCAGACCCAACACCACAGTCTCTGTCAGTGGGGATTGTCTTTTGGACAGTCCAGTGCCGTTGAAGCGGTCTAGACTGTGGAACTCTCTTCCCTCTGACCTAAAACTACAGACTGAAATCCACAGCTTCAGCAGGACTATGAAACTTAAGTTCAAGTCTGACCAGAGCTGCTCACATGTTTGGAAAAGTGCCTTGTTTCAGTTTCTTTTATGTGACAGTCTACATTTGTGTATTTTTGTCAGTATTTGGGCTAAACCCTATTAAAAAAAACAATGTGTTGAAAATTAGCACTTGTGCTATAACACTTAAAACAATGCATCGGGTGTCAACCAATGTAATTATGTTCATATCTAATAAATGAATTGCTCCAGATCTTACTGGCAGCAGTTCAGCCAGAAACCAACAGAGGGCAATGAAGGCAGCATCAGAGTCTAAAATCAGTACCTCAAATGTTGAATTAACAAACTTGACTATATTAAAACACACACAGTACATTACATTCATATTTAATGCCACTTCCCAAATAGTTTTTCCTCACTAAAAACGTTGACGCTTTAGTGTCAATGATTTAACTACATGTACTCAAGTCTCTCAAATGTGCATTCTTACCATTTGGTTGATTTTAAGCATCCAAAATAAAAAGAGCACTCTACAGATCATAACACAAAAGAACAGATAAGAACAAAGTAGGGACTCCGAAGGTTTTGTCTTTCACAACTTTATTAATCTTTTTTTCATGGTTTTATTGTAATGAAATTCATACTCTGTCTTCTGGACCTCTGACTCTTGGGTCACTAACAAAACTAAATCACAAAAATGATTCCATGTTGTACATCCACCTGGCGGACATTCCTGTTGGCTTCACCAGGTGTCGTTCAGCAGCTTCAGGAGGCTCTGGTCTGTGCACTCGCTCAAACCCCACGCTCACTGCTAACGCTGAGTGCACCTTTTCATTTACCATAATTAACCACTCAGCATCGACAGGGATGGCTACTATCAACTAAAAATATATACTTTAACTTTCCCCCAACCCCCCCTCCCTAGCCCCATCCCCCGAGTACCTTACAGACATACTGTGTCTGATTTACAGGTGGCAGATGTGACTGTACAAGTCTAATGAGCCATTAGAAAATGGACCTTAGCAGAGAAAGGCCTGAAAACTGCTGAAGGACACCGCGGGTTACTGACCCAGCAAACACACACCCCTCATCCTCCAAAACATGAGGAAACTGAGCCAGGAGAGAGAAGCTGTGGAAAACCTGATTCAGATACGGACTCTTAGTCTCTGCAGAGCACAGCCGTGGAGTTCCAAACCAAACACGACCCCCGTCATGTCCAAACCCTCCCACCTATACGCATGATTGGGCCTGGCCCACACACACCATTCGCCATTGTATTCCATGAGTCCGGCTGTGGCCCGTTGTGGTTCTGTTGGGTTTGGACCTCCACCTCTGTGACTGTTGTGAGCTGAGGAGTGCAGGGCAGACACAGAACTTTGACACTCTCCTCTAAAGTAGACTCTGAACCTCAGTGACCACAGCATTGTGTGGGCTCGTGTCTCGGGACTTCGCTGGCATCCCACCGCTGGTAGCTGCCTTAGTTTAAAGGGGACATCTGAGTTCTGTGTGAAAGGATGAGCAAGCGCCCTCACAAGGGGCGGTGCTGGTAATACTCCTCCCTCCTCCCCCCCCCCCCCGCCCGTTCCCAACACCCCTCAGTTTACAAGAAAAGAACAGAAAAAAAAAACAGGAAAAAAAAAACAGAAAAAAAAAACAAAACAAAACAAAAAACAGAAAGAGCAGTCCCCCCACACCCCGGATGGGCCCACACACTCCCATGTGGTCAGTGAGTGCGGCGTAGCCGGCAGAGTCTCTGAGAATATAACACTCTGAGAGTGTGTGTTTGTGTCTGTGTGTGTCTGTGTGTGTGTGCGCGAGTGTGCGTGCACGTGTGCGGCTCCATGGGGGTGAGGGGGACTTCTAGTACTTCTTCCCCGGGACAAACTCCTTGGCTTCAGGATTCAACACGCTCTTCCTCTGCAGAGACAGAAACAGACAGTCAGACGTGGTTCCACTAGAGGGCGCACACCTGGTGTTAGACTGTGGAGGAGGCACTCACCGCCAGCTCCTCCAGGCTGCTGTGCTGCTCGCTCACCGACAGCCCGTTAAGTTGCTGCTGCAGCTGACCCACTCCTGCGTTGTTGAGGTCACGTGAGGGAATGAACCAGTCCTGGTCTTCCTCCTCCAACATCTCCTGGAAACAACGCTCCAGGAACTCCTGCTCCAACAGCTCCTCCTCCACCTGAGGATCACACACCCCCAGAGTCAATCTAACAGTCCAGCTAAGGGCTTGAGATCTTAGTTAAAACCCCCCAAACTAATGACTTGCCTTTCCCAGCATTTTAAGAAGAAACAATGACACATTTCAGACACTAGTTGGAGATATGGAGCTATACACTCCATTGGAAACATTTTAGGAACAAGATTTAAGAAAGTTTTTTACCATCAGAGTGAGGACAACTAAAGTAAAACTTGTCCCTAAGACTTAATTATTCATTAAATCCTCAAAAAGTGCACCAAACTCTAGAAACATGGACACAGAGTGCAGAAGTGTCCCAGGAAGACTGTATTCTCCATTAGTCAAACACTTTCAACGTTAAACCCACAGATATTTAGACATTTGTACATGATAAAGAACTTTTCCAAGTTGAATTAGTGCAAATAACACAAACATGTCATGTCCAGAAGCCTGCCGCTTTAAGATGCGATATAAGAGCACACGGAGCAGGAGGCTGAGCCAATGTTTCAAAGTGAGTCCAGGACCGGGTCTGGGTCTGAGTGCGGGTGCAGAGTCTGAGCCCAGGACCGGGTCTGGGTCTGAGTGCAGGTGCAGAGTCTGAGCCCAGGACCGGGTCTGGGTCTGAGTGCGGGTGCAGAGTCTGAGCCCAGGACCGGGTCTGGGTCTGGGTCTGAGTGCAGGTGCAGAGTCTGAGCCCAGGACCGGGTCTGGGTCTGAGTGCAGGTGCAGAGTCTGAGCTCAGGACCGGGTCTGGGTCTGAGTGCGGGTGCAGAGTCTGAGCCCAGGACCGGGTCTGGGTCTGAGTGCGGGTGAAGAGTCTGAGTCCAGGACCGGGTCTGGGTCTGAGTGCGGGTGCAGAGTCTGAGCCCAGGACCGGGTCTGGGTCTGAGTGCAGGTGCAGTCTGAGCCCAGGACCGGGTCTGGGTCTGAGTGCGGGTGCAGAGTCTGAGCCCAGGACCGGGTCTGGGTCTGAGTGCGGGTGCAGAGTCTGAGCGCAGGACCATGTCTGGGTCTGAGTGCGGGTGCAGAGTCTGAGCCCAGGACCATGTCTGGGTCTGAGTGCGGGTTGCAGAGTCTGAGCCCAGGACCATGTCTGGGTCTGAGTGCGGGTGCAGAGTCTGAGCCCAGGACCGGGTCTGGGTCTGGGTCTGAGTGCAGGTGCAGAGTCTGAGCCCAGGACCGGGTCTGGGTCTGAGTGCGGGTGCAGAGTCTGAGCCCAGGACCGGGTCTGGGTCTGAGTGCAGGTGCAGAGTCTGAGCCCAGGACCGGGTCTGGGTCTGGGTCTGGGTCTGGGTCTGAGTGCAGGTGCAGAGTCTGAGCCCAGGACCGGGTCTGGGTCTGAGTGCGGGTGCAGAGTCTGAGCCCAGGACCGGGTCTGGGTCTGAGTGCAGGTGCAGAGTCTGAGCCCAGGACCGGGTCTGGGTCTGAGTGCGGGTGCAGAGTCTGAGCCAGGACCGGGTCTGGGTCTGAGTGCGGGTGCAGAGTCTGAGCCCAGGACCGGGTCTGGATCCGAGTCTACGGTCGATCAAACTTGTCCATTTCCATGTCCATTTTGATTATATTGTTCATTTTTTGTATATAAAAAAATATACACAGACCACCACAGACCACCACAGACCACCACAGACCACCACAGTATAATAATGAAATACACAAGCAGACGACAACTAAACATAAATACAAACAAATTCACGGCAGAATTAAGGTCGAGTGAATTGGACCATTTCCACTTTAAGTCCAAATGTCATGTTTTCCACGTCTGTCCCGATGTCAGTCCAAATGTCAGTCCAGTCCTCAGTCGCTGGTTTGAATCAGCCATTTCTTTGTGAGGGCCTTCCATTCCAAAAGGTATCCATGTCTTGTGTCCATGGCAGGAGTTCTGAGGCCAAGTTCAGAGTTCTAAGGTTCAGAGAGAATTTCCGAAACAGTCTGCAGAGCGTTGTGAACTTCAGTCACATGTTTGTGAGCGACAGGACAGTCCCAGAACACGAGATCTTTCTTTAGAAATGGTGAAAAGAGAGTCGATAGTTCTTTATGGAGATTCTGTTTGTCCTTTTTTAGAAAGACCCATTTAAATGGCAGAGGGGGTGCCAGTGAGAGAGAATTTAAGTTTTTTGTACATTCAATTTGTATCCATACCAGAGGTCTCCAATTATATTTTCCAGGGGGCCAGATTTTTCAAAGGGTCTGGTCTGGGGGGCCGGACTACAAAGTCCCACCACAATTTGATGTTTCATCTCCAAGATCCAAAAACGACTCACAGTGGCACAATTCAACAACACAAATCCACTTAGGACTTTAGGTTCAGACAAGGAAAAACATAATATGACACGACTAAAAACAGGTTCTGGTAAACACTGGGCTTTAGTGCTTTTGTCCTGACTCGACTAGAGCAAAGCAGACCTGGGACAAGACCAGGTTTAAACCAAGACTAAAACAACCATATCTACCATGGATCTACTATAAAGCAGCAGGGCTAAAGCAGGGCTAAAGCAGGACTAAAGCAGGGCTAAAGCAGGGCTAAAGCAGGGCTAAAGCAGGGCTAAAGCAGGGCTAAAGCAGGGCTAAAGCAGGACTAAAGCAGGACTAAAGCAGGACTAAAGCAAGACTAAAGCAAGACTAAAGCAGGGCTAAAGCAGGGCTAAAGCAGGGCTAAAGCAGGGCTAAAGCAGGGCTAAAGCAGGGCTAAAGCAGGGCTAAAGCAGGGCTAAAGCAGGGCTAAAGCAGGCTAAAGCAGGGCTAAAGCAGGGCTAAAGCAGGGCTAAAGCAGGAGTAATTTATAATAAATGTCATTAGAGAACATGTGGTTCAAATGATATTAAAAACAGTAGCTGCCAAAAACAATCTCACTTTGTGTTTAGTTCTTCAGAACAAACGCAGCTGTCACTAGGCAACATGCACAGTGTCATGCATGTTTTTTGGAGTTCTCTGACCGGCAGCAGTCGATTGAAAATAGCGATGGACGGACGGACGATCTTCACGGAGAATTGAGCTTATGAATTTAGACACGCCTAAAGCAAAAGTCCCAGGACGAGACCGCGGTCCACCTTTCATAACCCGACCCCTTGAACAACACGCACATCACGCACAGCGATCTGACATACCGTGCACTCACGCAGACCTTTCCATCCGACGACGAAGCCCTGAAAACACTCTGTCCTCCGGTGCCACGGCGCGTAATGTTCCTGGTTAACTTCAGACACGCAGAGCACACGGTCCTTATGCATGTTACATTTACACCAAATCATCAGCAAAGCTGTTCTTTCTGTCCTGTGTCTGCAGCATCACACGTGTGTGCTCTGACAGAGCAGTGTTTTCAGAGGAACCGGGGGGTTGTCTCTGGCCCGCCAACACCAGCGGCAGAGCGCAAAAAAATTTAATGATATATTTTTAATTATGGGAAACTGGGCCGCGGGCCAGACCAAATTGCTTCAGGGTCCGGATCTGGCCCACGGTCCGCCTTTTGGAGACCCCTGATCTAGACACTGGACCAATATCATGAAGGAATATGCATCACATTAGGTATGGACTTTTCTGGTTCAGTTAAATATAGTAAGACACAAACAAAATTGTTTCCAATTGTACAATATATTGGGCCAATTGGTTCAAAGTACAAAGCAGTGGACCAAGCACAACCCTGCCTCACCCCCCGACGTTTCCAAAATCAGTTGTTCTTGTCCCCCTGTACCCGTCCCTGTACCCGTCCCCCTGTACCCGTCCCCCTGTACCCGTCCCGTACCCGTCCCCCTTGTATCAAAAAAGGTCAACAGCACCTAAATGCCTCTTCCTAGAGATTTGAAACTTTCCACAGTTGTTGTCAACAAGATAAACGGCAAGTACAGTGAATAAGCATCATTTTACAGTGAAGTCTGTCTTGCTGAGGGCCTTTATAAATTGACAGTATTCAGGCGAGACTAAAAAAAATGATGTATTTTTTTTATGTTTGGGCTTCTGTAGTTTGAGTTCTGAAGCCCTGACAGTGTTCATTTGCACATCTGCAGAAACTAGAAGGCCTAAGCTTTCTATTGATAAATCACACTGGCATGTGGGCTGTGAGGTCTTCTTTTAATAAGCAATGCCATTTGGTATGTCCAACTATTGTGCACAGGGCAAAATAGGCGGCTGTTAAATGCGTTTTTCTAGTATAATACCTGACGTTAGTGAGTGTAATCACAAATAGTAATCATCAAATTAAACATTTGAGTTTTTACCCTTTAGATATTTCACGCCAAAATACAATCAGTAGGGGATTCTGGCTCTTGCCCCCCGTTTGAGTGTATGACTTCACCACATTCTAGAATCTGACAACAAACGCCTGGAGACATATCTGCGGTAACAAAAGGAAGGAAAAGAGCGATAATGTAGGTTCCAAAAACCCCACAAATAAACAAGTGTAGCAATAAATATTTGTGCCAATTCATACAACAGCTACTCTTGATCCCTACCTTCAACAGCTGCATTTATCCTGACATTAGATTACTCGCATGTGGACTATTGCATTATCAGGTCAACATTCACTCTTTCAGGATCGTCAAGACACTTCGGCCAGCACTCAGGGAAAAGAGCTGAATACTTTAGCACACTGCAATGGTGTGTTTTGTATTCATTTTTAAAATCTGGAAAAACAAATATCATTTTCACAATTGTTTTGTTCTTTCACACAAAAATGCCAATACAATACATGTGTTTGTCACTGCGCCACTGCGTCTGTCAAAAGCACAGGAGCTCCCACACGACAAAGTAAAAGGTTTGTTTATTAAGCACAGGCAACCGAGTCAATGGGATGTTTTAGGAACTCATTTTGTCCTTGTAATGTTGAGAACTCCCTTTTTCTTGGTCCTTATGCTATATGCAGCTTCCATCAAAACCACCACAAAAGCCATGGATGATTTGATGGACTTTTCACACCAAAGCGACAGGAAAAGCAGCGGTTCATGTTTCTGCTTCATTTCAAAAGAGCTGGATCGGAATTTATTGAAAAAGATAGTTTTGTAACCATAGGATTTAGGCTTTTATCCAAATGCATCATTTCTGAGTTCACCCCTCAAGGACAGTGACATCACAGTGACCCACCTGTCTATTGTACTCCTCCTCGTTTTCCATCCACATGTACTCGGCGAAGGGGTTGGCATCGTTTCCCTCTCCTGCATGCCCATTGGCCACTGGTTCTTTGCCCTCTTTCCCCGGGGCTCCGCCTCCTGGTGTCTTTGCCACCTCTGGACCGCTCATCTCAGCTGGCTCTGCATCACAAACAAACATTGGTCATTTGATGTGCAGCATATACATCACCTGATGTAATAGTGACACAATTGGGGCACCCTGAGGCTGGGGGGGGGTCAGCCTGATGCGGGGGCGGGACAAGTGCGCTGCACATTATCTGTCCATCATAAAAGGGAAAAGTCACATGGTCTGGTTGTCTGTAATGCTGCTTACGATTGTAATCTTTGCGTAGCTCTTTTGACCATGTGGAGCTCATACTCAAACCTGAAGACTTTAGTTACAATTGCACATCTTTTTTTCACCCAAACAAAGAACAAAATTAAAAAACAGTACTTGGTTTTACAAAGGTGTGTTTTTCCTCAAACTGGTTTTCAAATGCCTATAAAAAGGAATGCATTTTTGGAAAGTAGAGCCATGGACGTTGTGGCTAAACCTGCAGCACAACCCTTTGTGAGGCTGAAGAAAACATCTAGCAAACACTCAGTCCTGCAAGGCACTCAAAGCACTTTAACATCAAGGAACCACTCAATTATTCACGACATCCACACAGAGTATTCAGACACAGTGGACGAGGCGGTTTAAGTGTCTTGCCCAAGGACACATGGTCAGGATTCACGGCAGCTGGAATCAGGCGGTGTGATTCCAGCTGCCTCTGGATTTATTCACCAGTATCATTTAAGTAAACGACTGCATTATAACCCAAACTAGAACAGTAAAAACACTGACAATACGACACATGCTTTAGGAATGATATCGTTGGAAAAAACAGCAGCTGGATTAGCAAATAAAGCAGATTTCCTGGACACATGGGAACCAGTCCATCACGTTCTACTCGATCCTCAATAAATGTATTAAAACCTATATAGCCTCTTTGTGCAATTATGTGGTTAATATGAGGGCAAAACTGTGTGCATCCCTTGTCATTTATACCAAAATGGATTAAATCTAAATTTTGCCTCAAAATTCTACAAAAGGAGGTGTGAAAGAAGGTTGTGACAGGCTGTCGCAGTCGAACCATGTCCCTGGTATGCGTGCCTCAGCACCGCAGCCCATATTAATGCATGTAAATTGAGGTTGTACTTTAATAATAGCCACAAAAAAATAACAGCAGGCATAAATGACAGTGTGCGTTTGTACATTCAGGCTTCTTGAACTGATTCTCCTTACCTGGAGCGAGGAGGAGGAAGATCACAGCCAAGTGTTGCTCATGTCTTCAATGTGTGACGTGGATCTACACACAGACTGTGTTCTTGGGTGGACCCTCAGTTCTTTATCTGTAAGCTGATACACTGCTTTGTTTGGGTCAGTGTAAGCTTATGTTAAACATGGTGCCGTTTGTGTAGAATGCTCAGTCGTGCACACCTGCACTGTTACGTCTGTGCTGTTTATTTAACGAGATACATTAACGAGATTCATTTAAAACCAAGGCAAAATTCTGTCTGCTCGCGACAAGTCTGATGGCAGAACACGGGGAAAGGTTTCTTAAAAGGCAGAGGGTGTGAAAACATGAAATAGTTCATCATTAAACAGTTAAATTAAGCTGGACATGCGTGCGAAAATGCCGAGGCCACTTGGGCCTGCAATATTGCGGTTACAGCGACATCCCTAGTTGTTTGAATTATTTTCAAGTGTGTGTGTGTGTGTGTGTGTGTGTGTGTGTGTATAAAAAGCACATGTACAAAAGTATTTTCAGCCTTTTCCCACGCCGCTTTGGCACAAAGAACAGTCTCAAGTCTTTTTGAGAATAATGCCAGTTTATCCGATTCTTCTTTGCAGAACCTTTAAATCTCCACTGGGTTGGTTGGTGAGCGTTCGGTCAGCCATTTTCAGATCTTTCCAGAGATGTTCAGCTAAGTTCAAGTCTGGCCTCTGGACCACTCAAGGACATTCACACAGTTGTCCTGCAGCCACTCCATTGTTCTCCTGGCTGTGTGCTTAGGGTCATTGTCTTGTTGAAGATGAACCCTGTCCCCAGTCTGAGGTCCAGGGCCTCTGGAGCAGGTTTTCATCAAGGATGTCTCTGTAACTGCTGCATTGCATTCATCTGTCTGTTGATCCTGACTAGTCTCACAGTTCCTGGTGCTGAAGAACATCTCCACAGCGTGATGCTGCCACCACCATGCTTCTCTGTAGGGATGGTACTGTCCAGGTGATGAGCAGGGCCTGGTTTCCTTCAGACATGATGCTTTCTATTCAAAGAGTTCTTTGTTTCATCAGACCAGAGCTGTTTGTTTTTCATGGTCCGAGAGTCCTTCAGGAGCCTTTTCACAAACTCCAGGTGGGCTGTCATGTGCCTTTTACTGAGAAGTGCCTTAGTCTTCTGGAAGGTTCTCCTTGATCCTCTGGTTTGTGCTCTGACATTGCTGTTAACTGTGGGACTTCATATAGACGTGTGTGCGCTTTTTCAAATTCACTTTCTGCACTCAAAACTGTAAATTTAACTAATCTTGTGTCCATAGTAATGCCTATTTTTTATTTTATACTATAGTATTTTTAAATTGTTCCTTAATGCATGTCCTTTTGATTTCATAGATATTGTTTTTTATTATTGCTCAGTGTTTTGTGTTGCACCTTAACGCCAAGACAAGTTCCCGTTTGTGAATTTTGTTCATTGACAATGGCAATAAACCCTTTCTGATTCTGATGAATGGTCAGAGCCACACAAACAGGAGCGTCACTCTGGAGCTGCATTCAGCTGCACTACGGCAGCTCAGACTAGAGGTAAGATCGGGCCTAAAAAATCCAGGCCCACGGGCATTAAAGCCCAACCCGGCCCGAGCCCGACCAATTAACTTGATTTGCCCGAGCTCGAAGCAAACCCGAAATTTCAATTTATCCCATAGTATTTTTGGCAGAAAAAAACGCAAGATTTCTTAAGGTTAAATAATCTACATATTTTTATGATCATGATAAATGCATTTGCACGCCAGATAAAGAGAGTGAAAGAGAGATCTTGATGCGCTTTCATTACGCGGGGACACGGCGGTGCGTGTTTGCCTCTTCAGTTCCCCTGTCTTAAGTTTCTCCTTGACTTCTTGCTGCTCCAGATCGGGGAGACCTAAACTAAATAGATGCGGACTACATTCACGTCAGGAGATTACATTCACGCCACGGGCCCAAAGCGTGCCCAGGCTCTGCGCTTCCTGTTTAGTAGTTATATAGCAATGACCTTACAGCCCCTTCTGTTTTAACCAAATTATTATTTATTTATTTTATAACAAGTATTCCTTAGTTTAGTATCCACACATCGTTTTAGGATACATTTTTATAAACATATATTTATTAAAAAAGTCAGCGAGAGAGAAGCCCGGCCCGGCCCGACCCGAACGTAATGATTGTCATTTTAGACCAGACCCGACTTTCGGGCTGGGTCGGGTTCGGGCTCGGGCTTAAGATCTTACCTCTAGCTCAGACACACCACCGAACTACTGTGCGGACAAATGGAGACGCCCCCCATATTAGGGCCTTAAAAAAGGGAAGAGAACAACAGCTCGTTGGCTGCTACATTCTAACAGAACAGGCTGTAAACTTTAACAGTCTTTATTCTGAGTCAAAAAAAGGTCTTGTTTTTAGATGAAACTTCTCACTAAATATAAGCGCGACGAATTCACTCGACCCGCGATGATATATTCTTTCAGACATCCGACTAGTTTTCCTCCTAAACGATCAGTTAAGACATGTTTACTCCAGATAACTTTAGTGTGACAGGTTTAAAGGAGACGAGCCTGAAGGGGAGGGGAGGGGACGAGCCTGAAGGGGAGGGGACGAGCCTGAAGGGGAGGGGACGAGCCTGAAGGGGAGGGGACGAGCCTGAAGGGGAGGGGAGGCGGCGAGAGAGGCGGCGAGCCTGAAGTGGGGGGAGAGGAGGGACTCAAAAGAGTATACTGTGTTCTAACAACATTTAAAAAAAGATTTGACCCTTATTTTAAAAAAACTGCAATATTTCTTTGTTAAAAAACTATTTTGTTTAAGACTAGTCGACCTAAAATTGGTTATTGGCCCAAGCGTTTCCAATGACATTGGCCTAAGATTCGTAAGATAAAGATCGCAATGGGGAAATTTGAGTGTTGCAACACACATTAGGAGAAGTATAATAATAAAAACAGATAGCTTAAAAATAACAGAAAAATGACACTTATTCATGTTCTACCCATAGAAAAATATTGCACCAGTCATGATTGACCTTATGTCACAGTATTGCACATGATTATGAACGCTGAATGACATGTTCCCTGTTCTTTTAGTTGCCGTCTGGTCATGTTGTGTGTTCTGTGAAAACGTGGCGCATGTCTCCTCTGCCCTCACATCCAGGGTTCTTCTAACAGCAGCTCAAAGGCCGCTCCTCGGTCAGTCTGCACACTCAGTACTTGTGTACTCCGGGGTACACACTTGGGGAATGGATTTAAGATTATAAACTTGCACTTGGAACTTTCAGCTTTAGGGACAGGTGGACTTGATGACATCACAGGAAATAAAGCTGTGAGCATTCACCATTAAAAAAAAAAAAAAGCCAACAGTGAATCTGAAACATTCAACGAATGCTGCAAAACAGCAGCCTCATCCAAAATATTTCAAATATTCTTTGTGGAAAAAATAATAATTATACAGTGCTTGTGGTGAGTGTGTGTGCCCGTAGACTTTATTGACAGAAAAGTGGTGTGAAACGGGGGAGAGAAGGGGGGACATGCAGTAAATTGTTGAGAGTCCCCGTGTGGTACGCTGGAGCCACAGCCAGGGACAAACAGAGACTACAGCGCATTGTGCGCTCTGCTGAGAAGGTGATCGGCTGCAGACTTCCATCTCTGCAGGACCTGTACGTCTCCAGGGCTCTGGACGAGCAGGTCGGATAACAGCTGACCCTTCTCCACCCTGGACATGGTCTGTTTGAACCACTCCCCTCAGGCAGGAGGCCACTCCCCTCAGGCAGGAGGCTACGGTCGGACCAGAACCTCCCGCCACAAGAATAGTTTCTTTCCCTCTGCCGTTGGACTCATGAACACTTCTAAACACCTGCCACTTTAACTGCAACTATTCATCACTCACTGCACAACAACTGTAAATTTAACTAATTTTCATGCACATAGTAAGGCCTATCTTTACTATACTATAGTCCTTTTAAATTGTTTCTTAATGCATGCACTTTTGATTTCATATGTTGCACCTTAACGCCAAGACAAGTTCCCATGATTGTGAATTTTGTTCATTGACAATGGCAATAAACCCCTTCTGATTCCAGATTCAAACTCTCGACACTGCGGCCCGCTGCACTGGGAGCCTGGCATAAGTGTGCTATGTCTTAACCACTCAACCACCGGCCAGCTCTGCTCTGTTTATGATTTTATGATATACAGTGGTCCCTCGCTATAACGCGCTTCACTTTTCACAGCCTTGCAGAATTTTTTTTATTTTACAGTGTATTGTTTTCTGCGTCCTGATTGGCTAAGGGACTGTAGACTATTGTCAATCTCTTCCGTACTGTGTCTCTTGTACAGTAGCTGCAGAATGCGTTCAGCTTGGCAGTGTGACTGAAAGGCTGTATGTCTGTACGTTATCTTTAACCCACAATGTCGAAATGTTCTGCACTGACAAAGACAAGAGCAATGTGAGGAAATGTTAATGCCTGTCTGAGAAAAGTGTAGTGGGGGGTTTTGCAACCTTAAAACATTTATAATAATTGTTAAAAAAAAAGAATAATGCTGACTACTTCGCGGACCTCCCTTAGTGAAAGTTATTTTTAGTATGCCTCTCTCGCGATAAACGAGGGACCACTGTAATGCAATTTGAAGTATTTTAAGTACAGGTAGCGTATTCAGAATAAACTATTGGGCCTAGTATTCAGTACCCTCTATTCAGTATTTTCAGTATTCCGTATAATTACATCTTCAAAGTAGGCCATTATTCCCAGCAAAGTCCAGGCAAGTGTCTACATAAATAAGCTTCTTGAAAAGAACGTAAAAGCGCTATAGCAACATGTAGGCCTCCATGATTGTTATTAGGTTAGCATCAATATGATTAAAATAAGGGGGAAACATTTTCATTTTAATGTATGCACTATTAAGGTAAAAACTGCAACATTTGTCTTTTCACAAATGAAATGTGAGGAAATAGAAGCAAGTTTTATTCTACACATCTTTTAAAAATACACTGAGGAAAGGGCAGGGGATTGCAGTGATCGGCCACCAGCGCGTGCGCCAAATGAAGAGCATTGTGGGAAATATACTGAGCAGAGTATGGACAAGTCTCCTCTGATGCATCCTCTGTAAAACGGCCGGAGCAAGTTTTCATCCGGGGAATGCCAGCAAAGGACTTGTGATGTGGAGGATGACGTTTCACAAGTCCACGAGCACACGAGTCTGCACAAGTACGTGGACAGATACATGTGTCCTGCTGTCAGCGCGCGACTCACCTGGGAACATCACTAGTGTGGCTTGACACCTGATACCACTGTCGATATCGCAAAGGGGAAAAAATAACTCTTGGTTTTAGACAATACATTTTCCAGCCGAAAGAGTAGTTTGTTTACAATTCTATTATGTGGTACGCTGTCTCATAGTAGTTTTGATATAGATGCAGACCATTCTACAACTGTTCAGGAAACAATTTAGTCCTGTTTGTATCTATAATTGTTCAAACGAGCATCTAGTTTCAATCTACAACACTGAGCCATAAATATCTTGGAATAAATCATTGACAATTTACACCATTCCTGCCGTCAAACCAGCCCGCTGGTTAAAATACAGTAAACGTGAGGAGCTCTGAATGCATCACTACAGCAGGCCCCACATTTGGCCACCATCTAAACAATAGTATTCATGTCAGTATGTTACAAGATAAAACGTTTTAACGTCCAATAATTCACACTGCAAGACACTCCTGTACACAGGTGTTGTGGATCATCTCCGCGCTGCTGAAGGATTAATTAATCCAGTGTTCTTTTGAGAAACGTGCCAATACACAGCATCATTCTTAAGAGCCCACGCCACAGCCTCGGATCGAGCAGCTGAGACTACACCGAGACCGCACTTATAAAACGCAGCTTTAGCGCCTTCATAACACGTTATGTAATGCGATAGGAGTGGACGTTACGGGACTCCATCGTGTCCCCGAGCCAGGTGCACAGGCCCACCTGCTCCTCCAGGCTACGCTACAGTATTAGACGGCTTAAGTGATGCAAATGGTCTGCTTTGGTCACGGTCTGCAGTCAGTCTGTTATTGGACAGGCCTCAAGTACGAGCACAGCTACAACAACAAAGACAGCGAGACCAAGGACGTAAAGCTGATTTGATGACGCCAGTCACAACTATGTTAACACATTAGTCACACTTTTAAACATACGAAAACAGAACATGAAGTGACGCTCTGGAGTAGAGTGCATCTGTGACGGATGCTCCAGCAAACAAAGTGTCTCGGACTGGTTAGCCGCTGCTACAGCTACATCTAACGGTACAGCTAACGCTACAGCTAGCACTAGAGCTAGCGCAGCTACAGCATGGCAGCATCACGGAGCAGCTCAGCAAAACAAGCTACCTCCTACCGGGGATTAGTGCCGTTTTAACCCACTCGGAGACCACAAACCCACAGTTACACACACACACGTACCTGGCATGGCGTCCCGTGCCGTGCTGTTTCAGACCGTGCGTGTGGAAGTCTCCTTGGGCAGACGGACTCGTCGTTCCCAGTGAAGGCTCGTCTGTGGCCGATGCAACGTAGCTCTCTTTAGCTCGCCTCGTTAGCCACCGAGCGCTAACGTTAGAGAGCTCTGTCACGTGGGCTGGGCCGCGTTCAAGCCCACTCTGACTGTGGGAAAATACAGGACAACACAGACACATTTGTATCCGCGTCTTCAGTTGCCGGTGGGAAACCCCAATAATGCGCCAGGCACTGGTTTATCTCTGATTCATGTAGAATAGGCCTACGCTCGTGTGCCTTGGTACGGCGTGATGAAAAGCCATGGAAAAGCAAGTCCCGTTTTAACTCTTTGTGGACATATAGGAACGCTGTAAGTTGCGCTGATGTTACATCATCACGGTAGTGCAAAAACGAACAGAGTCGCATGAATGCCTCTCTTGAACAAACATCCGAAGCCCCTGCGCACACGCACGCACACACGCGCCGGGGCCCAGAGAGAAGCAGCCTGCCTGGCCTGCGCCTCCGATACTAGAGCCGGAGTTCAAGCTCCCATTATTAACAGTTATGAGGACAAAATCACACTTGTTTTCACAGACGTACTCGCTCCACAGTCCGATGCGCCTTTAGTGAAGGTTTTATTAACCTTTGATCTGCCACTGAGTCTTATAAGTCTTATCGCCATTTACGAACACGTTTGTCTTGCCACATACTCAAAACTATTGAACCACTAACGGTAGATGTAAAAGGAGACGGTAGCAACCAGCAACAGCCAAACAAATGATTAACATTTCATAAAGACTTCCGGATGCGTTTGGGGCAAAGTGAGCTCCTTTTGATCAGTACGGACTCACCACTCAACTTCGAGGGCAAACGGGGACGAGGGTCCGTCCGGGAAGGGTACTTTTTCCGTTTGCAAATACCCCCAACCAAACACGTGAGATCCGCGTAGCGTGGGTTGGGCCGCGAAGTGCACCGTCACCCGAGTCCGGAATGCGTGCACCGTAACAAAAACGTGAGGGAAATGGGCAGCTCCGTAAAAAACCTGCTAAAGGAGAATGTTTGTGGTGGTCGCGTTTGCCCAGTTGTGCACTGCTGTCATTGGTGGGTTCACACGTCAGTCAAAAGCGTAGTGGATTTCAATTGGATAAGATTACATTAAACCCCGCCCTATCCCTCCCATTCACATAAGTAAACAAAACAAGCCCCTTTTCGTTAAGGTTAGGTGTTAGAATTATTGAGACAATTCATTAGTAAATACATTTTTTATAAAATTTTAAACATTGTAGAGTCCATGGGCCGGACAAAAGTTGATACCGGTCTGTGGCATGTTTGAAAAGGTCCATATAAATCATTGTGACATAAAGGTAATGCAAGAATTTTTGAGATATTGAACTTCCTTCATTATCAAATAGCAATGAAAATGAACTAGATCAACCAATAAAACTAGATGAGATTTTAAAAGTCATTAATTCCTTTGAAAAAAAGATATCTCATGGTCCAGAGGCAACAATACAGAATTGTATCAAATATTTAGTGATGAATTATCCCCTTTACTTTAAAAATGTTTCCAAACTAACTCACATATCACCGTAATACATAAAAAAGTTTTAGGTTGTAGCAACTATCACTAGCTAATATAGACAATAAAATCTTCATCAGTCTTCTTCAAAAATAATTCATAGTGATTCATACATTCATCTGATAATTCAAGGAAATTATTTAATGAAAGCAAAAAATCTCCCTTACTCAGCGGCTGTACACCAAATTATTATGCAATTTGTGTTTAAGAGTTATGAATGTATTTTGTGTTTATTTTCCAGTGAAACTCGTGGATGGTATTGTCAGGGCTCTTTGGGTCAGGGAAATAAATCTCAGACACCTGCGCCAATCAGTTTGCCATGTAAGTTCAACTAAAGAAAAAGCTAGTTAAGAAGGACGTTCCACATTTTTAAGCATTAATAATGCATTTTCAAGCAATATGGGAAAGAAAAAGGATCTCTCTCGTTCCGAAAAGCATGAAATAGTTAAATGCCTTGGACAAGGAATGAAAACCTCAGAGATTTCCCGAAAATGTAAGCTTGATCATTGCACTATTAAGAGGTTTGTAGCTGATTAAGAGCACACACGGATTTGTGCAGATAGAGGCACAATGCGGAAGGTTTCTGCCAGACAAATACATCGGATTAAGAGAGCAGCTGCTAAAATGCCATCACAAAGCAGCAAACAGGTATTTGAAGCTGCTGGTGCCTCTGGAGTCCTGCGAACATCAAGGTGTAGGACCCTCCAGAGGCTTCTAAACCTTCTATATGACCTCCATTAGCCACTGCTCACAAGCAGAAATGCATAGTCCAGACAGTAGCTGCTGACATCCAGCATCAAGCACACTTCCAAATGATCATGAGTCATGGTGGAACGGTACTTTGACTTAATGTTCTTCATGTGTGAAAAGGCTGACTCATATAAATAAGTGGAGCCGAATAATGCGGTCAAGGAAGTAGCTCATTTCCTCATTTTGGAGTACTTTTCCTCTGTGAGTAAGTTCCAGAAGTGTCCATGAGCTCTGGACTTCAGCTGAATGTTGGCATATAGTGTCAAAATCTCATCTTCCACTTCAGAAGAGTGGCAATTTTTCATGCAAGTGAATCAACCTCGCGAGTGAAGGCCGGTAACTTGCTAGCAACCTCGATAGTTTTGCGGCACTTGGGGCCATTGTTTGCACATGCACAGTGACCTAAGTGACGGGATGGATGATAGGCTGACGTCTGTTTTTTTAATCTCATTCGATCTACTCACAGTACCTTTGAGATCGACTGGTAGATCGCAATCAGCATATTGCTGCTTTGGAGCATACGCAAGCAAAAGATCTCTGAGGGCGGGAGGCAGTTCACATCGAAACAGCAGCTCTGGGAGGCTATTATGACATCCCGCAAAGAAATTCAAGCAGAAACTCACAAGTTCAATGGATGCAAGAATTGTGAAGCTCCTGTCAAATAAGGGGTTCTATGTTAAAATGTACACTTGACCTGTCGTTAAAGATACAAAAGCACCACAGAGAAGGTGGAGGCGTCGACCAGAAAGTCATCGTAAAAGATACAAAAGATACATGTACAGACATAAGCAGAGACAAATAGCGCAAAAGAATTCATCTAAAAGCGATGTGCCCATCCCGGAGAAATCTGTTACGCTGGCAATGTCAAATAAATATTCATGTCAACAAAACTGTTAAATTTAATGAATAGAAATCAAGGTTTTGTGATTTCTGTCATGTCTTTGTGAATTGAATGCATTTTTTTCCTATTGTGTGAAGCACTTTGAATTGCCTTGTGTACGAATTGTGCTCTACAAATAAACTTGCCTTGCCTTGCCTATTAACTACAAAATCATCCCCTGTTGGGGATATTTTGTGTCACTCAAAATGTTGTTACAGTGGCATGTTGTGCAACTCCGGCCCAGAATCCTTGGCCCTCTAGAAAATCTGGCCCTCGGGAAAATGAAGTTGAAAAGCTGTACACTACGCCGTCATAGTTTAATATCATGCCCTGCACAGAAGGTTCGCCTGCTTAAGTCAGCACATGTCCAGGCCCATCTAAAGTTTGCCAATGACGATTTGGATGATCCAGACGAGTCATGGGAGAAAGTCATGTGGTCAGATGAGACCAAAATATAAATTTTTGGTATTAATTCCACTTGCATCACATCCCAAGAACACCATCCCTACTGTGAAGCGTGGTGTTGGAAACATCATGCTTTGGGGGTGTTTTCTGCACAGGGGACAGGAAAACCAAAGCACACAGCCAGGAGAACCAAGGTGTGGCTGTGTAAGAAGCATATCAAGGTTCTTGAGTGGCCTCACTAGTCTCAAAACCTAAAGCCAGTAGAAAATCTTTGGAGGGAGCTGAAACTCTGTGTTGCCCAGCGACAGCCCTGAAACCTGACAGATCTAGAGAAGATCTGTGTGGAGGAGCGGGCCAAAATCCCTGCTGCAGTGTGTGCAAACCTGGTCAAGAACTACAGGAAACGTTTGACCTTTGTAATGGCAAACAATGGCTTCTGTACCAAATATTAACACTGATTTTCTCAGGTGTTCAAATACTTATTTGCTGCAATAACATACAAAGAAATTATTTAAAAATCATAAAATGTGATTTCCGGATATTCTTTAGGATTCTCTCTCACAGTGGAAATGCGCCTACGATGAAATTGTCAAACCCCTCCATAATTTCTAAGTGGGAGAACTTACGAAATCACAGGGTGTTCAAAAACTTACTTTCCTCACTGTATATTTATTTAAAGTTTTATAAACAAATGAATAGAAACAAAACAGAACAAATAGAGAGTAAGAATAATAAAAAACAAAAACAAGCAGACATCAACTAAACACAAATACAAAAACAATCACGGCATAATTTCCAAGTGAGGAGCAAGTGCATCCCCCAGAGCCCTACACCACTCTGAGGCGAACCCGTCACTCCCTGGAGAACCACCGCTCTTCAATCTCTTGATTGCTCCTAATATTTTACTCTAGTAAACTCACTTTATTCAGTGCCTCTCGATTTGGACACATCTGTAGGTTTGATTCAAAATTCCAATCGCCGCCACAGATTAGGGTTGGAAGATCAGAGTGGTTTATAACCAGGTCCATAATATCAGTATAAAAGGTGATATCAGTCTCTGATGCAGCATACACATTAATTGCTACTCTAACCAGTATATATATACCCTCCCTGTCTTTACATTTAAAATTGTGTTAAAAAGCCATTTGGTTTGAAATCAGTTTTGCAACTCCTCTCTTATGTTTGCCTCTGTATGATGAATGACAAGACCTTCCAAAACAAAATTTGGTTAGTTTTTGATCTTCAATGTCGTTCAAATGGGTCTCTTGTAAATATATGTCTATTCTTTCTTTTCTCATTTTGGTTAACATTTTTGATCGATGAATTGGGTTCAATATGCTGTCGATGTTAAAGGACGCTACCTGTAAAACCTCTTTTGCCATTGGATTGATTGTATTGATTTTGCCATTAAAATGTTTTGAGCGGATTTAAACTCTCTGGTCGAACACACCATATAAGCACATGAACTACAGAAACAGGAAACAGATGAAAGAATAACATTGAACACGAAAGGGTTCATGCTGAAAACATGCACCGAACCTAAAACCTGATCATGTAAAATTTTAAAAAAGGTGGCGGGAAGTCCATTCCTAATGAAGGGCCCCCGAAAACTCCACGGCCGCTCCTGGCTCCACACAAAGAAATGGATACACTACCTCCTCAGTTCACTTTGCACCCCCACTGCCCAATAAATATATTTTTCAATTGTCCCACAAGTCCCATCTCCCACATTTGGCACTCTGATGAGTGGATGTAATTAGACACAGAGTGTGTGCTAAAGCAGACAGCCAACATGGAGCATAAATGACAAACAAATTACTATCATTAGTCTCTTCTACTCAAAAGAAATGTATTACCAGGTGAACACAACCTGAATTCCCCTCCCCCATGTTGGTGGCTCTATTTCTCGTCACTGTTCAGTTGTCTGTGTTTTGCATCTTCCTGAGAAGGACCGCTATCTCTCCTGGTGTTCTGAGCACGTGTTGTTTACCTTCGAAACTCCCTCTTCACCTACGACTGCAGACCCGTGCATGGATCTAACTCCATCATCAAGTTCGCGGACGACACCACGGTGATAGGTCTCATCACTAACAACGATGAGACAGCCGCTCTGTTGCGGAGTGCAAGGGACTGCAGCGGGTGGTGAAAACTGCCCAGAGCATCACAGGAACTCCACTTCCAGCCATTGAGGAAGTCCAGAGAAAACGTTGTCTACGTCGAGCTCGCAGCATTCTCAAGGCCGGTTCCCACCCTGCACACAGACTGTTCCCCCTCCTGCCCTCAGGAGGGCGCTTCAGGTGCCCCCGGACAAGGACTAGCAGACTGAGGAACAGTTTCTTCTCCCGAGCTGTGTCCTTAGTGAACTCTGCCCCATGCCGATGAACCCCCCCTACCCAATCCCCAACCACCACCACCCACAAACTCGTCATCTCCCCCCACTGTCCAAAGACGGTACACCAGCACTACTGGACCTTCCTGCACTCAAACACTTTGGATTCTGGTTGCACTGAAAACTGAAAACCGTACTGTACATTGCACTAGTCTAGTAATGTTAGGCAGCTACTGTTTATTATTATGCACTATTTAATGTTCACTCAATCTGTACTACTTAATTTATCATATGCCCATTTGCCTTTGTAAATGATGTCTATAGTCCCTGTTTTATAGTCTACATACAGTTAATGCATAATATATATAATATTGCACTTTACCTCAATCAATCTGCATATTTGTACTTATATACTACAGCTCCTTATTTTAGCTATCACCTATTTATTATTATCTGTATATTGTACTTACTATTATTGCACTCTGGTTGGATGCTAAACTGCATTTCGTTGCTTTGTACTTGTACATGTGTAATGACAATAAAGTTGAATCTAATCTAATCTAATCTAATCTAAAGTCATCATAAGAGTTGCCGGGAAAGAGAACCCATATTTAAATTTTCTCATCCTGATTCCTCACAGATATGGTGGAACTTTTGTCGTTGTTGACGAACCTCATATGGAATATCTGGGGCAAGAAGATGCGCTTGCCTTTGTACTGGAGGTCTCCTTTAACTTTTGCTGCCTTCAGAATCAGAATCAGAATCCGAAGGGGTTTATTGCCATTGTCAATGAACAAAATTCACAAAACAAAGGAACTTGTGCAACATAAAACACTGATCAATAAAAAAAAAAACATATATGAAATCAAAAAGGGCATGCATTAAGAGACAGTTTAAAATTACTATAATATAAAATTAAAATAAAATTAGCATTACTATGTACATGAGAATACAGTGTAAATCTACAGATGTAGTTCAGAAAGTGACAGTGCAGTGAGTGGTTGAATAGTTGCAGTTAAATGTGGCAGGTGTTTAGAAGTGTTCATAGAGTCCAATGGCAGAGGAAAGAAACTATTCTTTGTGGCGGGAGATTCTGGTCAGCTGTGACCCGACCTGCTCGTCCCAGAGACCCTGGAGACGTACAGGTCCTGCAAGAGACGGAAGTCTGCTGCCGATCACCTTCTCAGCAGAACGCACAATGCGCTGTAGTCTCTGTTTGTCCCTGGCTGTGGCTCCAGCAGAGGGCGCTGTAGTCTCTGTTTGCTCCTGGCTGTGGCTCCAGCTTACCACACGGTGATGGAGGAGGTGAGGATGGACTCAATGATGGCCGTGTAGAACTGCAGCCATCATCTGCACTGGCAACTTGGCTTTCCTCAGCTGCTGCAGGAAGTACATCCTCTGCTGGGCCTTCTTGATGAAGGGAGCTGATGGAGGGCTCCCACTTGAGGTCCTGGGTGATGGTGTGCAGAGGAAGCGGAAGGAGTCCACGTGGTGATGGGGGAGTTCTGTCATGATGAGGGGGCTGGGGGCTGTGGCTTTCCTGAAAATCATCTCCACTGTCTTCTGGCGTTGAACTCTACTTTGTTACCCGCTGCACCAGGACACCAGCCGGTCCACCTGATCCACAGGCAGAGGCTAAAGCCTCTCCAAACCTGCAGTGAGAAATCTAAGAAATGGTCCAATGAGGCAGTGGAGGAGCTCCGTGCGTGTTTGGACATTACAGACTGGGGAGGTCTTTCAGAGCTGCCACAGATAGTTTGGATGAGTACAACGGACACTGTGACGTCATACATTCGATTCTGTGAGGACAGCATCATACCAACACACACCAAAGTCACTTTCAACAATGACAAACCCTGGTTCACCCAAAACTGAGGCAGTTAAGAAAGCAGAAGAGGCAGCGGCACAGGGCTGGTGACAGGGGGCGCTACAAAGAAGCAAAGTATGGATTTAGCAAAGAGGTTCTCGAGCGAGAATCACTGTCAATACGCGTCTGAACAAGCAGTTCTCTGACAACAACCCGCCTCCGTGTGGAGGGGCCTCCGCTTCTCACAACCAAAAGCCCGAGCCCCCCTGCTGCAACAATCAAAAAACTGGCTGAGCAACTTAACACTTCTACCTCAGTTTGATGTGACCACCCGCCTCCCACCACGGTGGCACACCAGCCAACCCAAACCTGGTCTCCCCCCACCTCCCCCACCACCCTCTCAGTTCAGGAACAGGATGTTACAGGCTATTTCGGAAATCCAACCCCCGAAAAGCTGCTGGACCAGACGGCGTCTCTCGCGCTACATTAAGACATTTGCGCAGGAGAGTTAACCCCGTCTTCACAGAACATTTTTAACACCTCCCTGGGGTCATGCCATGTCCCAGCCTGCTTCAAGTCGGCCATCATTGTCCCTGTCCCCAAGAGCCCCGGATCACTGGACTTAATGAACTACAGGCCAGTGGGCGCTGACGTCTGTAGGGATGAAGTCATTTGAACGCCTGGTCTTGTCCCCACCTCAAGTCCTTCACCTCCTCCCTGCTGGACCCCCTGCAGTTCCCCTACAGAGCCAACAGGTCTGTAGACGACGCCATCAACCTGGCACTCCACTTCATTCTGCAGCATCTGGACTCACACGGGAACCTACGCCAGGATCCTGTTTGTGGACTTCAGCTCTGCTTTCAACACCATCCTCCCTGCTCTGCTCCAGGACAAGCTCTCCCAGCTCAACGTGCCTGACTCCACCTGCAGGGGGAGCACTGACTTCCTGACGGATCGAGAGGCAGTGCGTGCGGCTGGGGAAAAATGTCTCAGACACTCGGACTATCAGCACAGGAGCTCCACAGGGCTGTGTACTTTCCCCTCTGCTCTTCTCCCTGTACACAAACTGCTGCACCTCCAGCCACGACTCCGTAAAACTGATCAAGTTTGCGGACGACACCACCCTCATCGGGCTCATCTCGGACGGGGATGAGTCTGTCTACAGGACGGAGGTGGACCGGCTGGGGTCCTGGTGCAGCGGCAACAACCTGGAGTTCAACGCCCAGAAGACAGTGGAGATGATCGTGGACTTCAGGAAAGTCACAGCCCCCCAGCCCCCCCTCATCATGACAGACTCCCCCATCACCACCGGTGGTCTCCTTTCGCTTCCTGGGCACCACCATCACCCAGGACCTCAAGTGGGAGCCCTCCATCAGCTCCCTCATCAAGAAGGCCCAGCAGAGGATGTACTTCCTGCGGCAGGCTGAGGAAAGCCAAGCCTTGCCAGTGCAGATGATGGTGCAGTTTTACACGGCCATCATTGAGTCCATCCTCACCTCCTCCATCACCGTGTGGTACGCTGGAGCCACAAGCCCAGGGACAAACAGAGACTACAGCGCCCTCTGCTGGAGCCACAGCCAGGGACACAACAGAGACTACAGAGCACATTGTGCGTTCTGCTGAGAAGGTGATCGGCTGCAGACTTCCATCTCTGCAGGACCTGTACGTCTCCAGGGCTCTGGGACGAGCAGGTCGGATCACAGCTGACGAACGCTTATCGCTTCCCCCAAGTCCTCTGACTTCCAGTCTGAGATCAACTGGGATCAATGTGGTTACTATTTTTATTGGAAACCACTCCTCAGGCAGAGAGATGGCTATCCTGATGGGTCCATATTATTACTTCTGTGAAGAGCTGAACCGACCGCAGCAGAATAAAGAACCAGACCGGCCTAACCTATCCGCTTTCAGTCCGCGCCATTGGCCAATGCAAGAAATAGTTTCTTTCCCATCTGTTGGAGCCTCGTCGACGTTGTCGGGTAGAGGTTGCCTCATAACACATTCTAAACAAACAGCACCTCAGCTGTTAGGACTGCACTTTAACTGCCTCTTCAAGTCACATCGCATCACTGTCACTATTTTTCCATGCAACTACATACTTTAAACTTAAAAACGTTGTGTGGGATACATAGCAATGCCATATAGTTTTTTTTTTTTTTATTTTTTTTTTTATTTTTTAAATGTTATTTTTTTTTTTTTTTATTTATTTTTTTTTTTTTTTTTTTTTTTTAAATAATTTTTTTGTTTGGGAAGTAATCACTGATTAGCCTAAACTAATCGGCGTAAATTTTTAAAACATTGTACCTTACCTTTTTAATATCGATGGCCTGCCTGTTATTGTTTTGAATGAATAAAATATTTGGGTTGTTTTTTAATTTTAATTTTCTTCAGATGTTTGGTGTTGCACCTTAATGCCGAGACAAGTTCCTATGCCTGTGAAGTTTGTTCATTGACAATGGCAATAAACCTTTCTGATTCTGATTTCTGAAGTCAGTGATCCACCTGCAGGTGGAGTCGGGCACATTGAGCTGGGAGAGCTTGTCCTGGAGCAGAGCAGGGAGGATGGTGTTGAAATGCAGAGCTGGAAGTCCACGAAACAGGGATCCTGGCGTAGGTTCCCGCGGAGTCCAGATGCTGCAGGATGAAGTGGAGTGCCAGGTTGATGGCGTCGTCTACAGACCTGTTGGCTCTGTAGGCGAACTGCAGGGGGTCCAGCAGGGAGGAGGTGAGGGACTTGAGGTGGGGCAAGACCAGGTGCTCAAATGACTTCATGACTACAGACGTCAGCGCCACAGGCCTGTAGTCATCAAGTCCAGTGATCCGGGGCTTTTTGGGGACAGGGACAATGATGGCAGACTTGAAGCAGGCTGGGACGTGGCATGACCCCAGGGAGGTGTCAAAAATGTCTGTGAAGACGGGGGCCAGCTCTCCTGCGCAGTGTCTTAAAGGAGAGACACCGTCTGGTCCAGCAGCTTTTTGGGGTTTGGATTTCATGACACGTTCCTTCACACACTCATTAAGAAACCTCTTTATCAAGCCTCGTGGTTTATCAGGTTATGTGTTCTTTCTATTGTGATGGGGGGACCTCAACTCCAGAGCCTACAAGGAGCTCTGGGACCACACTCTCCAGGAAGCTTTCAGTATCTTCTCCTCCTCTCCATTTGGGAGCCCCTCAAGTCTGAGGTTTGGTCGACGGATATGGACTCTCGATCCAGGATCTTACTTTTCATATTCTTGTTCTCCGTCTTCAGTATCATCAGCTTGGCCCACATCACATCAATCTCGCTTTGTTTGCTTGCCAGGCAGGCTGTTTTGTAATGGCACCATGAGCCGGCAGCTTTGTTTGTCTTGGTCCCGTAGTTTTACCAGGCTTGGGTTTTCCATGTCCATTAATTTCTTGTTCGTCTTTTCTGGGATTATGTGGGTCAAACGATATTTTTAAAGCTAGTTTCTGCAGCAGCGGCCGGAGCGTGTGCACACAGTCACCTAAACCGGAAGTCCATTTTTAATATTTTTTTTATTGTTGTTGATATTTTTGACTGTGTATATCTTTTTTATTTTCTCTCTAGCTCCTCACTTCTTACATGTTATTTTTATTTATTTAAATTATTTAAATGAAAGAACAGAGAAAGAAAAACACGACCAGAGAGCAGACACAAAATAAAAGCAGCAGACATCCAACAAAAAAATCCTAAAAGAAAAGAAAACATCCCATTTTGTCCAAAGTCTGTCAAATTTGTCCAATTTCAAATTAAGTCCAAATGTAATTTTTTTCTATTTTACGTATGTCCAATATAATGTTAGTCCAGTCCTTGATTGTCATTTTGTGTCACTTTTTTGTGAGGGCTTTTTTTGCCGTTGCCAGGAGCATGTTCCAGAGATAACTGCTGGTTATGTTCATGGCAGGAGTCCAGAGGCCCAAGTACATAGATCTGAAGAATAAATTGTCTGTAAGGCTTTATTGATCTCAGTCCAATACTTGTGAACATGATGGTGATTTCCTGGCTGCCTCATCTCCTCAAACAGTCTGCATTTCCCTGTGAGTAATGGCCACTTTGACATGGGGTTATAAAGAAGCGAGACACACTTTTGCAACAGAATTCCGTCCAAACATGTGATTTTGTGGTTTTCCACTGAGATGTAAATATACTTTCCCACTCTTCATCATCCATTCCTCTAAATCCTTTTGAAGGTTCAAATTTATAAGCTTTAATAAATAATTCAGTCAAAAGGCTATGGTTATCATTCTTTTTGATTTCTTGGTTATAATAACTCCTTATTTGTAAATACCTATAAAAGTCCTGCTTCTCTAAGCCAAAGGATTCTTTCATCTCCTCAAAGCTCCTCAGATGATTCTCCTTTACAATCTGGTAAAAGACCTTTATAATTAATTTATGTTTTAATTTTAATTATGTATGTTTTGATCAGCTCTTTCCATGTTGCAAGAACAGACTTCACCCAAGTGTTCGGAAGTCAATTTTAATACATTTTTAAACTATTTTGGCTTCTTTTGTGCCACCGCTTCTAGGGTCCTACCTCTGCGACGTTTCGCACTGATATGACTATGGCTCTCTTGTGTAAGGTAAAGTGAGTGCGTTATTAATGTTATTGTAGTTCCGTGGTATATCTGATTGATCGCTTAGCTCCACTGTCAATCATCTCGTTTGGTCGGTTCCGCTGTCACATGCCCTGGCTCTCTGGCGTCAAGCCTATGAATTGAGATTCACGGTGCCTCAGTAATGCGGTACATTTTGCCCGGTCACTCCACGTTAGAGGGTTACTGCTCTACTGATAATTCTAATAACTGTTTAATATAGGTAAATGGAAATGTCACAATTGTGAGCAAGATTCTTTATGACCAGCTTTTATTACCAATGTTAAATAATGAAGAGCTCAAATAAAACAGGTGTAGTTCCACTTTAAAATTAAGATAAGGGGCAAACTTAAAAAAATGTACAATACCCAACCCTGCTAAAAAAAAGATAAGTCCCTCAATAAGTATTATTTGAAATATGCTGCTCAGCTTCACCTTGTCGGCAGCTGAATTGGGCCTAATAGCCATGTTAGCCTCGTTAGCTTGTGAGCCGGTCTGCTTTCCACCAACGGCGCAGACCTTCAGCTTTGTTTGTTTTGTTCCCGTAGCGTTACTAGTCTTGAGTTTTCAGTGTTTGCTCATCTTTTGCTCCTCGTTTCTTGGCATTTAGTGGGTAAAACTGTATTTTTCAAGGTAAATCTCGACAGCAACCAACCGGAAGTCTATACCCTTCTTTTTACTACTATAATTTTTTTTTAATTTAATCCCATACTTAAATTTAAATCAAAGGATTGAAACCGGATGATTTTTTTTACCCAAATTTCGCAATTTGTTCCCGACTCTTGCAATTTCCATCCCCAACCAGAAGGAGATAATCAAAATATACAAACTAAACAAAGACATTAAAATCTTAAACTGGTTGGTTTATGACCAAAATTTTATACCAAATAGAACTGACCCAAGATTCAAGGTCTGGATTGCAAAAGGTAGAAAGGTTTTTCACCAGATTGTAAAAGATAATCAAATCAAAAGCTTTGATATGGGTAAAGAATCCTTTGGCTTGGAGAAACAGGACTTTTATAGGTTTTTACAAATAAGGAGTTATTATAACCAAAAAATTAAACAAGGCAGTGACCATTGTAGCCCTCTGACTGAGATGTTTATTGAGGCTTATAAATCAGAACTTTCAAGGGGAATTATATCTAAATTATATCGATGCATTTCTAATCTGGACAGCTACTCTACTAAATATGTTAAAAACAAGTGGGAGGGAGAGAGAGGTCTTGCTTTCCTTTTGTTGGAAGAATGTGTCATGTTTTTTCATAACACCATGTCAAAGTGCTCATTATTCACAGGGAAATACAGACTGTTGGAGAAATTGTGGCAGCAAGGAGGCAAACCACTATCACATGTTTTGGGACTGTCCTGTTGTTCAGAAGTTTTGGACTGGAATTTAATTCATAAAATTAAATTTAATAAACTTAATTCCCTTAATTGGGGAATTAAGTTCCATTTTCAAATGTTAATTTTTTTTTTACTATTAACATTGGCTTTAGGTTATGTCTTTCTTATGTTAACAATTTCATTTTCATTTACAATTATGTTGTCCTCTTCATTTGACAGATACAGATTCCTTTATGCACATGAGTTTGTTGTTTGACTCAGTTTCTTTAGTTGGCTTTTGTTCATTCAGTTTCTTTAGTAGGTGTCAACATCATATTTAAAAGGCCAAACAAAAAGGCAAGGCTCCAGGTTTGGTGCCCCTAGCGCTGAACCCCAGAGCCTTAATAATGAGAAAAAAGTTTCAGATATCCCAGGACAGAGCACTATTCTAACAGACCACAAAAGAGCCAACAAGCCATCACTGCTACAACATTGCACATGGAACAAGTGTGGTCTGACCAATTCTCTGGAGACACAAGACAGAAATCCGATCACGGTCATACTCAATGTTACCTGTTCATGCAGATGTATTGTCTGGTGGTGCATCTAATATCTTCCCGCATAAATTGGCTCCTCCTTGGCAACGCTATAATAGAGGGGTCCGTCTGAATTTCCCTTTGTTTCTCAGCTCATTTTTGAATTGTGACATAATTCTTTGCACAACAAAAAACGTATACATAAGTTTGTAAGGAATACAAGAACTGAAAGACTGAAAGCGAAATGTAGAAATAAAAATCTCGACATTGACTAATTGGTTGTAATAATGGAGTACAGATGTGGGGGACAATGAGAGTGGTCTGAGGGAGGGGGAAGAGAGGCCCCTGGATGTGGGGCCGCTCTGGGAGACGTGCCAGGTAATGGCTTCCAGACCCGTTGCTGTGACGGGGGCTGGTTGTAAGGCCATCATTCCAAACAGACTTTAAACTGTGTTTAATAATGTAAATTTCTTTTGAAAAACCTTTCTTCCTAACATCCTGCATGTGTAAAGTGGCACAGTGGCAGAGTGGCTAGCACTCTAGGCTCAGAGCAAGAATGTAGTTTGTATGTTTCTCCCCAGGTCTGGGTGGGTTTCCTCCGGGTGCTCCAGTTTCCCCCATCAACCCAAAACATGTACAATAGGTAAAATCCTCCAGCGAAAGTCTGTAGCAACAGGCTTTGTTCAAGGAAACGGAATCAGGTTATGTGTATTGCGCCAATCAGAATCAATCAGAATCAGAAAAAGGTTTATTGCCATTGTCATTGAACACAGCTCACAAACATGGCAACTTGTTTCGGCATTAAGGTACAACATAAAACAATGAATAATAAAATAATAATAATAGCAATGTCTAAAAAATCAAATAAAACATGCATAAATTAAGAATTTAGTCATAAAATAAAGCAGAGAAAAGTTTATTTGTAATTGCTGTTTTTTTTTATTATTTTATAATGATTTACGAAAGTACGAGTAATATTTTTAAGCCTCTAAAACAATAAAAGAAGGACAAAAAAAGTAATTGGCTCCAGGTAGTGCTGAATAAGTGGATAGCAATCTATGCCACTTGACACCTGAATTAGTTTCTGAATACGCCTGAAATAGTTTCTGGATATTAAAAACATGCAACATGCACTGGGGTTTTTGCAGCCAAGTGTGAAGCAGGTGGGATGAAGATCAACGTCTCCAAATCTGAGGCCATGGGTCTCAACTGGAAAAAGGTGGCTTGCCTCCTCCACGTTGAGGGGAGCCAGCTGAGGTGGCTTGGGCATCTGTTCCGGATGCCTCCTTCCTGGGAAGAGTGCCTGGGGTAGACCCAGAACACACTGAAGGGACTATGTTTCTTGGCTGGACTGGGAAAGCCTAGGGATCCCCCCGGAGGACCTGGAGGAAGTGTCTGGGGTGTCGGAAGTCTAGGAGTCCCTACTTTGACTGCTGCCCCCGCAACCCTGCCCCAGAAAAGTGGAAGAAGATGGATGGATGGTTTTTACCTCAATTAGACAAAAACAAGAATCCATTGAATTTTTCAATAGCATGTAAAATAATGCTACTGTTGGGTTTACCGCATATATGCCACATCAGGCAACAATGGAATGAAAATGACACATACATGTAATATTTTATGAGAAAGTCCCCCCCAAATAAATGTCCAACTTGAATTCACAAGATATTTTATTGGTGTCACAAACTGAACAAATTGCCAGGACTCAATTATGACTAACTAGCTGTGGCTACAATATTAGCTTACCACAATCGAATGTGTAGTGAATGAATAATACAATGTGAAGCGTCTTTGAGTAACCAAATAATTGCATGTATTATAAATAAGATGCATTATAAAATATGCCGGAAAAAGAGCAAAAAAACATTTGAATTACTAAATACATTATTGAAAATATATTCAGAATCTAACACTCGGAATTCTTCCTTGCTTTTCTTTGGTGAAATATAACTACTGATATTCACAAGACTAGCAGCTTGCAGTTCCAACTTTATTACATTACCCTGTCAGCCCCTAGACAGTCAGATCTACCAGAACCTGCAAAAGGTGCCAAGTATGGATTTAGAAGGTTGTCGAGGAGCAGCAGTTCTCTGACAAAAGACCAGAGCCCCCCACGCTGAAGACGACCAAAAACTGGCCTAAGAACTCCACACCTTTTAGTCAAGGTTTGAGGCCACCACTCACTCCCCCATTGTGGTCACCTCTGTCAACCCAACCCCAGACCCCCCACCTCCCCCAGCACTCTCTCAGTTCAGAGACAGGATGTAAATAAACTCTTTTGGGAATCAAACCCCTGAAAAGCAGCTGGACCAGAGCCACTGTGCAGAGGAATTGACCCCCATCTTCACAGACATTTTTAACACCTCCCTGGGGTCATGCCATGTACCAGCCTGCTTCAAGTCTGCCATCATTGTCCCTGTCCCCAAGAAGCCCTGGATCACTGGACTTAATGACTACAGGCCTGTGGCGCTGACGTCTGTAGTCATGAAGTCATTTGAACGCCTGGTCTTGCACCACCTCAAGTCCTTCACCTCCTCCCTGCTGGACCCCCTGCAGTTCGTCTACAGAGCCAACAGGTCTGTAGACGACACAATCAACCTGGCACTCCACTTCATCTTGCAGTATCTGGACTCCCCGGGAACCTACGCCAGGATCCTGGTTGTGGACTTCAGCTCTGCTTTCAACACCATCCTCCCTGCTCTGCTCCAGGACAAGCTCTCCCAGCTCAACGTGCCTGACTCCACCTGCAGGTGGATCACTGACTTCCTGACGGATCGGAGGCAGTGCGTGCGGCTGGGGAAGAATGTCTCAGACACTCGGACTATCAGCACCGGAGGTCCACAGGGCTGTGTACTTTCCCCTCTGCTCTTCTCCCTGTACACAAACTGCTGCATGCACCTGCCACCACAACTCCGTAAAATTGATCAAGACACCACCCTCATCGGGCTCATCTCGGACGGGGATGAGTCTGTCTACAGGAGGGAGGTGGATCGGCTGGTGTCCTGGTGCAGCGGTAACAACCTGGAGCTAAACGCCCAGTAGACAGTGGAGATGATCGTGGACTTTAGGCACAGCCCCCCAGCCCCCCCTCACCCTAACAGACTCCACAACCGTGGACTGCTTCCGCTTCCTCTGCACCACCATCACTCAGGACCTTAAGTCGGCACCCATCATCAGCTCCCTCATCAAGAAGGCCCAGCAGAGGATGTACTAAGGACTGGACCGACACCATAACTGACGTATGGACAATAGAAAAAAATCACATACAGACTCAATCTGGAAACAGACAAATTTAAAAGAATCTGGACTAAATAGGACCATTAGTTGGAAGCTTTTATGCCTTAACCTTTCTTTTAATAAGATGTGTTGTGGAAAAACATATCTAACGGTTAGAAATAAAGTAAAACAATACAACAGAGTTTGTCTTTTCTCAAAAGTGAATGGTTTCATTCTGTTGTACAATCAGAATTCATCTCTGTCCCTACTTCGAGATATCCCTGCCGTCTGTCGATGTTATCCGCTGTCCTGTCCCTACACTGGTCGCAAGTCTCTTACACAAAGGGATACACAGGTCGAACAGGTCACATGACATACATCTTACTTGAATATTACTGGCCCAAGAGGAAAACAAATGCTAGGTACAGGAACATGGGTGGGGGTTTGTTGATTACATTTACATTTTGGCCGTCTGGCCCTGAAAAAATGCACTGGCAAACATTGCATTGGCAGAAGGCTAGGTGTTGCAAAGAGGCCCATCGTGGACACCGAGAGCTCGCTCCCACCTGAGACGAGCCAGTCTTTGAAGAGAGCACATCAGGGCTCCTGGTGGATTTATCATTTGTGTGAGAGAGCATGGGGGGTCATTTTACATAGAATCTCTACGTCTGGTATTTTCTGCCATAACACCCCCAAGCAGAGACACAGCAGACATGTAATAATCAGGAATACGGGAACAGTATGGTCTAGGTTTGAACTGGGGGTGGAAAGTCTATGATGTCACGAAACATAAGGGCAAAATTATATTTTTCCATAACAGATGCCCTTTTTTTCCCCCAATCTGTTTTTTTTCCCCTCTGGCCCTGCTCTCGTATGTTTTTGTTTTTTTCTCTCTCCTCTTTCTTTTCTTTCATTTTGAAAAAAAAAAGAAAGCAAAAAAAAAAAAAAAAACGAAAAAAAAAAGAAAGCAAAAAAAAAAAAAAAGACGTAGATTTACTCCTAATGTAGAGTGATACAGCAGGACGGTATGGGAAGAAAAGTTCCTCTTCAGTTTGTAATCTGTAACAGATGATAATTTTGTAATTTATACACAGCCTGATTCTACAGGGGCCCGCAAGCCCAGTGTTACCGGGGCTCAATGGCTGGAGCTGGAGCCCTGAGAGTTGAAATGAGTCGTTTTTCCTCGTCCACAGCTCCCGCTCTCTTTAAGTCAGACAGAATCGGGTCTCACAGGGGCTCCTGATATGCCCCCAGCAGCCAAGGTCATGACGTCACCTCCAGGCCTTTGATTCAGCAGCGGCTGGAGGTCCAATGGCACTATTCAAATGTACTTGGCCACAGTTAAACCCAAATTAGACACTGCAGACACGGCTCTGGATAGTGTACAGTCTGAATTAATCTCTCCCTCTCACAAGCATCGTCTTCTCTGACCCTACTCTGGTCTCAGTCCCGGTCAAGGGGGTCATGTTCCTTTATAGGTTACAATCGAGCAGATGGTCACATGACCTACTTCAATAGGAAAGTTACAGTGAGAGAGAAGCAAATACTAGATACAATAGAAAACAAAAGATTGGAAGCTCCCAGGAGGAGGCAGTTGGTTACATCTGCATTAAGTCAGTTCATACTTCTTAAAACAATGCCCTAGTGTGAAAGACCAGCTAGACATGGGTGCGGGGCACCCTGGACCCACAGGGTTTCTCTCCTGAATGGAGAAAAACAGGTCTTTGATCAAAAGGAACACAGTGCGGACGCATAATTATCAGTTATATGCTAACATTACAAACCTTTCCTCTAGTTTACAGTGGCTTGCAAAAGTATTTATACCCCCAGAATTCTCTTACCAAACTTCGGTGGCCTTCAAAGAACAGCTGCATTTAGAGATTAGATTAGACACAAGTGGACTCTATTTAATCATTAGGTCAACATGCAATCTTTCAGCAATCCTCAGGAAACTTCTGACAGCAATGGTCTGAATACTTTTGACATCCGCAGTTTTCAGTTATTTACAAATTTTTTTTTTTACTCCGGGAAATAATATATTATTTTCCTTCCACTTCACAATTGTGTGCCACTTTGTTTTGCTCTTTCACAAAATAGCCAATACAATTTATTAAAGTTTGTGGTCGTGACATGACACGATCACAAACTTCCACGACAAGTTCCAGGGATAGGAACACGTTTCCAAGCAATTTATTATATGCTCTTATTCAGTATTTAAGTAATCTAGATGCAAAATGTAGCCTGAATTTAAATAAATTAAGATGAGGAATAGATAAACAAACAACTAAGCAAATATCGTACATCCTGTCCTCATACTGGATGACTGCTGCATGGGTGATGATCTTTCAGCTGCAACACAGTATTCAAACTCGACTGATGCAGTGAGTGGGTTCTCATTTCTGAAACAACCATGTGGAAAGACAAATCCCATGGTCATGGAAATGATGTCAGTGTGTTTGAGGAGGCTCAAATCATTGGCATCAAGCAGAGAAAACATGTAAGAAGAAGAAGAAATGAATCTAACTAAAGTAAGCTGTGTGCTTACGATTACTGTCATGGATCTATAAAATCAACATTCAAGCAATGACTCTCTCTCTCGCTTTCCCTCGTCTTTTTTCTCTCTTCCTCTGTTTCTCTCTCTCTTTGTCTCTACCCATCTCTCTCTTTTAATCTATCCCTCTCTTACAACTCTCTAAAACTCTACTGTTTTGTTTTTGTTTGTTTTTTCAAATGCTGTATATGTTTGATATGTTTTGACAGTTTTGTCTTGAGCAGATAGAAGCTCTAGAGGAAGAGGTACATATGTGTCTCCAAACTTAGCATCTGTGCTAGTCTTTCCCACTGTAGAGCACTTCATTTTGAGTGCCTGTCTATCGATCTCAAATTTAACGCGAATAAATTGTTAACTATTATTGATATTTACAGCCCCCTATCTGCACCTGCAGACTCCATCCATCCATCTTCTTCCCTTCTTCTGCTTATCCGGGCCTGGGTCACGGGGCAGCAGTCTAAGCAGGGACTCCCAGACTTTTCCCTCCCCAGACACTTCCTCCAGCTCCTCCGGGGGGATCCCAAAGCGTTCCCAGGCCAACCGAAAGACATAGTCCCTCCAGTGTGTCTTGGGTCTTCCCAGGGCCTCTTCCCGGTGGGACATGCCCGAGCCACCTCAGTTGGAGGAGCAGTGGCTCTACTCCGAGTTCCTCCCGTGTGACTGGAAACTAATTTCGACCGCTTGTATCCGCGATCTTGTCCTTTCGGTCACTACCCAGAGCTCATGACCAAAGGTGAGGGCAGGAACGTAGATTGACCGGTAAATCGAGAGCTTTGTCTTTCGACTCAGCTCCTTCTTTACCACAACAGTCCGGAACAGTGGAGCCACTTACTGATCCAACTCTCAATCTCACGCTCCATCCTTCCCTCACTCGTGAAAAAGACCCCGAGATACTTGAACTCCTCCACTTGGGGTAAGGACTCCCCACCCACCCAAAGAGGGCCTTGTGTTGAGAACCATGGCCTCGGATTTGAACCTGCAGACTCAATTAAATCTATTCTAGCTACTATTAGTTCATTTAAAAAGCTAAATGAAATTATTGACTTTAACAGTAAGTGGCTCCACCGTTCCTCCTCCATTAAAAGGAAGTTATTGAACAGTTTTTACCTTACTCAACTCATAACAGAACCCACCAGAGTTGATCAGTTATTTAGTTGATTATTTATAAATGATATTTTTAATGTAACAGGGTGGGGGTAAGGTGTGAAATGGACTCTCCTTGCCAGCAGGTGGCAGTACGGTTTAAACCATATAAAGCTTGTACCCTTAGCCGCTCAAACACTTCCTGGTTGTGTTCTCCAACTGACCCTTAGTGTTGCTTTTAGCATGTGTAGAGTTTATATGTGACACGGGTGTCGGCCCGTGTCTAGGTAGGCTGATGCCTATGGAACAGGGTTAACTCAGGGCTGGCATTCAACCCCTGACCACATTGCACTTGTTTTACAGGAGTAAATGCCAAGCATCGGAGCAACGGAAGAGCACGGTTGCATATCTTGTATTTTTAACCTTTTAATATGTGATAAAGCACAGACTATGTACAAAAATGATTTATGTAAACCGGGTTGGACCCGATTGTTTTGTTTGCTGATCTTATGTTTGTATTTAGACTCACCTGTCAATTGAAAGAAACTAAAGGAAGGAAACTAAAGAAGAAACTAAAGAAGCAAAATGTATAACAAATAAATGTGTCAACTGAATGGAACCATGTTGCTCTCTTTGTTAAATTGACTTACTTGTGTCCTCATTACTGTTGGTCTGGGGTCTGTGCTGACCAAGCGAATGTTAAAGTTCAAACCACTCTGCTACATTAATATCAACCGGGACAGATTTCAATTTATACCTTATGCAGAGGATGCGTGGAATAACTTTTACTCTGAAGTTTCCAACATAGGCTCGGGATAAATATAACGCTTCAAAAGATGCAGCAGACTAGGATGTTCAAAACCACTGCAAGACACAGACAAGGAATGCCAAATGTCATTATTACAGAGGACTTTACTCAGAATTTGAACAACCCAAAAAGATTATGGGCTCACCTTTATCTAGTCAACAAATCCAAAAGTAAAACAACAGATCATGTAGTCATTAATAATGAAATTATCTCAGATCCTGCCAATATTTCTCATGCATTCAATCAAAATTTTTCCTGAATTAGCTGCACTGTGGATTTCAATTACATAGTTGTGCCTGGTTGTCCATCAATGAACCACACACTGGTCCCTCTTTCTCTACCTATGGATGTCTCTCATGCATTCACAGACTTAAAAACTAACTGCAGTGTGGGTCCAGATGGTGAGATTGAATGTCTTAAAACAGCCGCTCATGTTTTCAAGTTTCCATTAGCTGATTTGTCTCTAAAAACATCAGTAGTGCCTTCCGTTTAGTTACTCATATTTTCAAAGGAGGAAATCCTGCAGATTGAAATAATTGTCGGCCAGTCTCTATCATTTGCACTGTAGCTAAAATATTTGAAAACAATATTTATCATCAGCTATATAATTATCTAAATGAATTTGATATTTTATCACCTTTTTAGTCTTATTTTCAATCAGTATGTTGGAACTATATTTCTTGATTTATCCAAATCTTTTGAATCTGTGGACCATTATTTGCTTCTTGAAAAATGGTATTCTCCATTTTTATCAACGATCTTCCACACGTTATCTCAAACAGTTTGATAAATATCTATTCGGATGATACTGCCATTTATACCTCGAACTCTGATCTCTCTTTGGAGCAAAATCAGTTGCCACTTGATTTTAATTTGGTTAAGAAAGAGCTTCGTAAGAATCAGTTAATATTTAATATGAAAAAATCATGCTGTATACTTTTTGCATATGGGTGACAATCAAAAATCTTTGACTTTGGCTGGACCCTGATCATAATTTAAATCACAAACGTTGATTATATAATTAAAAGAACGTATTCCTCTCTAAGCACTGTTTCACTGAAGAAGTAAGAAAAATATTCATTACTCAGTTGATTTTACCTATCATAGACTATGTTGTTATAAAATATCAAAATACATATGACTCTCATCTCATCTGTCTTTGTAGATTTATTCTTAAATGTTCATATTAAACTCTCCATTGTATTTTATTTTAAAAACTCATTGGTTTCAACCATGCAACCGACGACAACTGCATTGGATTCAATTCACTCATTCATCAATGTATTTTGTCCCCAGTATCTCAAACAAATTTGAACTCCAGTAACATCAACATATTTACTTAGAACTCATTGTCTCGCGTTGTCCGACCCACGAGTCTACAAGGAAGTTGGATGCAGATCTTTCAGCTCATTCAAGTATTTTTTTGTTTTCATACCTTTAAACCCCTTGCTTATATTTCTAGTTTAGACTAGCTCTCTTCATTCCATTATTGCTGAAAAATATTTTATCTGCTGTGATGATACGATCTTATTTTTTTTGTTTATGAACAGACCTGGGAAGTAACTCAAATAAAAAATATCTCTTTGCAGTGTACATCCAAATTATTATGCAAATTATATTTTTAATTGTACCTTTAGAGTACAATTCAAATGTTATAGAACAAACCTATTAACCAATTAATTGGAATTAATCATCCATCCTCCCACTACATAAAACCAAATGGGATGTGGCATCCCACCAATCACTCATACCTATATGCCACTTACCTAGGCATCAGGGTTTCATCCAGGCTGTCAGAATTGATAACACTCAACTTCACACCACTGCTAAGGACAATAGAAGAAGACTTACTTCGATGGCTCAACCTTCCCCTCTCCATAATTGGCAGGATAGCAGCAATAAAGATGACAATTTTACCAAAAATACACAATTTATTCTCAACGATCCCAGTCCACCCCACACTCACCTGGTTTAAATCACTAGACTCCATTATCACTCACTTCTATTTGAAAAATAAAACACCAAGGATTAAACTCAGTACATTACAAAAGAACAAAGCTAAAGGAGGACTAGAAGCACAACATTTTCAATATTACTCATTGGCTAACCAACTACAATACATTCACAAATGGACCCACCCACCCAATCTGATTTTATATGGCTAGAAATAGAAGATTATTATGCAAAGAAGTAAATATAGCTGACATCCCAATTCTCACCAAATCAATGAAACAAATACATGCTTCATGCTATAACCAGTGTCTACTCTGACAGCCTGGTGAAATGTCACCAAATCACAAATTCCACACTTGCCCATCTAACTTCACTTGAACAACCCTGACTTCTTAAGCAATATAAAACACAAAATTTCCCACATGGGCTGAAAAGGGTATCACGTTAAACATATTTTTAAAAACAACATATTGACAAAATGTCCACACTTGGTGTAGGAGTTTGGCATCAGGTTTTTAAATACCTACAAATCAAATAATCAGTTATGGAAAAAATAAAACATCAGACCCACAAATTTAGAACTCCCTGCAATATCAGACTTGATTTATCTCTTCTCCAAGAAACTTCCCCTAAAATATATAAATTCAAGCCATCTCAGACCATGCCTACAACAATAAAATGGGAAAATTACCTTTCAATAACTCCTGATGCCAACTTCTGGACCCAAATCTGTAAAAATATTTATTTTATGTCAAAAATGCCAATTTACAATGAATACAATACAAACACTTCACAGAACACTTTACACGGGTAACAGATCAGCTAAAATGGGTTTCACATCAGATTTGCAACATTGCGCTCAGAAAAGTATAGACACATTATATCATGCAACCTGGCACTGCACTCCAGGCAAACACTTTTGGAAGAGATAACACAGTCATATCCACTAAAGTGGGCTGCCACATCCATTATCCCCCTATCTCTGCCTGCTAGGGGATCTCACAATAATTGGTTGAAAAAACATAAACTTCAAAACACTCCTCACGGCTCTAACCATCGCCAAGAAAACTATCCTCATGAACTGGAAAACCCACATAGCATACACATTAACCACTGGAAAAATCTTATTACCCACTTCATTACAATGGAATATACACCTCCCCCTATAATCACTCATCTGAAACCGACCTCCCCCACCCAACGCTCTCTGACCTATTACAACTCTGATTCCCTTCTCTCCTTCTCTATCTTCCACTTTCACACATTTCAGTCGTCTACCAACTTTATGTATTTGTCTGTGAGCCAACTCCTACACAACCACCCAACCACCACTCTGCCGCAAAAACATGTTATTAACAGATACATGTATTTTTGTTGTTGTTTTATCATCATTATCATTGCTGCTGTTGTTATTACTATTATCACTGTCATTTGTATCACTACTATCGTTGTCACAACTGTTCCTAAAATGTGTTTTTAATGCACCACAGTTTAGTAAGGGAAATGTACACACACCGAAACACACTCAGGCAGGACCGACGAGAGGTGGTTTCTTTGGGACAGCATCTCTGTCCCAAGAGGAGGCGCTCGTAAAATGTCCTCTTTCTTTTAATGCACCTTAGACACTATATATTACACAGGGAGGAATATATATATATATATATATATATTATATATATAGAGAGAGAGAGAGAGAGAGAGAGAGAGAGAGAGAGAGAGGAGAGAGAGAGAGAGAGAGAGAGAGAGAGAGAGAGAGAGAGATTATCAGACATGTATATGTACTGTATATCTATATTTGTATATTTGTATATTCTTTTCCCAGCGCCACAGTCACTGAGATTACGTCACGTATCTCTAATGTTTTGGCCACATAACTCCATAAAGGAGTTAAACGGCTGATTGTGCACGTGGGCGCAGTGGACACACGACGCAAAGAGACTGAAGTTTTGAAAAGAGACTTCTTGGAGTTATTCGACGAGCTTAATAAAATGGAAATAAAAACATTCATTAGTGGACCTCTTCCAAACATTGACAGGAAGATAAACAAGTTTAGCCGGCTGCTTCAGCTGAACACATGGCTGTCCAAAGAGTGTGCAACAAGAGGATTGCACTACATTGAGAACTTCTATCTATTCTGGAAACAAGAGGACCTGTTTAAGAGAAATGGCCCACACCTCTGTAGAGGTGGAGTGAGGGTGCTGACAGAGAACCTGCTCCACGCTCTGAGGCATTGGACTGGCCTGGACAGGGTCCTGAGCAGATAGTTAGAGAAGAGAGGAATGAGAGAAAAATTCCTGCTCCATCAGCCAGAGACCGAGCCAATGTTTCAACATCAGCAGCACCACAACCACAGCCTCCACCAAAGGATTTATTAGCAGCCGCTCCACACCTGCAGCAAAGAATTCAACTCCAGCTGCTCCACGATCACCTCCACCACCTCCAGCAAAGGACTCATCTGCAGCAGCACCACAACAATCTTCACCACGGCTAGCGCAGGAGTCATTTCAGTTCTTCCTGCACGGTCCCATCAAAGGCCTTGACCATCTGTGGCGGGCCTGGCAGTATCCCCGCCATCGCCCCTGCCCTCAGAGCAGCCCTGGATCCCCCCTGCAACATCTACTCCCACTACATTCCTCACTCTCCTTTCCATCTCACTCTCACCCAGGGGGTCTTCCCAGCCATCTTGAACATCTGATCAAATCATTCATTAATGGCTCCACTCACGCCTAATTTAGCAAGGTTCTGATATCAACGATATGAACTCTCCCTGACTGTTGCTACACAGACAAAAATCACCCCACCAAACCCACCGCCTTTCACCTGGTCCCAAACTCTCACCGGCCCACTATACCAAAAAAGCCCCCCCACCTATCCCCCCTTGCCTTCACCTGTATCTCCCATAGCTAGGATGCACTGGTCTCAGCGTTGCCGGACTTATAGTCATATTAAAATCAAACCAACTCGGCCCTGTGTACTGGTTCTCAGCTATCTTTCTTGCAGAGCACATGCCTTAATTTATATAGATTGCCGTTGACTCATTTGAAGAATCATTTGAAAAGTTGTCTCAATATTGATTGTGACTTTTCACTTGAGCGGAAGAGCACAGGGTTTGACGCATAGAAAATAATAACAAAGAACTGTTTCAATAACAAAGAACATTTGAAGATACGTTGACAAATAAAGTAATAATTGAGATACAAGTCAGTGAAAGATAATGCTCTTCTGTATGAGAAATTGGCTAAACTTAGATTACATCCTGATAACAGCAAATTATCTAATCTTAAGTATTTCACAAGAATCTCATTTCAACCAAACTACGTAATGCACGCCCTGATATGAGATTGGGAAAGGTTCTGCACACCATGAACATTTGCTTTTAAAACTGTGAGAATTTCTATTTAAAAAGTCTTTTGTGCAAGAATGTGGCGATGTACATATTACTGCATGAAGCAATGGCAACTTTCTGCCTTGGCCAATGTCCAGAAAGTTACAATGGTGTTGGTTTGGTTGTACTTCCCACACATTGACAGAAAAAGCCATTATGAAATCTAGTGGGGTTAAGGAAACATCCCAAAATTGTAAATGGCCCATATTTAATGATTAAGCCGTAGGGCAGGTCAGAATTCCTAAGCATTTGCCTATTAACCGTCAAAAGAAAAGTCACTGTGAACCTTTAACAATCAAATGAATACCTTTAATTTGTTGTTATGAGTTTATGACAAAGGTATTGTAAGCCAAGATCACAACAGGTGAGCAATTATATCTTTGTTCATACAAGGAAATATCTCTTTTCATTGTGGCCAGTAGGGTTAACACAGAGCATTTGTGAGGATCCATGCATTTATTATAACCTGGAAAAACCTCACAGGCCCTATAGGTAAATTATTAATGATAGGGCTAAGCTTGAGTTGATATGGGCTTAGGCATGCCGTGGTTAAGTCTCTTACATGAGTCAGTTTATGGGAACAGTGATCCATCCTTTGTAGTCCAAATGAGTCA